>OX401879.1:4205000-4772500 GCA_947859175.1 Gandaritis pyraliata
CACTAAAACAACACAATATCACAAATAATCGCTGTTTTTCTTTGACTTATTCACGAAGCGCATTACTTTCACATACAATCAGCTATGGCGGATGACGCATAGCACCTGTTTAACGATTCGGCCAATCAGAGCGCTTGAAATAACCGGTAGCGAGAGGGTTTGAATTTGATTGGCTAATAATCTGATGTTTTGTATGAATGGAGCGTCCAACGCCCTGATTGGGTGATAACAAATGCGTTCATAAACTGGAAAAAACTATTGCTTCTAAAGTACGTTCGTATGAGTTACAAAAAAATTAATATTATTTTCCAAATTATGCTTCCTTCTCACTCAAGAGGTTTGGGTAAGAGTACGAAAATAATGAAAGATAAATTCAATCCATATGCTTGGCGCTATTCTATTTGGTCTGTCTGTGGTCTGTGTGCTTGGCTCAAGGCTCAAGTCAAGCAACTTGCCCGCCTCGGATCGAAAGCTCTTTCTTCATCAAACCAAACAGAGAACATCAAAACAAAACTTTATTCGCTTTCCGAAGTTGATGTCAGTGTCAGTGTTATGTCAAAGATGGCATTTTGAATTTGACGTTTGCATTGTACTTTGTTTTGGAATTTCGTTTCCCATTCCCAGCTGCGAGTTATATGCGAAAAATAATCAAAGTTATCCGCTAATTACAATTCCAACATCAATTCAGTAATGTAATGAATCGGAAATTCATTGAATTGTTTAGCGGGAGCTATCTAGGACCCTAATAATCAATAATTCAGCAAAATGTCGCTTGTATCTTGGTTCAAAGTTTGTTTAATTCTATGCCTACCCTGCTTTAGTTTGCAGCAGAGTTATCGACCAAATGAAATTGTATTTAACTACAACAATACGTGAGTAATATACCTATAAACATGATTTTATGCTTAACAATACATAATGCCTACAATTTCATCGATTTTTACTCGACTATGCCTGTGATATGACCTATTTAGCTTAGGGTAACTACCTACATTACATGTAGTGATATCGACAGGGCCGACGCGATTTCTAGCAATTTAGGTACATGCACACACGATTGTAGGTACCTACCTACCTATTGTAAAGACAGAGAATGACTCACAATGCATTGAACTTTGTTAATAACGTATTTTCCTATATAGATTAGCTACATATAGTAATATAAAACATTGTCTTAATTGTACTGATTGTTTTGAAGCTCTGCCCTTTTTATCTTACTCATTTATCACTTTCAAGAGCATTTATTTATAATTTCTGAATAAGTAGGTACACACGGCCACAGGTCAGGTTATACACCCAATACAACCATAACTACACTATACAATACAGAGAATCGTTGGAAAAGGAGCGCAATAGGCTAGGGCTTGCGCTGCGCTCGCAGCCCGTCCTACACAAACACACGGTCGTCCCTCGCACAATTCCCAATGTTCAACTTCTAATAGTTCAAAGCTCAAACAGTATAGGTGGTTGTGTCGACTGTACAGTATTTTAAGACAAAATTTATAAAACCTTATTCTTCTACTTTAAACGGTAGCCATATTGCTTGAAGTAGTGTTTTCAGAACATAGGTCTGTCAAGTTATAGCCAGTTCTCTCAAAGACCAGACATTTCATGTAGGTCTACCAAGTTTTGCGGTACGTAGGAATGACTGATTAATCAGATGCTGTAGAGATATGTTCAAGGAACAGTGAACCTGGAGCTATGCTCTTGTTGGCGTAACAAATGCATCTCCCGCCAGGTTCTTCTTTTCAGGGCATCCTCTTTGACATCTTTATATTACATGACATCGAAAAATGATAAAACTTTTTAGCTCGGCTAAAACTTGGAGCACAAAATAACTAAAACGCCGAAATATACTAGAAGCAAGTGAACAAAATTGTTCAAAAATGTGTTTAAAATGGTTCATATGACTTTGTAATAATATAATGCAGCTCAACTGATTTGGATCAGTTGATCTATCTATAAATCGTTTGCAACGGTGTGTAGATAGCTCAACTGCTTCATGTGTTTGTACATATAATAAATATTGTAAATACTGTATTAGTCATAATTTTCTTTGTGAATAAATTTTTTATGCAAGTCAATTTAGTTTAACAACATATATATCTGTATAATGCCACCTCTGTATAAAATGTATGTATTTTTCAGGTATAAATATAATGTCTCCTACAATGTCATAGTAGACAAAAACACAGAATATATCATGGAGTTTGCTGGGGTATGTATCACTTATACATAACATTAAGAAATAAAAAACAATTCAAAACATTCATATTTTTCAAAAAGACATCTTTTATTCAGTAAAATCACGTGGATCATTTAGAATCATCTTATATACTAGGTGATTCTAGGTGTCAGTTCCACGCGACCAGAGCCTACAAGAACGGGCAAGAAACTATGACCTGGTTGCTACCGTCATTTTGTATGATCCAGAGAATAGAATACTCACCATTTTAACAACCATACACAAACGTCTCACACAAATGTTAGTTCTCACTGGGGATCGAACCCACGACCCACAGCACGGAAGGCAGAGCTGTACCGACTGAGCGGTGACTGCCCTTAAACTGTTGTATTTTCCAGGATATGGTGCTGTACGAAACTCCTGCTAGGGTGACAGTTGCTAGCAATTTAGCAAACAAAACCTACCCACTTTTCATAACGGCTAGGCAGCAAAAAGGTATTAAAAAAAAAATATTCATGGACATTTGATTTCACACGACGCCCTCTAGTCCCGAACTAAGCAAAGCTTGTAATATGGGAACTAGATGCTGATACAATACTTATATCTATCAGTGCTTAAGTGCTTTTTGGTTTTCGAATGATGTGTAAAAACACCAATTGCAGGTGTGTTCTCCTGGCAGCTGCCGATGCTGGTGCAGACTCCTGACAGCGTGGAACAGTTCAGCAACATATCTAGGACCCTGTGTCCCCACAACAACATGTTCGCTGAAGATGACGATACCTGCGGTGAGTCATGTACTTGAATAGAAGAAATCTTTGATATGTCATAGTTTTAAATTGATTAATTTTTATTTAATGTTATCTTAAGGATCCACACTCATGCCAAGAAACGCTATCTATTTATTCCAACAATAAATAAATAAATATTCATGGACATTTCACACAACGCCCTCTAGTCCCATACTAAGCAAAGCTTGTAATATGAGAACTAGATTTATTCATAGATTAACAGGCGTCACAGCTCAGTCGGTATTAGCTCTGCCTTCCGTGCAGTGGGTCGTGGGTTCGATCCCCACCAAGAACAAACATGGAAAACATAGATGTTTGTTCTATGTCTCGGTGTTAGTATGTATTTACAAAAAAAAAGTATATAAGCATTCTATCAGCCATCTGGTTCCCATATTACAAGCATTGCTTAGTTTGGGACTAGAGGGTGTTGTGTGAAATGTCCCTGAATATTTATTTATTTATCTATCTATCTATGATGTTCTTGGCGTGAGTGTAAGAGGCATTAGACTTAATACTTAGTTCTCCCAATTTATATATCTTTCTCTTTCTGTTCACGCATCAGTCAATGGGAGATGGATAAAAGTCTACTGTGGGCCTCTTATACGTAAATAGACAATTTTTTAGTTTAAGACCACGTTTTTTTTATAAATACAACTAAATGATGGAACAATCCGATGACCCTAGTTTAAGACCACGTTTTTTTTATAACTACTAAATACAATCCGATGGCCCGTCTGATGTTAAGTGGTTACCTCTGCCTATAACAATGCATTGCCTCACCGAGGACGTGTCCCGTGGTGTATTGCACTGGTCAAGAATAAATAAGTATCTTTAATATGACTTGACCTCGCTAAGTCTGCAACGGTATAAACGGGAAACTTCAAAACATTTTTTTTTATACATCCATGAATATTTATTTATTTATTTATTCGCGTCCACAATCAATTTGCGTATTTCGTATTTTATTTAAACTTAGAAAATTTAAAAAAAACATCTAAATCAGAACCTCCTATTTTGAACTCGATTAAAATTATCCCACAGGCAACACTTACGTCAAATTTTCTTTTAGATACGCCCATTTTAAATACGCCCATTGTCCACCTGACCTCATCGTCTCCAGATCCCATATCAGTCACCATAAAGGTGGAAACTGTTCAGGATTTCTACATAAAAATGAACTCGACAACTAACTTGACTATCACTCCAAGCCAGCCGAAGTATTACTTCTACCCTTTTGACCAGAATAAGAATAATTTAGTGGATCTTTCTACGCAGAATATTAAGAGAAAACATATGTGTCATGAAGAGTTAAACGCTTCGGAACAAAGTATACTTGATAGGTAAGTTTTTTCACCTGTCACAGCTCTGCCTTCCGTGCTGTGGGTCGTGGGTTCGATCCCCACTGAGAGGAAACATTTGCGTGTGACAAACATGTTTGTTCTATGTCTGGGTGTTAGTATGTATTTATAAAAAGATATAAGTATTCTATCAGAAATCTGGTTCCCAGTACAAGCTTTGCTTAGTTTGGGAGGATACATTTGTGTGTGACAAACATGTTTGTTCTATGTCTGGGTCTTAGTATGTATTTATAAAAAGATATAAGTATTCTATCAGAAATCTAGTTCTCAGTACAAACTAGTATTGTGTTAAAATGTCCATGAATATTAACTTTATTACTATACGTTTTTTGTCTGAAACTCTCACTTGATTTACAAATATTGATAAAACACTCTGAAAACAAATATTTATGACAGTATTTATAGTCTATGACACTTAGAAATAATGTAGCTATCTATCGGTAAAAGAATTATTTAAATCAGTTCAGCAGTTTCAAAGATTACCTCCTACAAACAAAAATACATTCAGGCTCTTATGATATTAGAATTTTGTGTATACCGACTAAGCTAAGATTCGATATAGGTCGTGGGTTCGATCCCCAACAACAACAAATTTTTGCGCCTTAAATAGTTTTTTTTATTACGTGTCTGTGTGTCCTAGTTTCTACAAAACAAGCTTAGCTTAGTTTGGGGCTAGATGGCGCTGTTATTTATGTATTTTTGGCAGGTATTATGAAATGGCCAACTTATATAAAGCAAAAGGTTGGATGTCGCGACCTAAGAGTGTAATCCTACTTATAGAATCTGACGATGACATCTGCGCAGTCGTTTCCATTCAAAACTTCTCTGTAAGTATTTATTTTAGGCCTCCTTAAGTCCCCCGTAGTCTAACAAACTGTAGTTCGACCAGGCTAAATCTGCGATGGAATAAACGGACAATTCTCATAAGTGAATGCAATCATATTTACATTGTTCGTATGTGTGGCCATCTCTGGTGACAGAGTTCCTAGGCCGCATTAAGGCCGCCGTTGCGTAACGACTGCTAGAGCCTGGACAGTTTAACGTGCACGAAGCACGGAAGCGCTCAGATGTAAATGCCACTAGCGGTCATCCATCCAAACAGTGACTGCGCCGAACGTCGCTTAACTTAGAATTCATCAATTTTTTTGCAGTGTCCAGTGTTTGACAACGAAAGGGATATCCTGTATGATGGGTATTATTTAACCATGACAAGAAGAGGTGGCATTACACTTACTGTAAGTATCTGGTTGTGGTGACCGACCCTTGCGATCGTGGTCGTGGGTTCAAACCTGGTTGGGCATCAATGAGTTTTTCTACTAAATTTATGTGTGTAATACCAGTGCTTTCAAATGGTGAAGGAAAACATCGGAAACCCTTGGCTTAGTCAGCTGGGCACGTATTGAGCTTGTGTTTCCTGTGGATTGTGGGGACTAGGCTGAGAGGATGGTATAGGTGCTACAAGCCTACTCCATCTAAATCATGTCCCAGGCACTGCAGCCTCCCGTACATCGGCCCATGGGGACCCTTGGCTTAGTCAGCTGGGCACGTATTGAGCTTGTGTTTCCTGTGGATTGTGGGGACTAGGCTGAGAGGATGGTATAGGTGCTACAAGCCTACTCCATCTAAATCATGTCCCAGGCACTGCAGCCTCCCGTACATCGGCCCATGGGGACCCTTGGCTTAGTCAGCTGGGCACGTATTGAGCTTGTGTTTCCTGTGGATTGTGGGGACTAGGCTGAGAGGATGGTATAGGTGCTACAAGCCTACTCCATCTAAATCATGTCCCAGGCACTGCAGCCTCCCGTACATCGGCCCATGGAGACCCTTGGCTTAGTCAGCTGGGCACGTATTGAGCTTGTGTTTCCTGTGGATTGTGGGGACTAGGCTGAGAGGATGGTATAGGTGCTACAAGCCTACTCCATCTAAATCATGTCCCAGGCACTGCAGCCTCCCGTACATCGGCCCATGGGGACCCTTGGCTTAGTCAGCTGGGCACGTATTGAGCTTGTGTTTCCTGTGGATTGTGGGGACTAGGCTGAGAGGATGGTATAGGTGCTACAAGCCTACTCCATCTAAATCATGTCCCAGGCACTGCAGCCTCCCGTACATCGGCCCATGGAGACCCTTGGCTTAGTCAGCTGGGCACGTATTGAGCTTGTGTTTCCTGTGGATTGTGGGGACTAGGCTGAGAGGATGGTATAGGTGCTACAAGCCTACTCCATCTAAATCATGTCCCAGGCACTGCAGCCTCCCGTACATCGGCCCATGGGGACCCTTGGCTTAGTCAGCTGGGCACGTATTGAGCTTGTGTTTCCTGTGGATTGTGGGGACTAGGCTGAGAGGATGGTATAGGTGCTACAAGCCTACTCCATCTAAATCATGTCCCAGGCACTGCAGCCTCCCGTACATCGGCCCATGGAGACCCTTGGCTTAGTCAGCTGGGCACGTATTGAGCTTGTGTTTCCTGTGGATTGTGGGGACTAGGCTGAGAGGATGGTATAGGTGCTACAAGCCTACTCCATCTAAATCATGCCCCAGGCACTGCAGCCACCCGTACATCGGCCCATGGGGACCCTTGGCTTAGTCAGCTGGGCACGTATTGAGCTTGTGTTTCCTGTGGATTGTGGGGACTAGGCTGAGAGGATGGGATAGGTGCTACAAGCCTACTCCATCTAAATCATGTCCCAGGCACTGCAGCCTCCCGTACATCGGCCCATGGGGACCCTTGGCTTAGTCAGCTGGGCACGTATTGAGCTTGTGTTTCCTGTGGATTGTGGGGACTAGGCTGAGAGGATGGTATAGGTGCTACAAGCCTACTCCATCTAAATCATGTCCCAGGCACTGCAGCCTCCCGTACATCGGCCCATGGGGACCAAGTGCCGTCTGACGCTGGATATCATCTAGATTAGATGCAAAATCCTGATTTATTTTAAGCATGCAGGGCGTAAAAAGACCACTCAGATACATTTTTGCCCTCAACCGACTTTATTCGCGCTCACACAAAAGTTATTCATATTTATGGGTACTATTACCCTTTGAAGTTTTCAAAAATGGTCATATAACACTTACTATTCGACCAATCTAATTTGATCCTTATTGTGTTTGCAGCAAGACTCATTCCCCAGAGGTTTCTACATTGTGTTTATAGTGAAGACATCCGATGAGGATTGCACAGACAGTATAGTTAGAAACGGCAGTGTATCGACCATGGCACATTATTTTGGATGGGATAAAACTTATATAGACGTGCCTATTAATGATGGGAGAGTGAAGACTTTTAGGTAAAACACACACCCTTTTACACAAAGTATATTCTCTCTCAAAGTGTTTCTCTAACGAAGTGTGAAAATCAATAACCTATTTAAGTTCATAATTATATACCACTCTACACGCAATTCTTTTTTTATTTATCTAGTGCATATAATTGAATCCCTAAAGTATGTACCCTAATAAGATTACAATCTAGCCACAGTGTGGGCTAATGAGTAATTTATAATTAACTTAAATTGCTAACATAGCTTATTCTAAGAATGTGTTCATTAGCACGTTTTTTAATGTCTCTATTTAAGGCGACTACACTTTGTTCTTGTGTTCTTCACGCAAATAAATCTATTTCTATTTTCTATTTCTCTCATATGCGCAATATTAACTTTGTTTCTCTTACACACTTTATTTCACCCACACACCCTTTTACACACTCTCTTGCACTTTATACTCTCTCATATGCGCAAAAATATTAGCTGTTCTCTTACAAACTTTATTTCACCCACACACCCTTTTACACACTCTCACACTTTATACTCTCTCATATGCGCAATATTAGCTTTGTTTCTCTTACAGACACTCTTTCTGTTACGCACGCACCCTTTTACACACCCTCTTACTTTTTATACTCTCATATGCGCAAAAATATTAGTTGTTCTCTTACACACTTTATCTCACCCACACACCCCTTTACACACAAACTATCACTCCTTTGCTGAATTATTTCTGATGCAGTTTCAGGGTTATTGAAACGATATCCTATCAGGAATATTTAATAGCTGCTGGAGTGGCTCTGGCCTTCTTCTTATCATTTTACATAGCGTTCTTCATATCTGTGTTCTGTGAGAAAAGGATGGAGAATGTAGATATTACTCTAAATGAAGGTAAGTCCTACTAATATTAAAAATGCGAAAGTTTGTATGTATGAAAGAAAGAAGGAAAAAGCTTTATTTGACAATATACAAAAACGTAACACAAACAAAACAAGTAATTAAATTAAAAATTAAAAAAATCCCCGAATTTGATACCCATTTTCAGGGAGTTGTGAAAATATATGTAATCCGCCATTTTGTGGCGGCGGCCATCTTGTACCGATTTTGATCAAACATAGCTAAGAACACTCCCGACTAATTCACCTTTCATACAAAAAAACAATCAAAATCAAAATCGGTTCATCTGTTCGGGAGCTACGTTGCCCCAGACACACACACACACACACACTCACATGACAAACTTATAACACCCCATTGTTTTTGCGTTGGGGGTTAAAAACAAAAGTACCTACATACAAGTAGATGTTGCCAAAAGGGAGACAGCTCAGCATTATTGTTGAATTGATAAAAATGCAATTCAACGCTGTATGGATGTATGTTGCTCTTTCACGCAAAAACTACTGATCCGATTTGGATGAAACTTGGAATACATACAGTTCGTAGCCTGGATTAACACATAGGCTACTTTTTATCCCGGAAAATCAACAGGATCAAACGGGCGAGCCAAGCTAGTTAATAATTATTATTTAACAGTGACAGGCGTCACAGCTTAGTCGGTATAGCTCTGCCTTCCGTGCTGTGGGTCGTGGGTTCGATCCCCACCAAGAACAAACATTTGTGTGTGGCAAACATAGATGTTTGTTCTATATCTGGGTGTTACTATGTATTATAAGTATGTATTTACAAAAAAAAAGTATATAAGTATTCTATCAGCATCTAGTTCCCATATTACAAGCTTTGCTTAGTTTGAGACTAGAGGGCGTCGTGTGTAAAGTCCATGAATATTTATTTATTTATTTATTATTTAAACATGTTTTTTTTGGATTACAGAAGGTATCCAAGCCCCGACATTAACAGCAAATGATGTCACAAACGTGGCTCGACGCCGTCGCAATGTGAATGTTATGAATGACAGCGGGGAGAGCACGTCGCGGCAATGTCTTGTGGGAGATGGTGACTTGATAGATGGTAAGTGATAAGATAAGCATCATCATTCCCCTGTCCTTATCCCGCGCTAGGCGGGGTCGGCACAACATGTCTTCTTCCACTCGCTCCTATCATTCGTCAACTTTGAATCTACTCCTCTCACATTCATATCCTCTTTCACACAATCCAACCACTTCTTCTTCGGCCTTCCTCTACCTGCATACCCAGTCACACTCATGCTCATAACTTTTTTCGTGATAT
Source organism: Gandaritis pyraliata (assembly GCA_947859175.1). Lineage (NCBI taxonomy): Eukaryota > Metazoa > Arthropoda > Insecta > Lepidoptera > Geometridae > Gandaritis > Gandaritis pyraliata. The sequence continues at coordinate 4,214,776 of OX401879.1, forward strand.
GACTTTCATCCCTCCTCATTACGTGTCCATACCATAAGTGATAAGATAAGATGAGATATTTTTATTTGCCAGAATATGTTACAGTTTTGGTCTTTTTAAACCTTGACGCAAAAACGACGGGGTGTTCTAAGTTTGACGTGTCTCTCTCTCTCTCTCTCTGTGTGTGTGTGTGGGTGGGTGTGGGTGTGTTTGAGGGCAACGTAGCTCCTGAACGGATAAACCGATTTTGATGTTGTTTTTGTATGAAAGGTGAATAAGTCGGGAGTGTTCTTAGCTATGTTTGATGAAAATCGGTCCAAGATTCGGGGTTTTTTTAATTTTTAATCTAATTTCTTTTTTATCACAGGAGGTAGTTCATCATCAGACACAGAATCTGATATCTCCACAGTCGCTGATTACACAAACGCTGATAAAGATTGGTACAAACTAAGCGGGAAGCTGTGTCTAGCCAATTTAGCAAGGTACGTATCGCACGAGCGAAGCGAGCGAAGATTTTGAGCAAATCTGCTTTGTATGGTTGTTAGAACATAACTTTTGAACCGCTTATCCGCTTTGCATATAATTTGGTAAGTCGATAGATAGTACTACTATAGTTTATTGGTTGGACTATGAGATAAATAGGACAAGGGGTTGTAAAGTTATAAGGGTGCAAAAGTGAGTAAAAAAAGTCTTACAAAAAATCAAATAGGGTGTCATATGATAAGGCTTTCTTTAGACATTCCAAAACAATTTTTAGTTTTGTTCTAGCTTAAGTAGATTTTGAGTTATAGTGGAATTTGTAGTTGGTAAAACCAGTATTACCTGAGCTACCGTATCTTAGAGTTTCAATGACTTTGTAGTTCAGGTAAGACTGGTAACTAGATAGATGGTATCAATGCGATTTTCAAAGTTTATCAAAAATATTTTGTCGTTCATTATTGTAGAGCTATCTATCAATGAAAGAATTTTCACAATCGGTCCAGTAGTTCTAAAAATACCCTATTTAACTTATTTTTTATCCAACCAAATGATGGTACAGGCCGACGGCCCACCTAATGTTAAGAAGTAACCACTGCCTATAACAGTGCATTGCCTCACTGAACACGTCCACTGAAAACGTGCCCTGTGATGCATTGCACTGCGACCAACACTCTGATACAAAGCTACAAACAAATGTGTTGAAATGAAAATGAAATGAAATGAAATGAAAATGAAAAAATGAAATGGTTTATTTGCTACAAATATGGTTACAAGTTCTTACAGTATCTAATCGGTTTCACATATTTCACCAAACACATCGGCATGCAAATTTATATTATATTATTTATTATTTATGTCAAGTTAATCACTGGTACCTACTAAAATAAAATTAAAAGCATTTAATATCGAATTAAAAAATTATTACAAAATGTCATTACCTATTCAAAAAGTCATTAACGCTATAGAAGGTTTTATCAACTAGCCATAATCTTAATTTTCTAGTAAATAATCTAATTGGTAAGTCTCTTATTTCAGTGGGGATTTTATTAAATATTTTACCACACATAACAAATGAATTTTTTTTATAGAGAGCTGTTTTAGGTATTCTGGAAAGAACTATTCTATCCGGGTTTCTCACACATCTTTTATATAGGTCACGTGCTTTTGTAAATAAAATTGGCTGTTCCTTCACAAACTTAGCTGCCTCTAAAATATACATGCGATATTGTTGACGATGTTTTTTGATTAATGCTACTTTTTGTCCAACAGATGTCGCCCCCGCGTATTACAAGCTAGATCCAAACTGTATTTATGGAACGTGTTGACAGTTGCTGTTTTTTATACGTTACCTGTCATACAGCTAGTTGTTACATACCAAAGGGTAAGTTTGTTACTTTTTAGGCAAATTTTTAACAATCTCATCTGATGTCATTCAAAAACAAAAACAGTGAGAGATTGGACATTTTTGTCCAATCTGTCGCTTTGGGTGATAGAATGGAATAATCCATGTTAAGTGACGGTGCGGTCGACATTTACTAAACAGTACATACTAAATAGTACACACGGCCACACGTCAGGTTATACACCCAATACAAGCATAACTACGCTACATACAATGCAGAGGTACGTTGGGGCGGGGGTGCAATAGGCGTAGCAGCCCGTCCTACAAACACACTGTCGTCCCTCTCGCACGATTCGCAACGTTCAACTTCTAATAGTTCAAACTCCAAACAGTATAGGTCGACGTGTCGTCGTCTGTACATTATGATACAAGAGTATTAGATTGGTAGTTATTGGTAGATTGGCCTTTTGAGGCGAAAGGTAATGTCAAACAGCCCTCTCGCTCGCACATTTACATATTGGATGATATAAACTCACTGAATGTAATTATGTAAAATTGTAAAGCTTTACAATCTTAGAGAATAACAATGCAAAGGTTCAGTTGAAATATAATTTTGATCAAAACAAGTTTTCTGACCAAAAAATCAATTAATACACGTTTTTTGGTCAGAAAAAACTTGTTCAGATTAATAAGTTATTTTCTTCTAAAATACGTCTGTAAATCTACAGTACGCGCAACGAATCTTTATCCTACTGAAGTGTTGCAACTACGGTTGCATGTACTGTTGTGCGGAAAAATTCGACACATAAAATTCTGCGCAGATACTTCAGAGAGACAAAGATCCGTTGTGTCTACTATAATGTTTATAACTTTTACAACTTTGTTTCAGCTTTTAAACCAATCAGGAAATCAAGACTTATGTTATTTTAACTTCCTATGTGCTCATCCGTTAATGGTGTTATCAGATTTCAACCATGTTTACTCAAATTTAGGGTATATTTTGCTTGGATTTCTGTTTCTATGTCGTGTGTGGAGAAGGCATAAGGCTCATCGGGCTAAAAGTGAAATTGAGGTAAATACAAACCATCTAATATCCTACTAATATTATAAATGCGAAAGTTTAGATGTTTGTGTTTCAATCACGTCGAAACTACTGAACCAACTTGGATGAAACTTGGCATATATATAGTTCGTAACCTGGGGGGTGATTCTAGACCGATAGACTTTTTTATCACGATAGATATATCCCCCAAAAACTGTCAAAAACTATGGAGTTTTGACAGTTCTTGGGATATATATCTATCGTGATAAAATGTCTATCGGTCTAGAATCACCCCCCTGGATTGACACATATGCTACTTTTTATCTCGAATAATTAACAGGATCTACAGGATAAAATGAATGAAAAGGATTAGTAGCGCCAATTGGCAAGAGGATTTCATTGTCATGTCATGTCACGTCAGTTTGACAGGGCGTAGTACTACCTCTTTGGTCTAACGACTAGCGTTTGACATTCGAGTACGGGTTCAGTGTAATGTCAAGTTTCTCAAAGTATCCGCTCAGTACACGCACAGATAATACATATAATACACAGATAACATAATGTACACGGAAACGGTACTCGCGTACGAAGTCGCGGGCAACTGCTAGTTTAAAATAATTTTTTAATCGCGAGTGTATGTTTGATGAAAATCGATACAAGATGGCCGCCGCCACAAAATGGCGGATTACATATATTTTCACAACTCCCTCAATATGGGTATCAGTCGGTGGTTTTTAAAATTTTTAATTTTAATTGTTAGTTTAATTACTTTGTATTATTTACAGAAAGAGTTAGGTATACCCCAGCATTTTGGACTTCTATATGCGATGGGCATCGCGTTGGTCAGCGAGGGACTATTGTCTGCAGCTTATCATGTTTGCCCCAATAGCATGAATTTTCAATTCGGTAAGTATTTTATCTTCAAAAATGTTTATGTTCAAAGAAACATTTTTTTTCCTCAACCTATCTCGTCCCACTGCTGGGCAAAGGTCTCCCCCAAAGACTTCCAATACACTTTCTCAAAAAAAATATATGTTTTGATAAATATATATTAAAAAAATATATATCCTACTAATAATACTGTGACAGATGTCACAGCTCAGTCGGTAATAGCTCTGCCTTCCGTGCTGTGGGTCGTGGGTTCGATCCCCACTGAGAACAAACATTTGTGCGTGGAAAACATAGATGTTCGTTCTATGTCTGGGTGTTACTATGTATAATAAGTATGTATTTACAAAAAAAAAGTATGTAAGTATTCTATCAGCCATCTAGTTCCCATATCACAAGCTTTGCTTAGTTTGAAACTAGAGGGCGTTGTGTGTAAAGTCCATGAATATTTATTTATTTATTTATTATAATATGTCAATAGATGTTTGTGTTTCAATCATGCTGCAAATACTGGTCCGATTTAGATGAAACTTAGAATATATACAACGTGTAACATATTGTCCCTATAAGCCGAAAAGGGGCTTATTCAGATGAAACAACATTTAGGGCGGCTTGCACCAGAATCGCTAAACGCATTTAACTAATAAATAGTATTTAGCGAGTTAAGTCATATAAATAAGTCAGATTTAAATATATTTAGCTGTTAAACACGTTTAGTGATTCTGGTGCAAGCCGCACTTAATCAACGACTTTAAGTATTTCAAAGTTTTTCATTCATGCAAAGCGTCTTAAAGTTTCCTTAAAAATAGCATTGCACACGTGTTAAAGTGTCTATGTGTGAGTGCGATGTGATAGAAGTGTGCGTGTGCATGTGTACTAACAGGCTGGATACATACGCAAAGTAAATAAACACTTAGGGTTGTCGCAAAATTAGATAAAAAGAAAAATAGAAATTTCAATGTGTTTCAACTTTTGCACATGCCAATCTATTCACGTGTTTGGTCTGAATAAGCCCCTTTTCGGCTTATAGGGACAATAAATAAATAAATAAATAAATATTCATGGACTTTACACACAACGCCCTCTAGTCCCAAACTAAGCAAAGCTTGTGATATGGGAACTAGATGCTGATACAATACTTATATACTTTTTTTTTGTAAATACATACTTATTTTACATAGTAACACCCAGACATAGAACAAACATCTATGTTTTCCACGCACAAATGTTTGTTCTTGGTGGGGATCGAACCCACGACCCACAGCACGGAAGGCAGAGCCATTACCGACTGAGCTGTGACGCCTGTCAATATGTTACTCGTTGTATAAGACGATTCTAAAATGATCCTTATGATTTAAATGATTCTTTTTTCAGATACATCGTTCATGTATGTAACGTCAGTATTATGCATGGTAAAGATTTACCAATCAAGGCATCCTGATATCAATGCTCGCGCTCACGCCACGTTTGGGGTACTAGCGCTCATCATATTTGTTGGTAAATTATACTTAATTATACTTTTTGGTAAATTTTACGTAATTATACTTTTTGGTAAATTATACTTAATTATACGTTTTGGTAAATTGTGCTTAATTATACTTTTTGGTAAATTGTGCTTAATTATACTTTTTGGTAAATTGTGCTTAATTATACTTTTTGGTTAATTATACTTAATTATATTTTTTGGTAAATTATACGATCTGTCAAATTATTTATTGTACGATATGTTTATTTTCCAGTATAATTATGTTTCCAGTATAGTTTTGTTCTTAAATTAAATAAAAGTGCTTTTTTGGTAAATTACAATAATTGTAATTTACTAAAAAGTATAACAAAAATTATTTACATTATAAATGTGCTATGCTATACTAAAAAAACTTTATTTGACAACACACAAAAACGTAACACAAACAAAAATTATACTATTTTGGTATCTTATCTATCTGTAATTGAAACAAATTTTTACTTTAATAATTGTCACATTATCAACAAAAAATGCAAATATTGCAATTTTTTTCATCAATTTTTTTTTTGTATATTATAATAATTAATTTAATATAAGTATTTTTGGTTTTCCAGGTCTTGTGGGAGTATTAAACGCTAATTTCTACTTCTGGGTAGCGTTCACAGCACTACATCTAATCACATGCCTAGTGATGACCTTCCAAATATACTATTTAGGACGATTCAAGCTAGGTAAGACAATTCACAGCTCAGTCGGTAGCTCTGCCTTCCGTGCTGTGGGTCGTGGGTTCGATCCCCACTGAAAACTAACATTTGTGTGTGACAAACATAGATTGTTCCATGTTGGGTGTTACTATGTAATTACAATAAAAGTATATAAGTATTCTATCAGCATATAGTTCCCATATTACAAGCTTTGCTTAGTTTGGGACTAGATGGCGCTGTGTGAAATGTCTATTTATTTCTTAACACATTTTTTTAAGCCAAATTCAAGTGTTTTATTATTTTTCTTCGCAGATGTGGGAGTGATATACCGCGCCGGCCGGGAACTGATCCTGCGACCCCTACTAGCCATCACACCAACACACTGCGGGCGATGTGTGTTACTCGTCATCGCTAACTTAGCTAATTGGGCTATAGCTGCTTATGGGTAACTATATATACTCTTTGAAAATTTACTGACAAATCAAACTCTGGAAAAAAGAACTTGACCTAAAAAAAAAAATGAAAATGAAAAAATTTATCTTGGCACAAAAAAATAAGACACATACACAAAGAAAAATAAAATAAGAAAACAAAGAATAGGTACAGGCAAGATACAGAGATATTATAATATGTAACCTATATTATATATATTATGACCTCTTGATCCTTTGAATTTTACCTGTTGACCCTTGACCCTTGACCTTCTAGAGTCATTTCATCCCTTCAATTTTTTTCGGATCCAATATGTCAACCTAATTACGCGACCTACCGTGACTTTTCTGTGGCAAAAAGTATTTCTGTGATAGGTTTCGGAAATCTGACCTTGACCTTTTTAAATTAATGTAAGAAAAGGTCAAGGTTATTCCTAATCTGCCCCCTCACAGGATCATGACTGTTGTTAGCTAAGACCTAAGCTATTTATTTTAACCATGTTTGCAATGAATATTAATGAATTATCAAAGGTCATTTATTTTGAGGTCAAAGGTCTTAACTTCGTTAGGGGTCAACTGAGGTTACTGACCTTTGAGAATAACAATTTTTATTTCGTGTCCCTTTGCTGCATTAATAAGAAAATGAATGATAAATCAAAGGTCATTTGAGGTCAAAGGTAACTTCGTTAGGGGTCAACTGAGGTCACTGACCTTTGAGAATAACAATTTTTATTTCGCGTTCCCTTACTGCTTTAATAAGAAAATGAATGATATTCCAAAGGATATTTGATTTGAGGTCAAAGGTCGTAACGTCGTTAGGGGTCAACTGATGTCACTGACCTTTGAGAATAACAATTTTTATTTCGTGTCCCTTTGCTGCATTAATAAGAAAATGAATGATAAATCAAAGGTCATTTGAGGTCAAAGGTAACTTCGTTAGGGGTCAACTGAGGTCACTGACCTTTGAGAATAACAATTTTTATTTCGCGTTCCCTTACTGCTTTAATAAGAAAATGAATGATATTCCAAAGGATATTTGATTTGAGGTCAAAGGTCGTAACGTCGTTAGGGGTCAACTGATGTCACTGACCTTTGAGAATAACAATTTTTATTTCGTGTCCCTTTGCTGCATTAATAAGAAAATGAATGATAAATCAAAGGTCATTTGAGGTCAAAGGTAACTTCGTTAGGGGTCAACTGAGGTCACTGACCTTTGAGAATAACAATTTTTATTTCGCGTTCCCTTACTGCTTTAATAAGAAAATGAATGATATTCCAAAGGATATTTGATTTGAGGTCAAAGGTCGTAACGTCGTTAGGGGTCAACTGAGGTCACTGACCTTTGAGAATAACAATTTTTATTTCGCGTCCCCTTACTGCATTAATAAGAAAATGTATAAATCATAGGTCATTTGAGGTCACCAACGTCGTAACATCGTTAGAGGTCAACTGAGGTCACTGACCTTTGGGAATAATTTTTTTTCTTCGTCCCCGGATTTAATAAGTTTTCCTACTTATAGCGTGACTCAGCATAGCCGTGACTTTGCATCTCATCTCTTGCTCGTGTTGATGAGCAACCTATTCCTCTACACATTGTTCTATATCGTCATGAAGCTGTTGCATAGAGAATCTATTCGTTGGTACAGGTACGTACTATACTATAGTCTGGTCACGTTAACTCTGCTGTATAAATGGGCAATCCTAAAAAAAATTGTAAGTACTATCAGCAAAAGTTCTACCTTACCACCTTAAGGGTGCATTTCCTGTAAACCGACTAGCCGTTAGTTTTTGAATACCAATAGAAGCAAATTATTTCGGGTGTAAAAGTTATGAAAACAATGAGCCGTCATAAAAATAAATAGATGTTTAGATCTCTGGTTGGTCAAAATAAGAAGACAAAAGACAAAGGCGGGGTCAGGTAGCTAACTGCTTGCAAGCGAAACAGTTTCAAAAGTGGTAAGGCGGACATTTTGTTGATGGTACATACAAAAAAAAAAATTCGTGAACATTTCACACAGCGCCCTCTAGTGCCAAACTAAGCAAAGCTTGTAATATGGGAACTAGATGCTGATACAATACTTGTACTTTTTTTTGTAAATACATACTTATAATACATAGTAACACCCAGACATAGAACAAACATCTATGTTTGTCACACAAATGCTTGATCCCAGTGGGGATCGAACCCACGACCCACAGCACGGAAGGCAGAGCTATACCGACTGAGCTGTGACGCCTGTCAGTGAATATAAATGTATTTATTCACAAAGAAAATTACGACTAATACAGTATTTACATTAGTTATAATATGTACAAAATAATTTTTTTTTTTCAGTTGGGTGTACATAGCACTGACTTATACAGTTTGGTTTAGTTCTAGTTATTTCTACTTGGATCAAAGTACCAATTGGGCGGTAAGTACATAAAATAACTTATTCTTCTTCTTTTATAAATATAACGTGTAACATATTGTCCCTATAAGCCGTAAAGGGGCTTATTCAGACCAAACACGTGAATAGATTGGCATGTGCAAAAGTTCAATACAACATGTTGGAAATTTCCATTATTTTTTTTTTTTTGAATTTTTTTTTGTCTTAGATATTTGCAACCACTTTTAGTGTTTATTTACTTTGCGTATGTATCCAGCCTGTTAGTACACATGCACACGCACCCTCCTATCACATCGCACCCACACATAGACACTTTAACACGTGTGCAATGCTATTTTTAAGGAAACTTTAAGACGCTCATCATGAATGAAAAACTTAGAAATATTAAAAGTCGTAGAATAAATGTTGTTCGGCATGACGTGTAGAATACCCCTTTCGGACTTATAGGGACATTATGTTACACCCTGTATATGGCCTCTGTCCGTCATTTCGACAGACAATGTTGCCAGTGTCAAGTGAATTATTTGAAATAAGTTTAGTCAAGTCGAGTCATACGTCAAGTCGTTTGTTTTGAACACAAAATAGTGGATTTTCCCTTCAAAACTTGGAAACGAATTTCTTTAAATAATAAATTCACATAATACAGATTTATTACAACAGCTTACACTTTATGCTATGACTGCAAGTATTATTGGTTAAAATTCCACCAAAATTAAAGAACAATACTCACTATAACACCAAGAAAAACAATTAAAATAAATGTGCTATGTTGCTTTTACAAATGACAGAACTCGAATCGCAGCAGGCAACCCTAATCTTCCCAGAAAACACTGTAAAATGTCACTGTGTCAGCCTTTTTGTTCATATCATTCATTCAAATAGTTAATAGTTCATTTCATTCATTCGGTCCTGTACAACTTTTATAAATCTTAGTAGTCTGTGAACTTTTCTGCGCTTTTGTGATGTGCATATTTATTTTTGTGTATTTGTTTGTTTATTATAACAAGTAATTAAATTAAAATATTAAAAAACCCCGAATCTCCCGAAACAAAAAAAACAAAATCAAAATCGGTTCATCCGCTCAGGAGCTACGTTGCCTCAGACACACACACACACACACACAAAAGACACGTCAAACTTATAACACCCTGTCGTTTTTGCGACGGTGGTTAAAAAAAAAGAATATGAATCCTTTTTTTAAACTTATGCAATTATTTTCAGTTAACTCCAGCGCAGTCTCGGCAGAACAACAGAGTGTGTTCCCTACTTCAACTGTACGATTCACACGACATATGGCATTTTATGTCTTCCATAGCCATGTTTTTTTCATTCAACATGTATTTAACAATCGATGACAACTTATTTAGCGTACCACGAACCAATATCATGGTGTTCTAGTGTAAGAAAGTAGAGGATAAAAATTTTGGGATGCAAAAAGTGATGTATCGTTACTAAGGATCGAACTGGGGGTCACGAATTACATTTAGCTTTCAGATTTCGGAATTCTGGGTTACCGCCTAATTTTTAAATCGTTAGATATCGTGTTGGTTATTAAGTTATTTAATCGCTTTTGCTTGTATTTCAAATGGTTGGAAGTAAAAAGCTTTATTTTAGTATTCATGTGTATACTATATACTACTCTTATCTATCTACGAAAAGTAAAATGAATGAATGAATAAAAAAATCTTTATAGTACAATCGGCTACACATCAATCTATCAACGGTTCGAACTTTGAACTATTATAATTTGAATGTTGCGAATCATGCGAGAGGGACGATATTTTTTTATGCGAGACTCGCTGCTTGCGCGCCACGCGCCTACACCTATTGCGATCCCTGATTCGCTACATTCAAATTATAATAGTTCAAAGTTCAAACAGTGGATAGGTTGATGTGTTGACTGTACCTACATCTTACAAACTAATAAAAAGAAAGAAAAAAATACAGAAAAAATGAATAATTGTAAAATGTACAATGTGCGGTATTATCGCTATAAGAGCGATTTCTTCCAGACAAGTTAAAAGGAAGTCGTAGGTTTAAACCCCGTCGATAACTTGTCAAATGTTAAATTATAAAATACTTTTTTAAACGATTGATAACTAACACGGTTATATAAGATTAGAATTTTATAAATATGTTTTAAAAGTGCCTAAAAAGCAGTACTTAGGTATTTTCGAGCCTGTCACAATACACGTAATATTTAGCATTATATTAATTAAATGAACGAATGAACACATTATTGTATTACACTACACACGTAAGATGTCAATCTATTGAGCGAACCTATGCACAGTCGAGAAATAATGAGTGAGTGAAAGAATGATATTGATCTGCACACGTAGGTAAGCAGTTAGGGTTAAATGATTAAATGAACGAATGAACATTATTGTATTAATCACTTTTTATGATTTATAATAACTTAACCATTATTTTGTATAGTTCTGCTCAAATTCACACTTAAATCAACTGTCATTTTCATATCTACAAAAAAAAGATAAAAATATTTAAAATAAAAACAACTAGGTATTTGTAAATAAAGCGGTTGTTTGTAATTAATTGATCTCATTCATTTATAAACTTAAATCAAAAAACTATGAAAAATAACCAAAGCGCAATAATAAACAATTTATTTATATTTTTAAGAGCTTTTTGTGTGATTTTTTTTTAATAAATAATGATAGATTATGAGAATGCCTTAATTCTAACACTATTTACTTTATTATAACAAGGTGTAATAAGAAAACTTCTGAAAACTTCGTGTGGTTAAAGTACCTATCAATATGAACAACTTTACTTAGGGAACCAACAGTGTGAGCGAGAGAAAACATCAAATTTTTTGTCTCTCTCACACTGCTGGTTCTATAGGTAAAGTGGTTTAGCTCACCAAGTTTTCAGAAGTGTTCCTATCACACTGCATTTAGGTTTATAAATTGTTGTAAATAATAAAATGATATGTACTATGGGGTGCTATTGTAAGTATTGTATCTCGTAAATATTACTTTTAAAAGTGTAAAACACTTGCGAGCAAAATCGGATCACCAAAATATTATTATTCGATTAAATCTCAAGGATCCAGGGTGAGCCATCTACCTACTTGTTATATCACTTTTTCTGATTACAGCAGTAACGAATTCTTTTAGAAAATTCAGGAAAAGATAAAAACAAGTGAGTCGACAACAAGTTGTAAACAAATATAAAATGAACGAATGAATGAATGATGAAAATAAAACATTTTAGTCTAGTCCATACGGTACCTACACCCTTGACGTATAATGAATATTGTGAATAAATTCCTATTATAAGGTATCATGGATCCTGTTTTTTTTTATTTTTACCAGTGATCGGCTCGAATTCATTGCTCGCGAGTATACTTAAGTCAAATTAATGATAACTTGAGGTTAAATTGTTCGGGAAATCGGAAACTTCCGAGCTCGGGAGTCGGCGGAGGTTTTCCGACCAGGCGGGTTGGTCGGTATACCAGCCCTCACTGCAGACCTCAACTCTCAAAGAGGAAAAACCAAGGAACAACAGCCGATTGTAAAAATGGATCCCAGGCGTCTCTGACGTTGGAGAATCCCGTATTGCTCTCGTACTCTGGGGGGGTGGGGGGTGGGGGGTGGGGGGCCAGCAATCGCCTTGTGAGGTCTGGGAACTTATGTAAGGAGTCTGGCTTTGCGAGACTGGTAACGCCAGTAGCGAGCGACGTAGGAAGGACTCTGACGGATACGTCATATCCCTGTCAAAGTTCCACAGATAATATAATACTAGATATTATCTGTGCTCGTTATTGTTGCAAAGTCTAGCGTTTCAGACAGAAGAAATAACAAGGGCATACGAGGGCAAAACTATTTTATTATATTAGCAAATTTACACGTCTACATTCTAAGATGGAGCGGAAAGAGATAGAGATGAAGGAACACAGCACGCGTGTCGCAACGTCATGACAGTGACAGATACGATATCAATCAACATTGTTATCAATCAGTCAGCCATAGATGTTGCTAGTCTAATGTTAAGAATATACATTTCAACAGTTATTATCTGTGTTATCGGAGCTGGCATTTCAGACTCGCAAGAGTCCAAGCGCGCCATGGTTCTCAAGGACAAGGGGAAAGAAGACGATGACGTCTTCAATCCCCAAGTCGCGCCGGAAGACAAGCGGGCGAAGGTAGACTTGCCAACCCCCGAAGTCTTGGCGCAGGGTCACGCTCTGAGTTGGACGCCTGCATGACGCCCGAACTGCAGACGATTGAGAAGATTGATCTATCTAAAAATTTTATGTGGCAATGATCACAGTCATCAAATTTCATTGATTCAGTAAAATCACAAGAATCACTTTAAAAAAGGCGGTTATTGTCAATATTCGATCTTTGGTTTTGCTTTCGTTTGTGGACTAAAAACTCCTCTCGAGACAGTATTTAGACCGCCCATGCCTTTATAATATGTAATGACATTTTTTAATAATTTATCAAGTCAATTTTAGGTACCTAGGTAATTTTATAATTTCATTTTAGTAGGTACTTAAAAACTTAAACTTAAAATATTTGCATGCCGATGTATTTGATGAAATATGTGAAACCTATTAGATACTATAAGAACTTATAACCATATTTCTAGCAAATAAGCCATTTCATTTCCATCGTGGGTTAACGACTTGCCTTACTAAGATTATCATAAGAACATTGTTTATTTGGCATAAAATAATTATTATCTCCAAATACGTTGTAACAAAGTTGCTACGAGGTACATATTATATTATATGAATCTTTTTTTTTTAGCTTACACTTTTAGTTCTTTAGTGAAGAGTTGTTCATAATTGATGAGTACTTTTATATTGTTTAAACTTTGATCAAAGTTTTAGTGCATAAAACAATACTGTAGTTTTCTTGCACATTTAGAAATAAATTTTATTCCATTATGTAATATAGCTAGGTTTGTAAATAAAGCTTTGTTTAAAATCTACTTATTTTTTATTCATTTTCTCCCAAGTTTTAAAGTCTAATGGACACACAACGCCATCTAGTACCAGATATAGGAATTATAATCATTGTTTAACGTTGCTCGTTGTTCTACGCCTGTTAAAGTTACTCTATTTAAAGCGTATTGTCAAAGTTTGTACACGTGCAGCCTATGGGTGAAGTACACAAAGAAGTCTCTCAGTGCCTTGCGTGTCCAGTATAATAACATCTTCAGAATGCTGTTGGGACTTCCTCGTTATTGTAGTGCGTCTGAGATGTTCGCTAACGCGCGCACCGATGGTTTTGCTGCGATAATGCGTAAGCGAATTGCATCGATCATGAGTAGAGTGAGGGGGAGTAGTAACAGCATTTTGAACTTAATGGCTGATAAGTATGATAGCCCTATACTCCAACATTGGGTGAAGCTTGTTATATAGGGGTTTTATTTATTCTTTTTGTTTTAGTACCTAAAAATGTACCTATTTCTTTGTGTTTTTGTGCCTAAATGCGTGTACTATGTATGGATCTTGTTGTCTGAAATAAAGAAGTTAATAATAATAATTAACATGAATTCCATACTATTGAATTGCTTTTCAACTAAAAAAAATCGTTTGAAGAAGGCTATAAAAGATATTCTTTCTAGAGATATCTCCCTGAAAAAAGGGAAACTAAAATTTCATAATTTCGCTACTCACCAATAGATGGCGCTAGTAAGGTACCGCAAGATGGAGCCTGGGTCGTGTTTATTGTGCTTATAAAAACCTTAGTAATTCTATTCGACAACAGATGTCGTTAGACGTTTATTGTATAGATTAACTATAATTATTTTGTTTATTTTTCTTGTTTAGATAGTAGATCATCATCATATCTCTGTAGAAAAGAAGTACCTACGTACTATCTAAAAATGTCTTCGGTTCATCGGGTGGGAGGTTGTCCGACGCTTCACCTTCCGGCTTGTGGCCGCCATTCACTTTTGTTATGTTTTTGACTTTGACTCCAATCCCACGTTTATCAAAGAACCGGTTTTAAGATTTAAAACCCATGACACATTTAAATACGAAACCGTAGCATAAAATCACAAATTACAATAAACGATAAATAAAATATAAATTAATTATGACAAAACAAAATCTCCACAACTAATTCTATGACGAATTACACAAAAGAAAGATGGCGGCACGTGCGTTCCCGCCGAAATGTGTGTCAACTGTCACCCGCAGACTGTTGTATTTTATTACTCTCTAATTTTATTAAGCGTGCCTCGTTTTCATAGCAAAATATGTTAGAAAATATTTTAACTTGGATAATTATGTGATGAAGATGCACGTAGATATAAGTATTAAGCTTTTAAATTGTATTTTATTTGTGTTTTTTTTATTGTCCTAATAAGTAAAATAAGACGATTCCAAACTGATTCTTGTGATTTTATTGAATAAAAGAGTTATGACTCTAAGGGCGTCTTGCACCAGAGTCACTAAACGTATTTAACAGTTAAATCGATTTAAATCTGGCGTATTTGTATGACTTGACAACTCGCTAAATACTATTTAAGAGTTTAACGCGTTTAGCGATTCTGGTGCAAGCCGCCCTAAATGAGGATAGACTAGAGTTCGACCATGCTGAAACTGCAATGGCCAACTTCAATAAAATTTTACACGGTATTACAGTAGACTCTTTGAACTGTCTCACTGGACACGTTACTGAGGACGTGATCAGTGAAGCAATGCATGGTTTTTAACATAAAGCCATTTTTTTCTCTATAAAAAACTATTATAGGGAAACAAAAAAATATAAATTCAACATACTAGTCGGTACTGGAATGTCAAACGCTAGTCGTTAGACCAAAGAGGTAGTACAAGTACTACGCCCTGTGACATGACATGACAATGAAATCCTCTTGCCAATTGGCGCTGCTAATCCTTTTCGTTCATTTTATCCTGTAGATCCTGTTAATTATTCGAGATAAAAGGTAGCCTATGTGTCAATCCAGGTTACGAACTATATATATGCCAAGTTTCATCCAAGTTGGTTCAGTAGTTTAGACGTGATTGTAACACAAACATCCAAACATCTAAACTTTCGCATATTAGTAGGATAGGCTAGGATAAGATTTTTGACTTCGACTTTACATTATTCATCAACTTATTACAGTACGAACAACGGATCTCTATCCCTATGAAGTTAGGTACAATAAACGATTGCGCATGTGGGAAAATTTGCTTACCAAATTCGACCCAAAAATGGATTCTGCGCAGATACTTCAGAGGGATAAAAAAAAAAAGTAAAAAATGTTTATTTCAGAGAAAAAAGAGAATATCACTGCCTAAGTTTAACATTATTGGTTGGACACAAAACAATTTTCTCAGACAATGTACAAAACTTAGAAATACCTGTCAGTCTCCTCACTGGGCTTAGCCTGTATCGAGGACACTTTGGAACGAAGATACAATAGTTTATTGCTTCGGTCATAGTGTAGTGGTAAGCAGTAGGTCACCTGATTAGACACATACGACTTTCAGAACTACATAATAAAATTAAAAGTACAAAATTAACTATAAAACAAAACAATAAGAATAAACTACAAATAAATATAATATAAAAATAATACTAAAAATAAAAACTAAAATATTAAATTTTGTAAAACTAACTAACAAACGAAATGTTATAAATAATGCTAATAATATAAATTATTATTTATATTATTAGCATTATTTATAACATAACATTTATAACATATTTATCCTTTATATTTAAAGGATAAATATCCGTTGTGCCTACAAAATCTACCTACTTACCTACTTAAAATATTTTTGTTTTGACATCAACCCTTTTGCAGTCCGAAGCGAATCGTTCTAATTGCGTAAATGTGTGCATGAGTAATTGAGCATGGGATAGGGGCTGATGCAAAAAAGAGATATTTTAAGCCAATCAGAGTACCGGTGGTCTAGTGGTAGCAACCACGCCTTCCGATCCTAAGGTCTGGGTTCACCAATGGGTTTTCCTACTCGGAAAAATGTGCACAATACCAGTGGTCTCGAACGGTGAAGGAAAACATCGTAAGGAAGCGCTTAGTCAGCTGGGCACGTATTGAGCTTGTGTTTCCTGTGGATTGTGGGGACTAGGCTGAGAGGATGGTATAGGAGCTACAAGCCTACTCCATCTAAATCATGTCCCAGGCACTGCAGCCTCCCGTACATCGGCCCATGGGGACCCTTGGCTTAGTCAGCTGGGCACGTATTGAGCTTGTGTTTCCTGTGGATTGTGGGGACTAGGCTGAGAGGATGGTATAGGTGCTACAAGTCTACTCCATCTAAACCATGTCCCAGGCACTGCAGCCTCCCGTACATCGGCCCATGGGGACCCTTGGCTTAGTCAGCTGGGCACGTATTGAGCTTGTGTTTCCTGTGGATTGTGGGGACTAGGCTGAGTGGATGGTATAGGTGCTACAAGCCTACTCCATCTAAATCATGTCCCAGGCACTGCAGCCTCCCGTACATCGGCCCATGGGGACCCTTGGCTTAGTCAGCTGGTCACGTATTGAGCTTGTGTTTCCTGTGGATTGTGGGGACTAGGCTGAGAGGATGGTATAGGTGCTACAAGCCTACTCCATCTAAATCATGTCCCAAGCACTGCAGCCTCCCGTACATCGGCCCATGGGGACCCTTGGCTTAGTCAGCTGGGCACGTATTGAGCTTGTGTTTCCTGTGGATTGTGGGGACTAGGCTGAGAGGATGGTATAGGTGCTACAAGCCTACTCCATCTAAATCATGTCCCAGGCACTGCAGCCTCCCGTACATCGGCCCATGGGGACCCTTGGCTTAGTCAGCTGGGCACGTATTGAGCTTGTGTTTCCTGTGGATTGTGGGGACTAGGCTGAGAGGATGGTAGGTATAGGAGCTACAAGCCTACTCCATCTAAATCATGTCCCAGGCACTGCAGCCTCCCGTACATCGGCCCATGGGGACCCTTGGCTTAGTCAGCTGGGCACGTATTGAGCTTGTGTTTCCTGTGGATTGTGGGGACTAGGCTGAGAGGATGGTATAGGTGCTACAAGCCTACTCCATCTAAATCATGTCCCAGGCACTGCAGCCTCCCGTACATCGGCCCATGGAGACCCTTGGCTTAGTCAGCTGGGCACGTATTGAGCTTGTGTTTCCTGTGGATTGTGGGGACTAGGCTGAGAGGATGGTATAGGTGCTACAAGCCTACTCCATCTAAATCATGTCCCAGGCACTGCAGCCTCCCGTACATCGGCCCATGGGGACCCTTGGCTTAGTCAGCTGGGCACGTATTGAGCTTGTGTTTCCTGTGGATTGTGGGGACTAGGCTGAGAGGATGGTAGGTATAGGAGCTACAAGCCTACTCCATCTAAATCATGTCCCAGGCACTGCAGCCTCCCGTACATCGGCCCATGGGGACCCTTGGCTTAGTCAGCTGGGCACGTATTGAGCTTGTGTTTCCTGTGGATTGTGGGGACTAGGCTGAGAGGATGGTATAGGTGCTACAAGCCTACTCCATCTAAATCATGTTCCAGGCACTGCAGCCTCCCGTACATCGGGGCATGGGGACCCTTGGCTTAGTCAGCTGGGCACGTATTGAGCTTGTGTTTCCTGTGGATTGTGGGGACTAGGCTGAGAGGATGGTATAGGTGCTACATGCCTACTCCATCTAAATCATGTTCCAGGCACTGCAGCCTCCCGTAGGTACATCGGGGCATGGGGACCAAGTGCACAATGACGCTGTATCATCTACATTACATGCAAAGGCCAGGTAGTAATATTTGTTTATTTATTATCTTAGTTTAAATAAACAAAAAGTTCTTAAATTCATTCTCTGTTTGAAAGATTATAATATTATAATCGACTTATTCAAACGTCTCTTTATAAACATCAAATACAAGAGAATAAAATTCATATTGTTAACACAATAATACCTTTTTCATCTTCATTTTGTTTTAAAAACATTACATGAATTTAATCTCTATTCTGTTGTGTACAAGGTTTAAAATAGGAACGGTTTGGTAAAAAAACATGCGCCATTTTGAAATACGAGTCGCGACCAATAACAAAACGGGGGTGTGGCTAATTTCAAAATTGGAACACTTTTTTCTTTAACTCGACGGTCGGTGATTCTTTTCTTTTCGGCCAGTCTTGTTTCTGACATTTCGTTATTTCGTATTATTTGGTTTTGGAACGTATAAATAACAATCATTTTTGTTAATTTTGTTGCTTTTACGTATAATGCTATAAAAAATGTTACATTGTTATGAAATTACATTTCTGATAACTAATTTAGATAGAGGAGGTTTTACAAAATGGTTTTACATAATACACTAATTCTATTCTACTAGTAGTACTTATAAATCCATTTCAAAAATCACACCAACATTACACACAAATATAATGGCAACATTACATATTTTAAAAATAGAACCATAGTGCAACCGTAAATCAACAAACATCTACCGAAAAGAAGACAATTTTGAATTTAGAACTCTCGCTACGAAATGCTACGCGCGTAGACATTTGCTACGTAGGTGGCTACGAGCTACGATATTGGTGCTACGACGTAGACAAATGCTATGTTTTAGTAGACTTTAGAGAGCAATCTAAAAAAATATAACGAAATTGAGAACCTTCTTCATTAACCGACTTAAAAAACGAGTAGGTTCTCAATTCCATGTAATTTTTTGATGTTTGTTACAGAACTCTGTCATTTAAGTATAAACCAATTTGATTATTTTTTATCTGAAATATCACTTATTTTTGAACCCACACGAAGTGCCGCACTCAAAGACATACGTTTGGTCTATCATCTCTTACGAATGAGTTGACTGACAGAGACACCGCTAATTCAAGATAATACTTATGTTTAAGTGACGTTTTTGAGTGTGGTAGTAAAATTTATTGTAATTATTTATTATACAAAGTATTAGTATTCGAGTACAATGATAAACAGAACAAAATATTTGCAAAAACATTTTGTTTTACATTTTGATAACCAAATTCGAACCAGCACCATATAATCAGCCCTCCACAGAGGTTTTATATATTATGTTATACTTAATTCCATTATTAAAATACCCAGCTCACCACAAAGCCATCTAAACTCAATAAATATGAAACAAAAAAAAACTATATAGATACATCCTTTTTACTCTTAAGTCAACCTATGAATAATACACATACTCTCTTTGGCGACGAAAACCAACTTAAATATCCACTCAAAAAACACAAAATAGATCCTATGTTAACACAACTAACGGTCAAAATAGCTTGGATTGAACTGCATGTTAAATTTTGTAAGGCGATAAAGCGACCACTATAACCAGAGCTCTGTTGTTTACCACCACAGTTGATATTGGTCTGATAAATGTTAGCGGGTAAGAACGAGGGAGGTCTTTTTAGATTGGTCAGTCTTACAAAAGCGTAAAAAGCCACCCTGTGCAGATATCCGCCCCTAAGAACCACTCCCTTTTCAGTCAGTCGTCGTTACACCGCCGAACGGAACACACGTGTTTTTGTGCTCAATGGTTTCCGAACCCGTTCGATATTCAAATCTGACAATTTTTTTTTGTTGTGATATCTAGTTTATTTTAATAACGTTATTGATGAATGAGTAGATAATATAAATATGTTAAACTTTTGGTAAATAATGACCGTACAATGTACCCAACAGATCTTAAACATGGACCATTGAAGTTAAACCAGTTTACAAACAAGATAGATCACAACACTATGTTGAAAACTATACAAAATTTATATAGTAAGAATCAAGGCTTCAATATGACATCACCGTTTTTAGTAGACAATATTCTTCATCAACAGAAAACTGCTGAATTACACAACCAGTATCTAAACCAACAGATTGAAAACTATGTCCTCCAGAGGCAGACCTTCGAACGCTCTCGAGAAAACAGCCCAGAGATAGACGAATCGAAAATAGATAATGAAGAAGAAAAAAATGAATCTATAGAAGATGAAGAGTCTAAAAGCCGTGACGACGAAGAAGGTTATACACCTGTCAAAAACGAGTTATACTTCAACAATGAGTACTACCAACGTAACGAAGAAAAGGAGGTTTTAAACATTCCAAATTTAAACCGCCGCTGTCAAAGTTGTGGCAGCAACGACTGTCCGCCATTTACATGCAAGAAATCCGGAATTAGACGGTTGGAGGAGCTAGAAAAACGGTTCAATTTGAGCTATCATGAGAACTCTGATGAGGAAGGGAGAGAGAAGACGTATACTGAGGATATGGTGAGGAACTGTGTGGAGTTCAATGAGCAGAAGAAACCACTGCTGAAGTTTAGTGTTAGTGCTATTTTGGGGGATCGAGAGGAACCAGTCAAGACTAATATCAATGGTGAGTATATCGTCAAATCAGGCGTAATAAAGACTACTAGAAAAAAAAGAAAGAGGTTCTCAATTCGGTTGTATGTTTTTTTATAATGTGTTACTTCAGAACTCTGTCATTTAGAACACTTTTGACAAATATTTTTTTTTTCTGAAAGGATTAAGTAATGACACATCAACCTATCCACTGTTTGAACTTAGAACTATTATAATTTGAATGTTGCGAATCAGGGATCGCAATAGGTGTAGGCGCGTGGCGCGCAAGCAGCGAGTCTCACATAAAAACATATCGTCCCTCTCGCATGATTCGCAACATTCAAATTATAATAGTTCAAAGTTCAAACCGTTGATAGGTTGATGTGTAGTCGACTGTATCTACTTCCAGGTTGGTCCCATTAAATTTTCATCAAAATCGGTTCATTCGTTTGGCTTATAAATAGAAATAACTGAAAAAACTATGCCAACCACGTGCACGAAATTGCGCTTTGCTTTCGTGTCACTTGTCATGGTTAGTGGTGTTTACAGTCACTAGAACATTCCTAATGAACTGCCATCATCATCATCTGATGATGAAGCCGGTAGTTGAATTGGAGTCGGTTTTCCTAGTTTTTTAAACTTATAAATTATATGCCTTTTAATTCTAATTCATGGTGAGAGTGTAAGATCCACAGTGACGTCCCGCGTTGGGGTGTACTGCATTGTCCCTCTGCTAACCACCCCCAGCACAACTCCTTAGAGTCACGGAGAAGGACTTTGGGTTGATGGCAGCAATGTTCCAGCATCCCCGATGTTGTGGATGTGAAGAGTAGGACCCGATCAGCTCCTGCAGTCCCGTTTTGACCTGGCTTCGTTTGTGGCAGTGCAATGCACCAATACATGCTCTACCGTTTCATTTTCCTGAAGACAGCCGCGACAGAGGTCGCTGTCTGTCACTATTTTATGACTTCCTCCGTCTTGGACGAATAAGCACACGGGACTGACGGGACAAGTAGCTGATCTTCTTCTTCTCTTATATATGGCTTTTGTCTGTCATTTCGACAGACAATTTGCCAGTGTCAAGTGGATTATTTGAAATTTTAGTCAAGTCGAGTCATACGTCAAGTCGTTTGTTTTGAAGACAAAATGGTGGATTTTTACTGAACCAACTTGGATAAAACTTGGCATATAAGTAGTTCGTAGCCTGGATTGACATATAGGCTACTTTTTATCCCGAATAATTAACAGGATCTACAGGATAAAATGAACGAACGAGATTAGCAGCGCCAATTTAACAAGAGGATGATGTCATGTCATGTCAGTTTGACAGGACGTAGTACTACTACCTCTTTGGTCTAACGACTAACGTTTGACATTCGAGTACGGGTTCGGTGTAATGTCAAGTTTCTCAAAGTATCCGCTCGGTACACGCACAGATAATATAATGTACACGGAAACGGTACTCGCGTACGAAGTAGCGGGTAACTGCTAGTAAGTAAATAAACTCTTTATTTCGAAAAAAGAGATGTACTCTCACAAAAGGAAATGTAAACAGAGAAGATATAAATAAATGTAAGAAAAATCTAACAGTACTTATTAAAATGGTTCATGAGTTTTGCAAAACTATAATTTCAATGCTCATATTAGATGAGTAACATAGAAAATATTCCGTAGTTTATAATTCTCTTGCATTAAGGGCGGCTTGCACCAGAATCGCTAAAGGTGTTTAACAGCTAAATCGATTTAAATCTGACGTATTTGTATGACTTGACTACTCGCTAAATACTATTTAAAAGTTAAACGCGTTCAGCGATTCTGGTGCAAGCCGCCCTAAATCTTTATTAATATAAAATGGCACCACTCTGACAGCATATGAGTGGTAGCGTAGGTAATTATTTGTACGAATGAGAGATACTTATAATACTAGTTTTTTTTTAATTAACCAATACTGTCCCACTGCTGGGCAAAGGTCTCCCCCCTCGTCTTCCACTTCCCGCGATCTTTGGCTAGTTCCGCCTAGCCCTATAATAATACTAGATAGATAGACTAAAAGGTTACTAGAAGACTAGAAGGAGATTAGAAGACTATTACTATAAAAGACTTCTGGGATACTAGAAGGTTCTAAATGATCTTCGTGATTTTATAGAATAAAACATAAGTTGACTTTGACTTAGTTCTGCAAATCGTATGCCTTGCAGCCCAGTCACCCACTAAGCCAGAAAGGTCGCTATAATAACCGGCTATTATTATTTTCATAACAGAAAAACGCCGGCCATCTTTAATTGTTCATATCCTCCAAATAATATCATCACAAAATAGAACATTAATAATAAAATAATATAGCGACTTGCGTCCAACGAAATCGCTAAGAAAAGACATATTAATTTCCACGCCGACCCCTTAACATCTATCCCGCTCGCACAGCTGTAGGTTTTCTATATCTGTCTCATTCCCGCCCCCGCGCTTAAGTGTCGGTCCAGATGCTGCCAGTTTTATTGAAAAAGTCGACGCCATGTTGTGACTTTCAGTAAATTAAGATGTAAGAAAAGATTGTAACGATAACGTTATAGCGATAATGGAAAAAACGTTTATTGTTTTTTTTTCTGTAGTTTTTCATAGACAAGTAAAAAGTTTTGGTAGGAAAAAACCAGTGTGGTGTAAGGCTAAAAATACTATGCATCGAAATCACTTTTATTTAAAAATAATGACGATATTTTTCAGAATGTTACTAAGTAATAAAAAAAAAAGACAGCGTAGATTAAATTCACCTATTTTAAGGCAGTGTCTTGGGCACGCTTCCGATTGGTACTGATTTGGATCAGTTGAGCTATCTATAAATCGTTTGCAACGGTGTGTAGATAGCTCAACTGCTTCATGTGTATTTTGTACATAAGTATTATAAATATTGTAAATACTTTATTAGTCATAATTTTCTTTGTGAATAAATAAAACTGATTAATTTGATCGATTCTGAATTGATTCGTTTTTAAGGCACATTAAATTGATTATAATTAATTATTGATAATCCTTGTGGTATTATCGAAAAAACTCACTGAAAATTGTTGAAATTGTGAAGATTAATTAGTTATTTAGAATCTAGCAATGGCATATATACATAATCTACTATCCAATGGATCGACCTACTTTTAATGTAGGTAGATCTAGGCATAAAATCCATAGATCTCGATTTCAGAAAAATATCTCTAAGTTTACGAGCATGATAACTATAACCAGTTAACATAACGACCGTCGATAGCCAAAATCGTATAAGTCCAATTCTCGAAAATGCAGGTTATAAAATTATGCATATCGCACCGAATCCCATATTAACATGTCATTGGGCGCCATATTGAAATAATATTCGAAATTCGATCGACTACGACATTCTTCGCCATTTTGATTTAACCGTTCTCCCGAACTTGCTATTTGAATTTCAACTCTACAGTTATAGAAATAAGGTGGTAGCGAAATGTTCGACGCGCAACCGTTATGTTGGTATAAGTTTATATTACTCAGATTCGGCGGGTACTTTTTTACGCGAAAGTCATAAAGTCAGATATTTTCCGAATAAATTGTTCCGTTAAATTTCTATTCGATTATCGTTTCGGATCGAGTTGGTCGTTTCGGTCTTTCGAACAGGTGCAAGAGATTGTTATTTTCTGTAGTTTAGAGAGAAGGGAGGTAAAGGAGGTAAATGCTTTTGCGTGACGTACAATTCATTCTGTTCTTATTTTTATCAATCTAGCACTTCAATCCTACTGAATGAATGAATGAATGAATGATGTTCAAGTTTTGAGGTTATTGACATCGATTGAGGCAAGATTACATTAGAACTTTATTTTGATCTATTTCTTTAATACACCTTGTGATTTTTTTTATTTAGATGGATAATAAGGTTTTAATCAACTAAAAAAACTCACAGGTATAAACCCAGCGGGGAATAATAACATGTTTAAACCGTAATTATGAGAAACAATGCTGGTGGCTGCGGTGCGCGATGTGTGATGGTGACATTATTATGTACCTACCTACCGCACTTCCGGTGCATGATTTTATACTCTGTAGTGGTTATTTATATACTGTTTTATATAAAAATTATATTATCATATATATAAATATTTTGTAAGTGTTGTCTAACTGTTTGAAAGTACAAAAGAATTTCAGCTAACAATCTAAGGGCGGCTTGCACCAGAATCGCTAAACGCGTTTACCTCTTAAATAGTATTTAACGAGTTGTCAAGTCATACAAATAAGTCAGATTTAAATCGATTTAGCTGTTAAATACGTTTAGTGATTCTGGTGCAAGACGCTCTTAGTATATTTTTGATAGATTTTTTTAATAAAATTTTTAGAAAAACATTAAAGTTCGTACTTATCCTAGATTACGAAAAACAAACGACTAAACTAAACTTAAGTATTTCAAATAATTCAGTAATGACACTGCCAAAATTGTACCCCCTTTTATCGAAATGACGGACACAGGCCAAGAAGATTTTAGTATGATACAAAGAAAAACCCAAACGTTTTATTACCGACCTAAGATGGCCGCAGAATTGCCAACGTAAAGTTAAGTAGTCGTGTTATTGGTTTAGTTGTTCAAATTCAAATTGTTTATACCATTACAGAGATCCAAGGCGATAACGCTATTACATATTTAAATCTAGAAAACTGTACATCGGTATTATACCTACCTACTATATATTTGACAATACAACTAAAAAGATCGAAAAAACATCAACTTAGGTAAATACACAAACGTGATGAGAAAAACGACATTATAAATGGGCTTTAATGTCACCTTCACAATACTTCAAAATGGTTTTAACAAATTTTCTTTATCTGTTGTGTTGGCACTACCTGATTGAAGTAGCTACTTCCATTCAGTTCCGTACTTACACATAATCATGAACTCACACTAATACAGGAACTACCTGTACAGAATCGTTCCAAATTTGAACTAAACCAACGTTAACAAGACCGCACGCGTTCTGAATTCAAACGAGAATGTGGTCGCGAGTTAACGCGTTGTGTTTAGAATTTGCAATTTTGGGGTTATTTTGTACTAGCAGTTACCCGCTACTTCGTACGCGTGTACCGTTTCCGTGTATATTATATTATCTGTGCGTGTACCGAGCGGATACTTCTTTGAAAAACTTGACATTACACCGAACCCGTACTCGAATGTCAAACGTTAGTCGTTAGACCAAAGAGGTAGTACTACGTCCTGTCAAACTGACGTGACATGACATGACATCATCCTCTTGTCAATTGGCGCTGCTAATCCCATTCGTTCATTTTATCCTGTAGATCCTATTAATTATTCGGGATAAAAAGTAGCCTATGTGTCAATCCAGGTTACGAACTATATATATGCTATACGTATGCTGAGTCAGGGACCTAATTAACCTATAATTATTGTTTAAGTTTTTATTGTAGCTTAAGGTTTAAGTCTGGGTTAATAAATTCATTTTCTTTCTTTATTCTTTCAATATGCCAAGTTTCATCCAAGTTGGTTTAGTAGTTTCGACGTGATTGAAACACAAACATCCAAACATCTAAACTTTTGCATTTATAATATTAGTAGGATAGGATAGTTGGGTGAATAACATTTCCATTCGAAGTTTGAATTTGAACGTGAATTCAAAAGGTTGCAAACTTTTCTATGAACGCAGTTTTAAAATTGTTTTTTGTTTTGTTTTGAGCTCTATTCAATTAAAAGTTCTCGTGTCTACGCTTGCTAGTCAATGTTCACCGATCAAGTCGTTCTGCGCCGTCACTGTTTGGATGGGTGACCGCTAGTGGCATTTACATCTGCTTCCATGCTGGCACGTTAAACTGTCCCAGCTCTAGCAGTCGTTTATCCACGACGGAGGCCTTGGGGCGGCCTAATACCAGAGTCACCAGAGTTGGCCTCTAACTCATACGAACAAACAAACGAACTTACTTGTATTTATAGGTATGTAATTTTTTAAGTGGAAAAAAAAGCCACGTCCTTTTTTTTCAGATTAATCCTTATTATTTAGACTGGCAGACAATGCTCTTAGCATTAAGTCCTCCTAGCACTATCAATAAATAAATACTTTTTACAAATCAATCGGCATCCAAATAATAAACAATCATTACTTACAAAAGTACATTTTCAATAACGGACCAGTCCCCTCGGAATCAATTATTTTCACACTTTCCCGCGTAAAAATTGGCGCGAATCGTCGCGACAGCTGCCCAATGGCGTGCTCACTCTATCGTTATTGAATAAACGGTTAATTAAAGGTACAAATAACTGTTATTAGGTGAAAACCGGTAGCAGTTTATAGGTTATCAAAGTAGCAACTTTATTTTGTTTTTTTTTATACAACTAAACGATGGATCTGATTTTTCTTATAAGGTTTTGGATTGATTTGGATGGATGGATGGATTGGATGGATTTTTCTTATAAGGTTCTTCCGATGTTCGTGGCTTCACTGACGGCATCGGCCCCGTCTGAAAACCAGCGCTGCATTATACCTGGGTAGGTATCTACTTAGGTATAGTGCAGTATAATGCTGAGACGGGGACCATTTTGCCCCCTTACAACCACAAAGTATTTATGTTCACAACTGTACTTACTGTATTTATACTGGGGACAAATAAAAATTTATCTTATCTTATCTTATGGATCATTGATACGCCCATGCGTATCAATGATCAAAAAACGCGACGGGAAAATCCATATTTTCCCGTCGCGTTTTTTTACAACTAGCTACTTATTTATGTAAAATCTTATAAAGCTTTACATGCTTTACAAAAATACGTTATTTTTCGCAGTTATTTTGGTTCACAAGACTATTTTTAGTAATATTTATAGTTTTTTTACTAATACTAATAATAATTTAATTTAATTTAATAATAGTAATAATTTCTACTTTTGGATTGGAACTCGTTGCCGGCGTCTGTGTTTCCGCCTTCATATAGATTGGATGTTTTCAAGAGACGAGTGAATAGGTATCTTCTAGGTAAGCGTGCTACATCGTCAACCGCATCTTCACTTAACATCAGGTGAGATTGCGGTCAAACGCTTGCTTATAAATTTATAAAAAAAATACAACATGGAAAAAAATCAATCACTAGTAATAAAATATATTTCGATCTAATCTGGGGCGTGCCAGTAGCAATTTATTAATAAACAGTTAATAAAATACAATAAAATTAGAATCATAATAATCGCACACCAAACACAAAAGCTGTGTAACTCACAAAATACAAAAAATGATCCCATTGTGCCGCGGATCAAAACTATCTTTTTATTATGCTTAAGGATTAGATTGTCTCTCTTTTATTCACATAGTGTGGAAAAGAGATAGAGATACGGTATTATAAGCCAATTTTTATTGCCTTTGTGTAACGATGTGGATTTTTTTATTTGTTCAACAGACTTTGTTTTCTCAAGTGTTCGTTTTAAATGCGTTTAATTTCTTGTTCAATTTTAAATCTCTTTGTTGATTTTTTTTTATATTCTTTTTAAAAGCATCTATTTTTGATAACCACCTTTTATTAGATTGCGATTTGGCAAACCACATTTTCTTAAATGTATCAAGATAGCCCGTTGTTCCTATTACTTTAGGTCCTACTCTAAACTTAAACATAGCCCTTTGTCGTTTACGCTTCAATGCACAAACTTTTATCAATCTCAAATAGGTAAATTTTACACTTATTAACCCTTGACCATCAAAATTACCTTAGATCCTGTTCATTATTGCTGGTCATCATCAGACCTTGGATGGAATATGAACTCCGTTTATAAAATCTCAATACTTTTATGAACTAACTAGCTTCTGTCCACGACTTCATCCGCACCCCGTTTTATCCTGTTTATTTCAGGATAAAAAGTAGCCTATGTGTTAATCCAGGCTACGAACTATATGTATTCCAAGTTGCATCCAAATCGGACTTGTAGTTTTTGCGTGAAAGAGTGACAAACATCTATACTTAAAAACATTCGCGTTTATAAATATTAGTAGGATGAACAAAACAGCAAATGCCTAAGATTTCTCAAAACTGGATTTCTGTTGGAACTTTATTTAAACTTGGACTGACAGAAGGCTCGACAGATGTCACCAGGGAAAAAATAGAAGAGTGAATTTTCTCTCCAACACAGATGGAGTGGTCTTCTACAAATCTCCTGTTCCTCCTGATCCTGTCTTTCATTACCATCCATCAGAGAGGCGATTACGAGTTGACAATGTAAAAACCGGTGTGAAACGTCTGACGCCGAGCACACCGGTGTGCGCTGCTTGGTATGGAAACACTGAGCGAAAGCTTGACGAGACCAAGCTTCTTAAAAAATCCACCGGTTTTTACATTGTCAACTCGTAATCGCCCCTCTGGTTATGAACTGATGAATATCCTTATAACTTGGGAACAGCTCAAAACTCACCAAACACGACTAAAAACCATTCTCGATAAATCACCCTCCTCACAAAATATCGCATTCAAATAGCCTTACTTTTAGAGCTACGAGAACACAGACAGACACACAACAAACAAATATAACATTTTTGCGATACCTGAAAAGGGTGAATAAGTTTTAGAGTGCCTCTGACTTTAGCATAAGACCAAATTGTAACACTTATTTTGGCAAATAAATGTATCTTGTATCTTGTAACACTGTCAATCTTATAACATTCCTTCCGTTTTTCGGGGGGGTTAAAAAAAGCAACAAAACTAATCGCTATTTTACAAACAACCCCCAAAACAAACTCCTAAACGCTTAAGGTAACTCAAGAACCCCCTGGGGAGTTATTAAGGGATGCAAGGCGTTGCCGTGGAAAACTTTCACCCTTCGTTTAACGATTTAAAACGTATGGGGGTGTGATTTTAATTATTTTATATTAATTCTGGGGTGTCGGCTTTGTGGTCTCGAAGTTGGATATCATTAACAGAGGTTATAGCAATCTGTGTGCGCTGATTGGTTTGTTGGTAAATTGATAATTAGTTGTAGAAAGTATATAATATTTTTAATTGCACTTATGAATATCTACAATAAATCCACTGTATAAATAAATATTCATGGGTATTTCACACAACACCCTCTAGTCCCAAACTAAGCAAAGCTTGTGGGAACTAGATGCTGATAGAATACTTATACTTATCCTTTTTTTGTAAATACATACTTTTAATACATAGTAACACCCAGACGTAGAACAAACATCTATGTTTGTCACACACAAATGTTAGTTCTCAGTGGGGATCGAACCCATGACCCACAACACGGAAGGCAGAGCTGATACCAACCGAGCTGTGACGCCTGGTATGTCCAAAGTATAATAAAACTATAATTTACTATTTTTATTTTATGACAGCTCCTCGAGATCGTGTTTAGACGAACGGGTAAGAAACATCCACTTGGTCACTAACGTATTTTCTATGATCCTTTTTACAGGATAACTAATTAAATACGATAGCTACTTAACATTAACACGGTGAAAATCCGAAGTCAAAAACAACGTTTAGCTAAATGATTAATGCTATTACAAAGGCTACACAATATATTAGGGAGGAGTGGGTTTGACAGTTGAGGGTAAGAAATCGGGTGTGGGTGACGAGTGACGACGGTCAGCGAGTAGTGCATACCACGTTTTAAATTCATATAATACTAGTAGTTGCCCGCGACTTCGTACGCGAGTACCGTTTCCGTGTACATTCTATGTATAATATTATCTGTGGGTGTACCGAGCGGATACTTTGAGAAACTTGACATTACACCGAACCCGTACTCGAATGTCAAACGTTATTCGTTAGACCAAAGAGGTAGTACTACGCCCTGTCAAACTGACGTGACATGATATGACATCATCCTCTTGCCAATTGGCGCTGCTAATCCTGTTCGTTCATTTTATCCTTAGATCCAGTTAATTATTCGGGATGAAAAGTAGCCTATGTGTCAATCCAGGTTACGAACTATATATATGCCAAGTTTCATCCAAGTTGGTTCAGTAATTTCGACGTGATTGAAACACAAACATCCAAACATCTAAACTTTCGCATTTATAATATTAGTGGGATAGAGATTCTCATTATATATGTTTGAATCTCGATAAACAGTTCTGCAAGAGAGTAAAAATATTTTAAGACTGCCCATGCCTTACTTATACCTTAGATAACTATATTAATGACAAAACTGCATGGCCCGATGTCGCTCCACCCATCGACAGCTAACTACTCGACTTGCAATGTCAGTGCTATTCTTGTGTTCTATGTATATTTCTCTGTAAAAGGGATCATACAAAAAAACGCTAGGAATCAGGCCGTAGTTTCTTGCCCGTTCTTGTTGTCTCTGGTCGTGTGGAACTGGCACCTAGAATCACCTAGTTATATGACACGATTCTAAATGATCCTTGTGATTTTATTGAATAAAGAAATTTTGACTTTGACTTTGACTTTGACATGATCCCATAGTTTCGATTCAAAGTAACCTATACCTCATAGGTTGTCACAAAGGATATTGTCCGTCTGAAGTACTATCTGCGCAGAACCGATTTTTGGTTCGAATTGGAGATAAGCAAGTTTTTCCGCACAATAGTAGGTACTTACATGCGCAATCTTTGATACCTACCTTTTGGTTTTCAATACAGTTTTGGAACAGACACTTGTCTTATGGTCTCACTCCGGTGTTGGTCTGTCTGTCTGTCTGCTGTCATACACACCGAGCTAAACCTTATTAGTTAGTTTATTTTGGACTTGAGTTCTGTCATTTGTGAAAGCAACTTTACGGTGACGTACTTAGGCGGCATTGATTGTTTGTTATATGACTCAGTACGATCTAAATTACCGCGCGTGTCGCCTGCGGCCATACATACAATAAATGAACTAACTAACTTTAACTAAACTTTTTTAATGTACGGTCCTAACTGGGACCGTACATTTGGTCCTTCGAACCGGATGTACGGTCTCAGTTCAGCACATTTATTTTAATTGTTTTTCTTGATGTTATAGTGAGTATTGTTCCTTAATTTTGGTGGAATTTGAACCAATAATACTTGCAGTCATAGCATAAAGTGTGAGCCGTTGGAATAAATGTGTTTTTATTATTTGATAGAATTCGTTTGCAAGTTTTGAAGGGAAAATCCACCATTTTGTCTTCAAAACAATCGACAGCTGACTTGACGTATGACTCGACTTGACTAAACTTTATTCAAATAATCCACTTGACATTATTGTCTGTCGAAATGACGGACAAAGGCTATATAAGAGAAGAAGAAGTAGAAGCTAGTGTGTTTTGAATTATTCGCGATGCGCCTATATCTTGCGCTAACCGGCGATTGAGAACAATCTCAGCGTATTGTATTCGTACGAATGGGGTGCTTAGATTGGCTTTTGATCGCATTATTTCGATCTGTTTGTGCTATTTGCGTAAGAAACGTGTTTAGAACACGGGTACGTGATTACGGTTTGTAAAAGTCTGTGCTGCTGAAATGAAATCGTTTATTTCCTAAAAATAAGGTTCTTATAGGTATTATAATACTTACTTTTACTTGTAGATAGAGTAGTGTCAAACACTTCACTAATTAATTTGGCAGAACACAGAAATACACATGTTATGAAATCAAATATAAAAATCAATTAATTATAAAATACAACGAATTAATGAAATATATCAAAATAAATCTCAAAAACATTATATTATTTTATTTTTATTTTCAGATTGAGTAAACACGTTTTAATAAAACCAATAAAACATAGGTAGATTTTTTGATAGAAAACTGCAGTAATACTTATTTAGCTAGCTTGTTTTTAAATAGTTTTTTTTTTCTTTTTAAATATTGTTTACCTCACAACTCCGTCATTTATGAATCGATTTAATTATTTCTTTATTTAAAAACATCGAAATCAGTACTTATTTTGGTTTTTACATCAAGTGGAAAAAATATGCCATCCACGTGCACGAAACTGCGTATTTTCCTTTCCTGTGACTTGTTAGTGGTGTTAACGGTCACTAGAACATTCCCAATGAACTGCCATCATCTGATGATGAAGCTGGAAGGTAGTCTAATTAAAGTCAGTTTTCCTAGGTTTGAACCCCCGACGCAAAAATGACGGGGTGCTATAAGTTTGACGTGTCTGTGTGTCTGAGGCAACGTAGCTCCCGAACAGATGAACCAATTTTGATTTTGATTTTTTTTTGTTTGAAAGGTGAATTTTTTTTTTTTTTTATTTTATACATTATAGACAAACGTTTGTCCGCAATCTCACCTGATGGTAAGTGACGATGCGGTCGACGATGTAGCACATTTGCCTAGAAGAAACCTATTCACTCTCCTCTTGAAATCATTCAAATTGTAAGTGTTCGGAAACACAGACGCCGGCAAAGAGTTCCACTCCTTGGCGGTCCTCAGGATAAATGTTGAGGCGGCGCGCTTGGTGCGGACTGGTGACAGGTGGCATGTCGACCATGTATGGGTGCCGCGTCTCCGTACGTCTGGTGGTCCGTACCATACCACCATTAGTCGGAAGTGTTGTATGTTTGATGCAAATCGGTCCAAATTCGGAGGGTTTTTTTAAAATTTAAGTACCTACTTGTTTAAACTTGTAAATAATTCCAGAATACCGTCATCCAGTGATGAGCAGTCCATGGCCGATTGCGAAGCCAATCGCCAGCCGGCCCATTCCAGTGCAGCATCAGCATTTACAACATCTCCTGGCACACTGTCACCATCCATATTTAGGTGAGTGTTTCTTTCACAAGCTTATTTGGATTTCATTTTGCTGAGTAAAAAACTATTGAAAACCCCACAAAACTAAAAGAATTTCAATTTCAATTTATTTATTTGTAAACACAGGTAAGTAAAATGGTGACATAATAGATATTGTTGTGCACTGTGATTTGCCCTAAGGCGTACAAATTTGTTCTTAACTAGGTTTAAGTAAATTAATGAATTGAAGAAGTAAATTACAAAATCTAACTAAAATTTGACAAAAAGTAACAAAACACAACGGAAATGTAACAAAAAACATCCAAAATGTAGATTTAAAGAATTATATATAAGATTTTTAAGTATACCTACTTACCTACTAGTTAACTTTTAGTCTTACTTAGTTAAGTTTTGTATGTTATAGTAGTCCCTAGGTTAAGGTGTGCAATAAAGTATTTTCTATCTATCTATCTTCTATCTACCGTCTGCATAGTATTTAGGCATGTGAAGCAATTTACTGAGTTCTAAGCATTTCTGTCAAAATTAGATCCGAAATCGCGTTTAGATAGATAGATAGATAAAAACTTTATTGCACACACAGAAAAAAAGAGATTACAGAAAGAAAGAAACATAAAAATAGAGAGTACAATGGGCGTCCTTATCGCTAAAAGCGATCTCTTCCAGACAACCTTTGGATGGACAGGAATGATGAAAAATATAGAACGGCGGTGTGCAAAATTTTAAACCTAATAAACTAAAACAAAATATCAAATATCCTACTATACATACTTATCTAATTTACTACAACTATATTACCATGTGAAAGCAATGCATTTATTGATTAGTAGGACGCCCTCCGGCGAGATGGAGTGAAATGTAGCGCTGATACTGGATGAGAAGAGCCGAAGACCAGACTCAGAGGCGCGTCGTGGAAGAGACCTACATCCAGCAGTGGACCGATATAGGTTGATGATGATGATGATATCCAAATAAGGTTACACACAAAAAATAAATAAATAAATATTCAGGGACATTTCACACAACGCCCTCTAGTCCCAAACTAAGCAAAGCTTGTAATATGGTAACTAGATAGCTGATAGAATACTTATATACCTTTTTTTTGTAAATACATACTTATAATACATAGTGACACCCAGACATAGAACAAACATCTATGTTTTTCACGCACAAATGTTTGTTCTTGGTGGGGATCGAACCCACAACCTACAGCACGGAAGGCAGAGCTATTACCGACTGAGCTGTGACGCCTATCTAAAAATATTATGATCTCACGAAAAAAAACTTTTAAATTGTACTGAAAAGTCGTGAATTCTCAGTTGTTCCAATTGAACCTGCAACCATTGATACACAAAAACACAAACCACACGTGTTTGAATGCATTTTGACGTTCGAACAAATATCTTCCCACAATGCTCTTTTTAATCCAGTTGCCACAATAAAAACTATAAAAAACAGAAACAAATCTTTAAGAAACAAAAAAACAGACCTCCCAACACACAAAATATTTTGTTGCCAATTGTAACAACATTCCAACAAAAAACACTATACAAAGACGTTTAAGCTCAATTGGCTCAACAAATAATGCGTCCCTATTGTTATAATAATCTCAAAGATAAATACTGTGTAATGATTAAAAAGTGTTGTCATAAAAATTAATCCTGTTTTTTTGGATTTTGCGGTTATGTCCTTTTTGGTTTTGAGGGTCGATGGATTTTATTTTTATCTTGACCATAGGTATAGTAGTCACAACGGATCTTTGTCGTTACTGGTTGTGCGTACTGTAATAACTAAGTAGATACTATTCTTAATAACTAAGTAGGTAGTTCTTATCTATACTGCTACACATTGTGTTTTTTTGAGGCAAAATCAAAATGTCTTATTACATAACTAGCAGTTACCCGCGACTTCGTACGCGAGTACGGTTTCCGTACATTATATTATCTGTGCGTGTACAGAGCGGATACTTCTTTGAGAAACTTGACATTACACCGAACCCGTACTCGAATGTCAAACGTTAGTCGTTAGACCAAAGAGGTAGTACTACGCTCTGTCAAACTGACGTGACATAACATGACAGCATCCTCTTGCCAATTGGCGCTGCTAATCCCGTTTGTTCATTTTATCCGGTAGATCCTGTTAATTATTCGGGATAAAAAGTAGCATAAGTGTCAATCCAGGTTACGAACTATATATATGCCAAGTTTCAGCCAAGTTGGTTCAGTAGTTTCGACGTGATTGAAACACAAACATCCAAACATCTAAACTTTCGCATTTATAATATTAGTAGGATTAAATTAATTTGCAGAGGGACCGTGACGAGGGAAGGGGGGGTGGGGAGGCCTTTGCCCAGCAGTGGGACAGAATCGGCTAATAAAAAAACTTTTTAAATGTTTCGTACGTAAAAAAAAAGTTTTTTATATGCAGAATAATTTTATAAAAACTAAACTCCTTGCTTATCGCTCTTTTCAAAAATCGATCATTTGCTTTTTATAAATCGAACAAAGCAATAACTTGAATAAATCCATCTTCATGCCAAAACTAATAATATGGCGTAAAAATGATTTTATATTGTTGTATTGTAGTCGACTATTATCCTATTGTCAATTATTGTGTTGCCGTCAAATAATGTGGGTGAGAATAAAGGTTAGACAATTTGCAGATTTTTTCAATAATTCGTCGACATTTTTATAAAAACTCACTTGGCCTACGACTTTGTGCGGTTACATTTTGTTCTTCTTTTAATGTTTGACAGGCGTCACAGCTCAGTCGGTAATAGCTCTGCCTTCCGTGCTGCGGGTCGTGGGTTCGATCCCCACTGAGAACAAACATTTGTGTGACAAACATACATGATTGTTCTTTGGCTGAGTGTGTACAAATACTCAGTCGGGATAATACCGACTGAGTATTCTATCAGCAATCCAGTCCCATTATTAGCTTTGCTTAGTTTGAGACTAGAGGGCGTTGTGTGAAATGTCCATGAATATTTATTTATTTAATTACGCGTCGAAACAGCTAACTTCACAAAAGATCCGCTGATCATGTTATAAGTTTGACGTGTCTGTTTGTGTGTGTGTGTGTGTCTGTCTGAGGCAACGTACTTAGCTCCTGGGCGGTGATTCTGGGTATGGCAGAGATGTTACTCTATAGGGATGACGTCAAATCTCGGTCGAAAACTGGTTTCACCCAAAGTCAAAGTCAAAATTTCTTTATTCAATAAAATGACAAGGATCATTTAGAATCGTCTTATATAACTAGGTGTTTCTAAGTGCCAGTTCCACGCGATCTAGATCGCGTGGCAGGAGTTTTTAACGTCATTTTGACGTCATCCCTATTAGAGTAAAATCTCTGCCGAAGTGAGAATAAAGCCCCTGGACGGATGAACCGATTTTGATTTTGTCTTTTTTTTTGTTAGAATTAGGATTTTAGGAATTTAGGTGAATTAGTCGGGAGTGTTCTTAGCTATGTTTGATGAAAATCGGTACAAGATGGCCGCCGCCACAAAATGGCGGATTACATATTTTCTCACAACTCCCTCAATATGGGTATCAAAGTCGGAGGTTTTTTTTAATTTGTTTATTTAATTACTTGTTTTTGTTGCAGTGAGGCCAACACAATCACACACTCAAGTATTCCCGCTTCCTGGTGGCTTTCCGTGGGCACACAGTTCTAGAGGTAAGTAATACAACTGATACAAACTTTGAGTGATACAAACATTATGGGCTATCACAGTTTGGCCGCGATACATGGGCTGGCGCGCGTCTGAGTTCGTCTGAGAGTCTGAGATCGCATTTTATGCAGTTTTAAATTACGTTTATTCAATATAATAAAATAATTTATTTAAATAAAAAGTATACAATTTTATTGACTATGAATCAACGTTTATTTTGGTATAATTTTTACTTAATAATATTAATGTAGTATGGAGAAATTAACGGCTAATTCTGAACGTTTTTAGCAATTTTATGGTTTTGAATTGATTTTTTTTTTGTAGATATCCCATACTTATTTCTGAATTCCGGGGCCGCTACGGTCAATGGCAGTATATAAGAGATATTTATAGATATTTTTCATTTCGTTTGCTTTGCACAGTAGTTCAATCCAGGAGCTTGAAAAAGTGTCTGCGCGAGTTTTATCAAAAACTTGTTTCGGAATTTTGGCTTTATTTAAATATATAAGGAAAAATTGCAAAAAGCAAGGCCACTATGATCAACGCGAATAACTATTCTACATCACACAATAAATCGAAATTATCTAAGAGTTTCAGTTTCAGAGATCTAGAACGTCAAAAATGGGCATTTTCACGGTTTAACCGTGATATGAGACTCAATTTCTACGTAGCAGTAGAAATATAGACTTTTTTATTTTATTGTTTTTTGTCTGCAGGCAAACCTAGGCGAGGTATGATGCGTCGGGCAGTCTTCTCAGACCTGCAGCGCAAAGGTCTGGAGAAGAGGTTCCAGGTGCAGAAGTACATCTCCAAACCAGATCGGAAGAAGCTGGCTGAGAAGCTGGGCTTGAAGGATAGCCAGGTATACCTTAGGCTTATCGATAAATAACTCAGCACCAGCGTACTTAGCTCGTGAACCAAGCAGAGATGCTCGCATTGCTTTGTTCTCGGTTTTTTTATTCATCACTAGCAGTTACCCGCGACTTCGTACGCGTCTACAGTTTCCGTGTACATTATATTATCTGTGCGTGTACCGAGCGGATACTTCTTTGAGAAACTTGACATTACATCTCATTACACCGAACTCGTACTGAAATGTCAAACTGACGTGACATGACATGACAATGAAATCCTCTTGCCAATTGGCGCTGCTAATCCTTTTCGTTCATTTTATCCTGTAGATCCTGTTAATTATTCGGGATAAAAAGTAGCCTATATGTCAATCCAGGTTACGAACTATATATATGCCAACTTTCATCCAAGTTGGTTCAGTAGTTTAGACGTGATTGAAACACAAACATCCAAACATCTAAACATTCGCATTTATAATATTAGTAAGACTAGTAGTTACCCGCGACTTCGTACGCGACTACCGTTTCCGTGTACATTATATTATCTGTGCGTGTACCGAGCGGATATCTAACCTATGAGAATCTTGACATTACACCGAACCCGTACTCGAATGTCAAACGTTAGTCGTTAGACCAAAGAGGTAGTACTACGCCCTGTCAAACTGACGTGACATGACATGACAATGAAATCCTCTTGCCAATTGGCGCTGTTAATCCCGTTCGTTCATATTATCCTGTAGAGCCTGTTAATTATTGGGGATAAAAAGTAGCCTATGTGTCAATCCAGGTTACGAAGTATATATATGCCAAGTTTCATCCAAGTTGGTTCAGTAGTTTAGACGTGATTGAAACACAAACATCCAAACATCCAAACATCTAAACATCCAAACATCTAAACATCCAAACATCTAAACTTTCGCATTTATAATATTAGTAGGATAGGATAAGATAGACAAACGGTTGACCGCAATCTCACCTGCAGGGGTATGCCAATCAAAGTTGAACTGCAAAGTTTTAAATCATGGTCAGTTCATACTAACTCATAGTTATTCTGTGACTAAATAGTGACATTATGACGTCATTGGATGTGTTTTCGCGCATATTTTGCAGTCAAGTGTCTAAAAAGAATGATCACCTGAAGAAATTACACTGGGCAGTGAAATATAACTTGACAGCAAAAGATTGGCATACGGGGACTGATGGTAAGTGACGATGCGGTCGACGATGTAGCACATTTGCCGAAGAACCCTATTCACTCTCCTCTTGAAAACATTCAAATTGTAAGTGTTCGGAAACACAGACAAAACAAACATCTATGATTGCCACACACAAATGTTTGTTCTTGGTGGGGATCGAACCCACGACCCACAGCACGGAAGGCAGAGCTGTTACCGACTGAGCTGTGACGCCTGTCAGAATGCGAACGAAGTCGCGGGCAGAAGTATAAATTATGTATAAAAAATGAAAATGAAAAAATTTATTTTGGCACAAAAAAAAATATATAAAAATGGTACCTACTTACTTCCTCGGACATAATTCTCATTTTGCAACTTTTAACCCCCAAAATAACTTTAAAAAACTTCGCACCGCACGACCAAAAATACCTCTAATTTTTTGTTTCATAAAAAGGCCATAGACTAAAAAGGTCTAATACCCGTTCATTTCAATATTGAATTCAACAGCTCAGTAATTGTTTTAAAAGCAACCGAAGGGCGTGGCTGGCTCCCCTAACGCCTGCGTTTGACATCCCCCTCTATTGTGAGAGGGTAGATTTTTTGTAACACCCTGTGTAACACCCTACCGTTTGGATAGTGTATCTGTGGTATTTTTGAATTTTGAGATGTGATCTTGTGTTATAAAACTCCTTAGCTTAATAATAGCATTGTAAGTAACAATAAAAAAAACTAGAAAAACTGACTTCAATTCGACTACCAGCTTCATCATCAGATGATGATGATTGGGTTCATTGGGAATGTTCTAGTGACTATAAACACCACTTAAAAGTCACAGGAAACCAAAATACGCAATTTCGTGCACGTGGTTGGCATATTTTTTCAGTTATTTTTATTTATAAGCCAAATTAATGAATCGATTTTGATGAAAATTAAATGGGACCAACCTGAAAGTACATCTTTTCAGATAAAAAAAGAATTTTTTAAATCGGTTCATAAATGACGGAGTTCTGAGGTAACAAACATTAAAAAAAAATACAACCGACTTGAGAACCTTCTTTTTTTGAAGTTGGTTAACAAATACAAAAGTTAAGCCATTATTATAATACTAAACAAGTAATTCAATTAAAAATTATAAAAAACCCCCGAATCTTGGACCGATTTTCATCAAACATAGCTAAGAACACTCCCGACTAATTCACCTTTCAAACAAAAAAACAAAATCAAAATCGGTTCATCCGTTCGGGAGCTACGTTGCCTCAGACACACACACACACAGACACACAGACATGTCAAACTTATAACACTCCTTCGTTTTTGCGTCGGGGGTTAAAAATCAATGTAATAAATTGTAAAACATTATGACGTTTCAATCGCTTGCCAAAGTTAGAACCCTCCTTTTTCTCCGCGAAGTCGGATAATAAAATCTGAAAGGTATAAAAATTGGGGAGAGGGGAAAAATCTGATTACTTCCTCATTTTCCGGTAAGAGGGGTTTTTAACGATGTTTATTTAAAAAGTATGAACTCGTTTTAGGAATCAATCGTGGCTAGGCTTACTGTCAATCTTCACCGATTATCAAAGTGAAGCAACGTTCTGCGGGGTCACTATTTGGATGGGTGACCGCTAGTGGCATTTACATCTGAGCGCTTCCGTGCTTCGGAGGGCACGTTAAACTGTCCCGGCTCTAGCAGTCGTTAAGCCACAGAGGCCTTAAGGCAGCTTAAAAAGTTTTTAGGTCGCCTTAAGGCCTCTGTGACCAATATAATAGTGACGGAGTTTTTAGTAAAAACTCTGTCACTATTATGTTTGTCACATACAAAATTAAATGTTAGTTCTCAGTGGGTATCGAACCCACGACCCACAGCACGGAAGGCAGATCTATACCCACTGAGCTGTGACGCCTGTCTACATCAAAATAAATAGCATCGTAGCAATCAAGCTACGATGCTTTGCCGTAGACGGTCTACGAAGTTCTCTACGAACCAGTTATTAGAGAATAATAAAATTGCTCTTTTAGTGTTCTTAATTTGAAATTATATAGTCCAGTTAGTAGGTAATGCAGGTATCGATCCTCTTTTAAACTTTAAGTAGGTTCAAATATGGAACGTTTTATTCTGAAAAATAAACGGTCGAAACAATTCTACCATCATAAAAATACAAACAGCAAAATTACATGTCACGAACATTCACCATCCCATTTCAGCTCAATAGCCTCTAAGACATTCCTGTACGTAAGAAAGAGACGAGTATACAATACGATTGCGTCTTAAAACCCGTCTTCTATTGGGCGATTGTATCGACTTCTCGAACGCTATTGGTTGTTATTTTTTATTCGATTTTCAACGGATTTTTTTACGGGTAACCGATTTTTATGAAACACTTATGAACAGATTTTGGTTTGAAATGATTGCGAACTAGAATTTTGTTTAGTACAGGGTGTGAAAATAGCACTTTTGATAACTGAGTGGTTAGTTGTGCACTGTGAGGCATTGCACCTATGTCCTACGTAGTAGTAGAGCTTCTTGTGTGCTCGCTGCTCCGGGGTAAGTACTAGCACCTATTTCTGTGCACAGTGATGCTCGCATTGCTGTGTGCCGGCTTGCAGGGTATGGCGGCCGGTGCTGTTATAGGCACATGAGACTTAACACCGACATGTCTCACAGTAATGGACGCAATGCAATGCATCACAGGGCACGTTTTCAGTGGACGTGCTCAATTAAGGTAGTTCTCAATTCGGTTGTATTTTTTTAAATGTCTGTTCCCTCTGAACTCCGTTATCTATTTATTTATAAACCGATTCTTAAATTTTTTTTGTTACATGTTTATACTTAATATATAAACTTCCAGATTGGTTTTGTCAAAATTTCATCCAAATCGGTTCAGTAGTTTGGGTTATAAATAAAAATAACTGAAAAAATATGCCATCCACGTGCACGAAATTGCGTATTTTGCTTTCCTGTGACTTGTTAGTGTTTATAGTCACTAGAACATTCCCAATGAACTGTCATCATTATCATCATCTGATGATGAAGCCGGTAGTAGAATTGAAGTCGGTTTTTCTAGTTGTACCTATAAACTTATAAATTATGCGTCATTTATGAATCTCAACAAAATCACAATATTTACACCTGATTTTAACTTCAATTACCTATTAAAAAAATTAAAAGTCTTTTTTTGCAAAATGTAACTGGACTACATTTAAATGAATCCGTCAGCATTAATATAAATTAGAGATGTGCAAGAAGCGAAATAAACGGCGTCACGGCTCGCCGGGACGTCTCAACCCCAATTCACCCCATTTGTAGGGGTAAGAATGGATAGAACTGACAATTTATAATTTTATTTTTACTTACTTCTGCCCGCGACTTCGTCCACGTCCCGTTTTAAACTGTTGATTATCCGGTATAAAAAGTAGCCTATGTGGTAATCCAAGCTATGAACTATATTTATTTCAAGTTTCATCCAAATCGTACCAGTTAGTTACAGCGTGATTGAAACACAAACATCTAAACCTTGACATATTTTATAATATTAGTGGGATAATAATGGTCTTTCTAATACCTGTATTGTATTGTATCTGTTATTCTATACCTACATATTTACACCGGCTACCTCTCTATCTTCACTATTATCGCTTAAGTTGCCTGGAAGAGATCACTCTTAGCGATAAGGTCGCCCATTGTGCATTATAAGCTTTTTTTCTTTCGTCGCACTAATTCCGCGTACACAAATAAAGAGGTGTCTATCTATCTAATACAACATCTAAGTATTCATAAGCTCCAAAAGCTGAATAATAAAGCATAGAGTCTAAATTTATTATCTTTATTATTTGTTGTAATTATATTTCCGTTTTATTTTTGTCTGCTACCTACATGTGTTATATCTGTTTTCCTGTTGCTATTTCTTTGTTTGTGTGTTCTTTTATATATTTTCTTCGTTATTAATAAATAATTTTATTCTTTTTCTTAAATGCCGTGTCTAAAAGTTCATAGACCGCGCGCACCCAACAATTATTTAACGTCAAACGCAAGCCGCTCTATAAGATTGCGGATACGGGCAGCTGGTCTGGTGCGGTATTTTGAGTTTAGAACGCGGGTTTTTTTTATTTTTAAAATTACTTGATGTTTCTTGACTGCCAGTATTTGTTCGTTTTTTCAATAATGTTGTCAGGTCTAGGAAAATCGGTGCATCTATCGAATTTAAAAATTGAATCGAATCGGATATCGATCTTTTTAATAAACTCTACTAACGTCAAAGTAAATAAAAAAGTATTATTAACGTAATGACGTATATTACATGTTTGTGTTTCAATCACGCTGTAACTACTGGTACGATTTGGATGAAATTTGGAATAGATTATAGTTCGTAACCTGGATTAACACATAGGGTACTTTTCCCGTTTTTTTTTTTGGTATATTTTTTTTGTTTTTCGCGGACGATGTCGCGGGTAACTGCTAGTTAGCAAATAAAACCACAATTTGTAAACTATGAGGTCTCCATTACTCCATATAAAACAAGGTTTCAGTAAATATTTAACTGAATCATGTGGTCATATATGGAGTAACCCTAAGGGTCTCGCGAGTTCAGTTTATCTGATGATCCTATTGTTATAAAACAATTAATTCTGAACAAGGAGATAAGGAGTTTTGTAGTTCGAGACATGCTTTCTCTATATCTACCTCTACTCTACCACAGACTACTCTACTTAATAGGGGCGAGTGAGAAGTTCTAATTTCAAAAAAACTTTTTTTGTCTGTGTTTGTGTGTCTGTCTGAGGCAACGTAGCTCCCGAACGAATGAACCGATTTTGAATTTTGTTCTTTTTTGTTTGAGTCGGGTGTGTTCTTAGCTATGTTTGTTGAAAATCGGTCCAAGATTCGGGGGTTTTTTTTAATTTTATTTTAATTACTTGTTTCTACAGAAACTGGAAGCAGTAAAATTTTGGATAAGTACTAATACCTAGTAGTCACAAGTGTCACAACGGATTTTTGTCCCCCTGAAGTATCTGCGCAGAACCCATTTTGGGTCGAATTAAAGGTAAGCGAATTTTTCCGCACAACAGTAGGTAATGCGCAATAGTTTGCGCCTAACTTCAGAGGGATAAAGATCCGTTGTGCGTACTGGAACTTTGGAAGAAATAAAATCTTTATTATTTGTATTCAAATTATTTAAACAAGAATAAAAATCAAACAAACCATAAAGAAATAGTTATTTGATTACAATTTGAATAAAACAAATTATTTGTGTAAACAATGATTTAAATAACATATTTACT
The DNA here is from genome assembly GCA_947859175.1 of Gandaritis pyraliata. Classification (NCBI taxonomy): domain Eukaryota; kingdom Metazoa; phylum Arthropoda; class Insecta; order Lepidoptera; family Geometridae; genus Gandaritis; species Gandaritis pyraliata. The sequence continues at coordinate 4,259,442 of OX401879.1, forward strand.
AAAATAAACAATGCAAATTTGACACACGTCAATCAAAAAGTCAAAAATTTAAAAAGGGTACATTTCGAATTTGCAATCGACACTGGCCGAACAAAAACTCGCGGCAGCAAAATAAATAAATGCAAATATTTGATATTGGAAGCGCGCGAATGTAAACATGGCGGCGGTTGAATATTCATTCCAAATATGAATATTTGAAATTCCACCGTCCGAGTATTGAATTCATTGGACGCGAAACGCAAACCTTTAGGACGCAATTACACGAGCAACACAATTCGCAACTTAAAATTGCAACACAATATCAAAAAATATGATAATAACAAAGTGTTTTCGTCTTGGACTTCAAACAATGCGGCATTCGGCAACAATAAATAATTGCTGCACTCTTTCACCCTCTCCTACTGTCTCTCTTAGGCGATAGTTGCTAATATTGACCGTTTATCGAGCATCTTTCGTGGTTCCTAATGTCTATTACTTACCATTCTACTAGGACCTACTTAGTTTTTACTACTATAGGTTTATAATTATTATCTGTGGTTTTAAGTCTGTAAAAGTATTGTTTAGATCCTTTCAATTTTAGCTTTCACAAAAAAAAATGACATTGGCAAATTCGTGGGAGCCCTAGCCACCTAACAGCCAGAATTAGTTGGAGAAGAAGAAGTAAGTAAGCATAGGTTTTTTTACAAGCAGATAGTAAGTTATTTGAACGATAAAAAAAAAGTTTTTTTCCTTTTTTATAATTCCCATGACAGATGAAGCAGATGCGACATCATTAGCATTCGCTAATCGATATGAAGACGTTACATTCGATATATCAATTTATCGATAAGGCACGTTTCACGCGTGTCAATTTAAATTGATATTCGGAAGGCGTGAGTGATGCGTAGTTCAGAGGGTTCTTTATTTGGTTGAATATATTTTTCTATTGGCAAGTAGGTCGAGGTCTCTTTCCTTTGCAAAGAAAAAATTCTATACATAAACGTAATAGTTTCAGAGTTTACCTATAAATTGGTAAAACATAATAAAACGGACACAGAACCCTATAAAATAACATTCGATATTTAAAACTTTGAAAAACGATCCCATTCGCCGGATTTATGAAATTTCAAAAAACGAACGAACATCTATCACTTCGTAAATTGGCGACAGTGAATCGGTGCTATTTGTCACATTGTTCGAAATTCTATTTTTAAAAATGTAACTTTTTTTAACACGTTTTTGTTGGTAGGTATCGATTTATTTATGCAAAATGCATAGCAATTTTCGACGACAATGACTACCGATTTATAATTAATCTGTGCAAGGCGCAAGTTTTATTTGCGCATTGTAGTGTTCCGAGTGAAAGATTCGCTTTATAACCACCTCTTCATTTTTAAAAGAAACCAATATAACATGAGCTCCTATTTGAAGGATTTTAATGACGATGCGCTTCTTGTTAGGCTTCTCGAATTCAGTTAACTTTTAGAAGTTGCCTATGTTTCTTTTCTGGAGACCATTATAGTACGGTTTTTTTTTTAAATCTTAAAATAATAAGGCTCACACACAAAACTTCCATATTAAATTTTTCCATGACATAAGTATTAGATGTAAAGTGACATAACTAGGCACACACAAGTGTCAAACCCGCACGGACAGGGTCCTCGCAGGGCGACGATGTGCCAGCGACAGATGACGCCTTAGGACCCTTATAGTGATGTCACTTTTATCGATGTTACTCGATTTATTATAAATACATGAAAAATAGAATAGTCTAGATATTTTTAATCAAGATTGGAACTTAATATGTAAAACTAGATAGATAAATTCCTAGCATGGAAGAATGTGCATAAGCTTTGGCTTTTCTAAGCCAATAATAATAGCCTCGACCAACACCTCAAGAGGCTCTCGCTAGAAGGTTGGCTCAAGGGTCAGATGCAGAAGGCAGTGATCCTCGATACGGCACGCATTGTCAGGAGGTTCCTCAGTCTGCAGCCCTGACCACCTGTAGCTTGGGCCCTGCCCCGCTGCTGGCGGCACTCTACTTTTTAAGTTTTTTATAATATATGTTTTTTTAATACTTATACTGTAAAAAATTAAAAATTAAGAAAATACACTCGAGAGCAATGATTCCGGGTCACTTAAAGAATGTTAAAAATCTCGGAAACTAAAAATGATAGGTTAATGCAATAAATTGTATTTAATAGACAATGTAATACTCCTTAAATGAAAGTAAAAAAATATGAGTCACCATACATTTTATTAACACAAAATTACATAAAGAAAAAAACTGCTGATCTCTCCTTAAAACAAAAATAGGAAACATGAAATTTTTGAACTTTATTACGATTTGACTTGAATTTTAATACTTCGTATTGCCTCCTCGTGCTTCCATTACTGCGTTTACGCGGTTTGGCATGCTGTACACCAAGTTCCTTATACGATTTTGGGGAATATTCTCCCATTCCTCTGTGAGAGCAATTTTGAGCTCACGAAGCGTGATTGGGGGAGGGTTTCGTTGTTTTACGCATCTGCCTAGCTCGTCCCAAGCATGCTCGATCGGGTTGATATCCGGGCTGCGCGCTGGCCACTCCATACGAGTAATGTTCATCTCTTGAAGGTAGTCATTCACAATCCTACCTGTATGAGGTCGGGCATTGTCATGCATAAATATAGCATCCTCACCTAAATTGACCATAAATGGACCAACATGATCATTGAGGATTTCTTCCACATATCTTACGCTAGTTAAAGAGCCGTTTTCTATGATCACCAGCTCTGTGCGACTTTCAGAAGAAATTCCGGCCCACACAAGTACAGACCCACCACCGTAGGCTACTTTTTCTTCGATGCATGCTTGCTTGAATCTTTCCCCTGGTCTTCGATACACTCTGTGTCTTCCATCGTGCTTGTAGAGCATAAATTTTGATTCGTCGGAGAACATAACTTTTGACCAATCTTCAATACTCCAATTTACGTGGCTCTGGGCATATCTTAGTCTTGAAATACGATGCCCACGCTCCAGTTTAGGGCCGTTTGCAGGTCTAAGGGGTTTTAAGTTAGATTCAGCAAGCCGACGTCTTACTGTCCATGCACTTGGGTTACTTCCTCCGAGGCGTCGAAACTGATTTGTGAGTTCAGTTCCTGTGAGAAAGCGATTTCGAAGCATGGTGTTCACCAAGTATCGGTCTTCTCGTGCTGTGGTACACCTGGTTCTGCCCGTTCCTGGTCTGCGTAGGTTAGAACCAGTTTCTTCGTAACGTCGGAGAACTCTTTGTACTGTTGACAGCGACACACCGACAGTCCTGGCTGTATCGCGCTGACTCCGGCCGGTTTCCAGCATTGTAAGTATTCTGGTGCATTCTTCAGGCGTAAGCGACATAATTTCAGCTTGAATAATGAATATAGAGCACTATCAACATGGTTTATATACCCACATAAATGACAGATTACAAACAAAAGCAAAACCAAATGCTGTAATTTCGTAGTTCCATCTTCGAAAGTGGCCCTTTTTCAAATTTGATTTTTTTAAGATATAACTTTACAATAACTAAGAAGTTTTAATACCTTCATTTAAGGAGTATTACATTGTCTATTAAATACAATTTATTGCATTAACCTATCATTTTTAGTTTCCGAGATTTTTAACATTCTTTAAGTGACCCGGAATCATTGCTCTCGCGTGTACATATATATGTGGATAATAATAATAATAAGTCATTCTGATAGCAATGGTGATTTGCAACTCAGTTGATTTTTTTTTATTATGAGATAAAAACAAAAACTTTCCTATACCAATTTGAAATTAGGATATTAAGGCTTTGAAATATCAGGTTTATAAAATACATCGGTGTACTAAAAAGAATTTGCATGTAATTTGAATTTGTTGAATAACTATTAAATAGTAAATAAAATAAACAGCCTAACAATAACATTAAAATAAAGAAAATATTCAGTAAACATGAAAAATATTTTTGCGTATTCGATTAAATCAAAGTCATCGTTTCGCAAGTTGATATTAGAAATAAACCGAACAATCGATATAGTTTTATCGACAAGTGTCCCATCTCTACAAGACAGGGGTGCGCCGGCTGAGAATTAATTACTTTTTGACATATTCAGTTTTATTACAAATTATACGGAATAATGTTATTATACGAATTATAACATCCGTGCAATGGGGGAGTGCCGAATGTAAAACTTATGCTACACATTTCTATCAAATATCTATAAGTATCTATTATAATATTTAACCTATTTAACAATGTATTTTGTACATATTATAAATGTTGTAAATATTGTATTACTTAGTCATAATTTTCTTTGTGAATAAATCATCTTTAATTGAGAAAAAAAAAACAATGTTCTACTTAGTACCTACGACAAAAGGCGGGAAATTAAAAAAAAATTCAGTACTTATGAGACTGAAGAAAACTGGCCCACAGCTGCTTTTAGAAAAGTTTAAAATCGTAAATTTTGCCAAGATTTTGCCTATTGTACACTGAATTGAAGCAAGATTGTTTGTAAAGGTAAAATATATTTTTGGATAGAGCGATCAAACCACAAAATAGTGACAAAAATTCAATAGAAAAAGTACAATAAAAATGATTTGTCATCATTTTATCATTCAGTATAATAGTGACAGTTTGCGAAGGCGTGATTTTGACATATCTCCGGACTTTTTTTTACTTCCGTATGTATGACTTTTAGAAAAACATTCGTATTTGTGAAAAGTAAAAAGTAAGATAGTAAATAGGTAACTAGGCACTTATTTAGCTACTATATGAATAGGTATGTCAATCGTGCCTAAGAACGATTGGCATCTGAAAGATCATAACCAGTAGTTTTTTTTTCTCAATAAAAAAATACGCCAACTGTTTTTGAATCCAAAAAAATCCCAATAATCATCAATCATTGTCATCAATACTCCACACATTAGCTTTTATTATCGCATCGTTTACACATTTCCGCTAATATTTTACGGTAAAATGTATTTTTTCGTAAAAATAACAGTATTAGCACCATTGTGTGTTTGACGTGTTGTATTGATGGTGAGAGGTGTGGCTGGCTGAATGCGAGGGGGTTGTTTGCCTCGGGTTTAGAAAAAAAATAACCTACGTCACCTACGTGTGACATTTGACCACCACGGGTGTACGTTTTATTCAAAGAAAAAATGCTAAGTACACCTAATTTACGTCATAAATAAGCTACCTACCTACCTTCCTACTTCATTATTTTTTATACCTTGACGTGTTTTTACATTATCCTAATTAATTATCCCTACTTTATTCACGGTAATGGAAATATTAACAAATTCAATGTATACTCACTCCCATTTTAAAAAAATCTTAGATTTCGGGAAATTATTCTCCAGAGGTGTTATTCTCCCAAGAATCATAAATATGTTTCTCATTCTAACTAGCTTTCTCATTCTTCCACAGGTAAAAATCTGGTTCCAAAACCGACGCATGAAATGGCGGAACTCAAAAGAGCGGGAACTTTTAGCCTCTGGTGGTTCCAGAGAGCAAACATTACCCAACAAGAACAATCCTCATCCTGATCTCTCTGACGCAGAAGCTGATAAGCCCAAACTGTCACCATTATCACCAAATGATGATCAAAACGAGGAACTAAAAAAATACACAACAGAATATAGATACGAAGACAAGATGGCCGCGTTCCCGCGCGAATTTTCAAATTTGGAAGAGGCGGAGGATTTTGACAGCGACGCCAGCGCCTCTGACGAGGAAATCAACGTAACGTGACTTATTTTTGTAAAAGTTAGGGTATCTATTGTTTTAATTAATATGGTATTTAATTATATTTAGGTATTGTATAAGAGAGGATTGTGGAATGTAAGAAGGAAAATCGATATCCATGGCCTGTCAAAATTTGGATTTTGTGTTTACATAATTATTTTCTAGGGATAAACAAATAGTTTGTATATAATAATTACGTTTTAAACAGGCTGGTAGCATTGTTTTTAGTAAAAACGAAGGTGTGTTCAGATTACACAGTAAAGGTGTCACTAGTGTGAACTTGTGTAGTTTGAAAGGGCCTTTATTTTTAAGTTATGTAGATACGTAAGTATGCCATTATTGCTCATAAACACTGAAATACTTAAAATTATATTATTACTTTATGTTAATATTAAATTATTACTAGAAATTGATATTATTATAATGACATAATGTAAGTTATATTAAGATTTTGTATATTAAATAATTAATCACGATATAGAAAAAAATTGTTTTAACGGTTTGGTTGTACGGTTATACTTATATTACTTACGGTTATATTCTTCATCATAATTCACATTTGAAACAAGTGTTTTACACAACCTCAGTCATTTTTAGCCTGACAGTTTAAGATAAAATTAGAAAACTTAATAATAAATAAATCAGAATTAATTAAAATATATTAAATATTACAAGGATAACTTTGAAGTGATAAACGCTAGTTTTTCGTGCAGAAATTATTATTAATAATGCACGAATAAATTGTAAAATATATTAAAATTATATGACTATGTAAATATTGTTAATAATTTAAGTGATCTCAGTATTAAAGTTAGTATTAAGATGAGCAAGACTTAAGTTAAATAAACATAATTATGTACCTACTTAAATAAATTCATTGTGAAAATAAATATTACAATCAAAATCGATTTCTTGTTTTATTCACTATTAAAAGATTAAATTTGATCCTGCATATCAATAAAAGTATTGAATCAATAATTTAAAATAACAGTATATTTTGTACAGTTGAGGATAGGATTTAATAATAGGTCTACTTACTTTAGCAATAATAAATGTCACAATAATGAAATAAAACTACAAAAATGTGCACATTAATAACATTGGTTTATATTCTTCATACAAAAGATTTCAACGCACTTCAACTGCTACGAAAATTTGTAAAAAAAATAGGTTACTTAAATTACTTTCGCAAAGTATTTACAAATGTACGTGTGAGATACCTACATTTTGTTATTATGACTTATTGTAAAAGAGTGATGGAATATTCTAATGGCCCACTTGATTTAAAGCGGTTGAATGAAAGTATGATACGGTTGAGGCTTAATAAATAGGCCTTTGCATCCAATAAATTATTTATACAGTGTCTGTCAAGGGCCACTTTTTACACTGCATTTTATCACCAATAAAAATATTTTTTCCTTCAATTTATTTTATTCTTGAGTTTAACAAACTTACAACTACCTTGTGAAGTAATAATCCTACTAATATAACAAATGTTAAAGTTTGGATGTTTGTGTTTCAATCACGCTGTAACTACTGGTCCGATTTGGATGAAACTTGGAATATATTATAGTTCGTAACCTGGATTAACACATGATTACTTTTCCCGCTTTTTTTTTGTTTTTTTAGCTTATTTTAGTTTTTTTCGTGGACGAAGTCGCGGGTAACTGCTAGTTACTAATAAGTAGATGACTACATACATTTTAAAGTATATTAGCTCAAACATAACTAGCTAGATAATTTTTAATACAAAAAATGAGGTTATAACCTCTTTTATGTTAAAAATAACAGGAAAACGACCAGTTAGGCGGGCCACATAAATACAAGGTGAGAACATGTCACAAACACTGCTGTTAGGTGTTTATTTACGCCCCGCTACTGGCCTCGTGTGTCGACACCTTTATTGATCCATTTGTTTTCACGACACGCGCCTTTTTAGAACTTTTTTTTTTCGAGGATAAAAACTCTTTGCATGGTGAAGATCGACCTTTGTGGTGAAATTGAGGTGTTGGGTCAATTTTTGTGGATAAAATGTTTGATTGATCTGTAAATACGTAAAATAGGTACTTGTTTCAATAGTAAGTACAGTCAGCTTTGAAAGTTGATGACATTTTCTGAAGCTAAAACTTTTTTCCAGCGTTTCATAGATTTTAGATAGATGTAAGTGAATGAAAAATAAATCAAATTAAAATTAAAAACTCAGTGAAAAACTATCATAATCTAACATAAATAAGTAGCGATAACAAAAAAATAATTTTGATGCCTAAGAAATACAAGATTTTTTAAATATGACAGATAATAAACCAAGAAGTTGAAGTTAAAAATAAGAAAAACACAAGATCATGCGAAAAAACATGTTGAATCTATTCAAAACACACATGCCACCCCACACGAGGACATCAAAGAAACTCAACCATTCAAATAGATAGCGTTTGCTACTGACAGCTAAGGAATCCTATTATTAAGGACCCCTTCCGATAATCCACAATCCATCGGAAAGAAATGATATAGAGGTATTTTGATTCGCCTTTAAAACAATGTGGGATATATCTAACCAGCTAGATGAACTTTTCTTCTCTTATTATGGCCTTGTCCGTCATTTCAGTAAACAATTTTGCCAGTGTCAAGTAAATAAATTGAAATAGTCAGTCAAGTCGAGTCATTTGTCGACTGTCGTTTGTTTTGAAAACAAAATGGTGGATTTTCCCTTCAAAACTTGAAAACGAATTCCATCAAATAATACTTAAAATCACATAATAGGTACAGGTTTATTCAAATGACGCACACTTTATGCTACAACTTTAAGTAGGTATTATTGGTTCAAAATTTCTCCAAAATTACAGCATAGTACTCACAATAACACCAAAAAAACAATTAAAATAAATGTGCTGTGTTCCTTCTACAAATGACAGAACTGGAATCCAAAGACAAAATGCACCAAGTCAGTGTCTCCAACTCTCTCTGTGAAAATTACGGTGTTGCTGGTCTAAAAATACGGTAAATGGTAGAAAATTACGGTAGGCAACTTAATAACTTCTTACCCGCACTATAAAGTTTGCAAAACGCTTATATGTCAGCCTGAATTATAGTATCACAAAAGGAACACATTGCTTTATAGGGGTCTTTTGGGTTTTCACGTAACCAGGAAGAGAAGTCCTTGTGTTTTAGCCACTCTGCTCTAAATTTTTGCTTGTACGAGTCTTTTTAGTGACCTAACTTTTATTTGATGGCCCTCCACCACTCGCCTCACTTGAATAACTGGAATCACTATAACTCTTTATATGGTACCTAAAATAACTAATTTTTATTTTAATAGCAGAAAACCCGCAACAAACTTTTTCAAAATAGTAACATCAAACGCAGAATAGTGCTTGTAGATGGCAGTATGGCTTAATCTAATTACCATGCAGTTACAGTGTATATCCTAAATATTTATGAACTTTGTAATTTGGTCGTATAAACTTTGTCATTTTGTCTATGAACACAAGTTAAATCTTGGGAATCCCTTATTTTATTCCCCATTGCAGTGTTGCCGCAATAAACTAGTAATATTTAACTAAATCAAGTGCTACCATTATAGAAATAAGGACACGGACGAAATTACGGTAGAATGTGACACCGTAATAACATGTCTACGGTAGGTGGTAGATCTAGAAAAATTACGGTAGGTCTACCGTAATTACGGCGTGGTTGGAGACACTGCACCAAGTGAATGAAGCTTGTCAATGTCAAAGACAATAAAATTAATCTTATAAATAAAATACAGGCACAACTGTGGAACAAATCCACACGTGCCAGACACGAGGCGCCATATTGTTTGCGCGCGAAACAGAATAGACAGAGACGGAAGACGGGGATGATACGAAGTATGGTGTGCGAGCGAGATAAACAAGATGATCGAGAATGAGGGTAGTTAAAAGTTTAGGTTGATTAGTTTTGTTTTTATTTGGGGTTGCGGTTTGTAGTAATAATCTTTATTCACAAATATTTACAATATTTATAATATGTACAAAATACACATGAAGCAGTTGAGCTATCTACACACCGTTGCAAACGATTTATAGATAGCTCAACTGATCCAAATCAGTACCAATCGGAAGCGTGCCCAAGACACTGGCTGCATTGCCGCGCTGAATAGCAATGCTGATTCGCTGGCCCAGATAATCACCAGCCCTCGGGTCACGCGTCGCTGCGACTAGACGCCCTGCAATAATTTTGAAAACCCGGAGGGCCTCGGTACCCCACGGACCCAGAGTCTCGACCCCAAGAGGTACAAATGTGTAGGCCCTGTCGAGACCCGCATACTTGCGCCTCTTGAGATCCTCGGCCGAATCTGCTGCCGCACCGGCCCTAGCGGATGTCCTAGACAGATGTGAAGGAGCAAGGGTGTCGACGCAAGTAGCGTCCCACACCAAAGGCCTTCCCAACTCCCAAGGAACAAGAGTCATACCGTCAGGCCGTTTACCATCGTCACGCAGCAGACCATTCGGCTCGAGAATGGCTGGCACGTTCACGCTGGTAAAAGCCCGGCGGATGATATCGTTAAGGCTAGCGTGACGGGATATCCGACCGGCGGCCCTAGTGCACGATAATCCGTGGTGACCAAGCTGTAGTAATAAATATTATTTAATTTATGTCGAGTAGTTATTTTAGCCTATCTATCCTGATATATGCAACAAAATAGCAATTAGGTATATTTTTTTCTAGATTTTCTACTAGAAAAATTTGGAGTAGGTATACCTAGCTTAGCTACCTACATACTAACCTAACGCCGAAAAGTAGTTTCTTAAGGGCGGCTTGCACCAGAGTCGCTAAACGCGTTTAACTCTTAAATAGTATTTAGCGAGTTGTCAAGTCATACAAATACGTCAGATTTAAATCGATTTAGCTGTTAAATACGTTTAGTGATTCTGGTGCAAGACGCCCTAAGATACTAAAGTAGTTTGTAGTAAATAGTTTATGGGGTCCCAAGTAGTCCAAACAATGCACAGCCAAACTATTTTTTTACAAATGGTGGGTAATCGATTTCCCCTAAGCTTACCTCTAAGGACAGCTTGCACCAGAATCACTAAACGTATTTAACAGCTAAATCGATTCAAATCTGACGTATTTGTATGACTTGACAACTCGCTAAATACTATTTAAGAATTAAAAGCGTTTAGTGATTCTGGTGCAAGCCACCCTTAAATCTGATGTATTTATATGACTTGACTACTCGCTAAATACTATTTATTAGTTAAACGCGTTTAAGCGATTCTAGTGCAAGCCGCCCTAAGTGCTCCAAGTATTTTTTTTTAAATTAAATACCTACTTACCGCCCCAATATTTGCTTAAAACCAAAAATCACTTATCAATAAATAAACACTACAATAATTCGATGTTATCGCCCTGAGCTACGAAATTTTCGACATCCAGTGTGTAGATTTCAAGATGGCGGCTGTTTGTGACGTTAGTTTTGGCGGGAACGCGTGCCGCGCGCGTGTCGCGACATCTGGCGCCATCGATCGTATTCATATGTTTGATAATCGCTTTTTATTTGATCTTGGATCGTTTGATTTATCAAAGCTTATTGAAGTAATTTTTTTAGATAGATAGATATATTCTTTATTGTACTCTCCACTTAAACTAATACAACAATAATACAGATTCTTTAGGAGGTAAGTACAATGGGCGGCCTTATTGCTAAAAGCAATCTCTTCCAGGCAAACTTTGGATGGACCGGATCTAATACACAAAAACAAGGACGGAGGCGTACATAAATATAAATATGTAATTTTTTTAGCTACATCATCATCATTATCAGCCTGTACAATGCCTCCATAGAGACGAGTGAGGGGTCGTTCTGCGTTTCGCCTTCCTTCGTGGTCGCCATTCGAGCACCTTTCAAAAAATCACTGCTGAAAACTTTTTATGCGTATAAACATAAGGCTCACCTGATGTTAATTGATAATCCCTGCTTATAACATTCGGAAATATCATTGAAGGGAAGGTAGAAGGAAAGAGAGGAAGAGGAAGACCGCGTATTAGCTACATGAGCCAAGTGAAGGCGAAGATAGATGTCATGTCGTATAAGGACGTCAAGGAAGCTGCCCTGAAAAGAAAAACCTGGCGGGAAATGCATATGTTACGCCGACAAGAGCATAGCTCTTAAATTAGAAGAAGAAGAAGAAGAAGCTTATAACTTATTACTTGCTGAGCACGTCTGTGAGGGCACTATCTGTATTCTTAGCCAACCAAATTATTAAGTATACAAGTAATTAAATTAAAAATTTGAAAAACCTCCGAATCTTGGAACGATTTTTATCAAACATAGCTAAGAACACTCCCGACTAATCATACAAATTTCAAACAAAAAAAAACAAAATCAAAATCGGTTCATCCGTTCGGGAGCTACGTTGCCTCAGACAGACACACAGACACGTCAAACTTATAACACCCCCCGAATTTTTAACCCCCGACGCAAAAACGCCGGGGGTTAAAAATATTCGTCCACGCGTCTCTCTAGCTAGAGCGTCACAAAGAAACATACTACATACACAGGCTGCTAAACATTACCCTCTCTTTGCGTCGCACAGTCGGTTAAAATGTATTTCAAAATCAATCAATACACGGTCAAGATATAATTAGAACTGCTCTTAGCCAAACAAACACCATTAACTTATATTTGCAAGACACGACAACGAAATCCGACCTCGCAAAGTGCTTTCGCAAGCCTGTGTGCATTGTCTAGGGGTCATTTGTCTGTGTGCATTGTCTAGTGTTGCGGATTTTGAACGAAAAGTTTTTTTGCAGGCTGATGCAGTTTTGCTATTATGCCACAATAATAATCAGGCCTTTGCATCTAATCTAGATGATATCCAGCGTCAGACGTCACTTGGTCCCCATGGGCCGATGTACGGGAGGCTGCAGTGCCTGGGACATGATTTAGATGGAGTAGGCTTGTAGCACCTATACCATCCTCTCAGCCTAGTCCCCACAATCCACAGGAAACACAAGCTCAATACGTGCCCAGCTGACTAAGCCAAGGGTCCCCATGGGCCGATGTACGGGAGGCTGCAGTGCCTGGGACATGATTTAGATGGAGTAGGCTTGTAGCACCTATACCATCCTCTCAGCCTAGTCCCCACAATCCACAGGAAACACAAGCTCAATACGTGCCCAGCTGACTAAGCCAAGGGTCCCCATGGGCCGATGTACGGGAGGCTGCAGTGCCTGGGACATGATTTAGATGGAGTAGGCTTGTAGCACCTATACCATCCTCTCAGCCTAGTCCCCACAATCCACAGGAAACACAAGCTCAATACGTGCCCAGCTGACTAAGCCAAGGGTCCCCATGGGCCGATGTACGGGAGGCTGCAGTGCCTGGGACATGATTTAGATGGAGTAGGCTTGTAGCACCTATACCATCCTCTCAGCCTAGTCCCCACAATCCACAGGAAACACAAGCTCAATACGTGCCCAGCTGACTAAGCCAAGGGTCCCCATGGGCCGATGTACGGGAGGCTGCAGTGCCTGGGACATGATTTAGATGGAGTAGGCTTGCAGCACCTATACCATCCTCTCAGCCTAGTCCCCACAATCCACAGGAAACACAAGCTCAATACGTGCCCAGCTGACTAAGCCATTGTTTCCAAACGATATTTTTCCTTCACCAGAAAAACCCATTGGTGCGCGACTGGATTTGAACCCACGAACTTAAGATAGGAGAGCGGGGTCGCTACCATTAGACCGTCGTCTTGACCACCGGACTCTCGGTGGCACGATAATAATTAAATACTCTCCTTCAGGTCCGTGATTACCAAGTACCCGTGTAAGTAGGTACCTACTCAGGCGTCACAGCTCAGTCGGTATAGCTCTGCCTTCCGTGCTGTGGGTCGTGGGTTCGATCCCCACCAAGAACAAACATTTATGTGTGGCAAACATAGATGTTTGTTCTATGTCTGGGTGTTACCATGTATTATAAGTATGTATTTCCAAAAAAAAAAGTATATAAGTATACTATCAGCATCTAGTTCCCATATTACAAGCTTTGCTTAGTTTGGGACTAGAGGGAGTCGTGTGAAATGTCCATGAATATTTATTTATTTATTTATTTATATTTACTCCACCGTACCTAACATATTTAACTACTATAGTTGTTAAGCACACAAATTCGAAATGTAACACAATGTATCAAATATACAATGTTTGCGAAGTGTAATTCGAACTGAATTTAAGTGGAACTCAGTGACGTATTCAGGGGGAACTCTCGTGGTTTTTAAGGGCGGCTTGCACCAGAATCGCTAAACGCGTTTAACTATTAAATAGTATTTAGCGAGTTGTCAAGTCATATAAATACGTCAGTTTTAAGGGCGTCTTGCACCAGAGTCACTAAACGTGTTTAACAGGTAAATAGATTTAAATCTGACGTATTTATATGACTTGACAACTCGCTAAATACTATTTAAGAGTTAAACGCGTTTAGCGATTCTGGTGCAAGACGCCCTAAATCTATTTAGCTGTTAAACACGTTTAGGATTCTGGTGCAAGCCGCCCTTAGAAAAATAATATACATTGTTCTCCTACGATAGCGCTACTGAACAAATTAGAATTAAAACCCGTATCTTGACAAAGAAATCATAGGCATAAAGCGTAGAGATTTTCTTGTAATGAATAAATATTCATGGACATTTCACACAACGCCCTCTAGCCTCAAACTAAGCAAAGCTTGGTTTAATAGTCACAACAAATCTTTGTCCCTTTTTTCTTTGTCTGAAGTATTTGCGCAGAACTTATTTTTGGGTCGAGTTGGAGGTAAGCGAGTTTTTTCGCACAACAGTACATGCGCAATCATTTGTTGCACCTAACTTCAGAGGGTTAAAGATACGTTGTGTGTGCGTAATGTACACACAGCCACGTCAGGTTATACACCCAATACAACCATAACTACGCTACATGCAATGCAGAGAATCGTTGGAAAGGGAGCGCAATAGGCTAGGGCGCGCGCCGCGCTCGCAGCGCGTCCTACACACACTTTGGTATCGATTCTGTTGTTGCATTTTTCTAAACTAACCTAATTTGACAGCGTTAAATTTATAGCTGTCTTTGTCGTTTCAGTTTATGAGAAAGGGACGGCAACATTTTTAGTGCTGTCAAATTACCTAGGTTAGTTTAGAAAAATGCAACAACAGAATCGACAGTATTGTCGTCTCTCGTTCAAACTCCAAACTGTATAGGTGGACGTGTCTTCGACTGTACGTAGGTTCCTGCAATTTTATCAAAACTATAAAACCTAAATCCGATCCCTGGCGTTGAAGAGCTTGTTCACTCCACAATACACGTGTATGCGTGTACCACATGTGTAGTGGTATTGTGTATTGATGAATGATGACGTAGTTTATGGAAGAGGTATTGACGTTTTGTAAAGTTGAATATGATTCGCCTATTTCTGCCGTCATTTTATACTTATAGGCTTCTATTGCGTAGATGACTGAGCAGTGTGTTTGATTCTTGAGGTGGGACAAAGACTTAGGGCGGCTTGCACCAGAATCGCTAAACGCGTTTAACTCTTATATAGTATTTAGCGAGTTGTCAAGTCATATAAACACGTCAGATTTAAATCGATTTAGCTGTTAAACACGTTTAGTGATTCTGGTGCAAGACGCCCTTAATTATAAAACAAGTTACTTACATAAACCAAAAATCTAAATACTACATTTAAATTTAATTTTGATTGGCGGTTCGTTAGCCGCCATTTTGAATTTTTAAATACTGTCATCAAATCGATTGACGTAAATATCATCCAATTGAGCTCACGCGTTTGGTTTCTAGTATCTAGACCAAAGAAGTAAGTAAGTATACATACCTGGTAGGTACCTACATAGGTTGATAAACACATTACCCTCGCTTTGCATCGCACAGTCGTGTAAATAAAACCTAATATTTTTAGTTTGTAGTTGATAATATTTTGTGTGGGCAAAAATTACTATAAAAATGGAAAATGAATGTAGGTAAGATTCACACGCCAACGCAAAAACTGCAAAAACCCACACCAAAAAGGATACATTCCTACAAGGATTACGGTACAAATACACCTTTAATCCAAGATCAAACATGAAAAGGCCACACACAATCTCAAACAGATACTTACTAAAAAACTATAAAATATCCAAACCCCATTATAAACATGTTCTCCCGTCACCCCTTCTTATTAAAAAAAAAAGAAAACATCGCGTGAACGCATCCTAATAACAGAACAATAGACAATTTGACAATCGACAAAAATGGCGGCCTAATTTGACATTAAAAAACGCGCCATTTCAATTGTCAGATAATTTATCGATGTTTTGACGACAAAAAAGGTTTTTATACGTTTTATTAATGAATGTTTCTTTTTAAAAATCATTCTTTCGCGCCCGTAGACCATAAATAATGGTACATTTGAGTATTTTCATGCTACAGTTGATTTAAAAGAAGCTAATGTTTACAAATTGTGTGAGTGATCGTTTGAAAACCGGTTTTTGATATCCTAATCAACAATTATTCCGGGACATAAACTTCTTGAGAATACGCTTGTTTCATTATTAGATACCTTTCTATATAATTAAATCGTTCAGAAATATATAGTTAAAACTAAAAAAAATTGTGCTTACCAACTTTTTCTGGGTATTTATCAATAATAGGTAGGTACTGATAAAGATAAAACCTCCTACTATGTAGATGATGGAAACCTGTACCTACTTGTACCTAAATAACAAAATAAAAGGGATTAATAATTTTATACCCTGTATTTAAGTGTAGATATATTAGTCACAACAACACAACGGATCTTTGTCCCTTTGAAGTATCTACGCAGAACCCATTTTGGTAAAATTGGAGGTAAGCGAATTTTTCCGCACAACAGTAGGTAGGTACTATCGGCAAAATTTCTGCCTTACCACTTTTATAACTGTTTCGCTTGCAAGCAGTTAGCTACCTGACCCCGCCTCAACCAAAGACCTAAACATCTATTTATTTTTATGACGGCTCATTGTTTTTATAACTTTTACACCCAAAATAATTTGTTTCTATTGGTGTTCAAAAATTAACAGCTAGTCGGCTTACAGGAAATGCACCCTTAAGGTGGTAAAGAAGAACTTTTGCTGATAGTACCTACATGCGAAATCGTTTTTTGCACCTAACATCAGAGGGATAAGATAAAGATCCATTCTACCTACGTACTGTACTTACCTAATCATTATTATCAAAGTCAAAGTCAAAATTTCTTTATTCAATAAAATCACAAGGATCATTTAGAATCGTGTTATATAACTAGGTGATTCTAGGTGCCAGTTCCACGCGACCAGAGACAACAAGAACGGGCAAAACACTACGGCCTTCCTAGCGTTTCTATGCCGGAATCTATCAAAGACAAAGTAGATATTCAGATTATGACGGCTAAAACAAGCCCTTATGCGTGACATCGTACTTTTACACCCTGTACAACTGTAACCCAGAGACGAACTTTGGTAGAGTAGAATAACGTTGCCATTTTGCGCCGTCAAACGCAGACAAAAAAAAAACAAAAAAAAAACTCACCTAACTCTGGCCGAATGGAACGTTCGAATTTTAAAACGAAACTGGTGGGAAAGTCAATCAAAATGGACGCCGGATATGACGTTGCCGTGGGCCTTTTTGAAAACTCTAAATTGATTACATTACTTAACTAATATACCTACACCCGGTTTTTTTTTAATTTTGTTTTATGGGATAAGTATCTAAGGGCGTCTTGCACCAGAATCACTAAACGTATTTAACAGCTAAATAGATTTAAATCTGACGTATTTATATGACTTGACAACTCGCTAAATACTATTTAAGAGTTAAACGCGTTTAGCGATTCTGGTGCAAGCCGCCCTAAGTATCTGCCTACCTTATAAATACCGATTTAATATTGTTCTGTTTTTATAAATATTACACTTTTATCCATAGCGAAAATAATGAGAAAACCAATAAAAGTATTTAACCCTTTTTGAGTGAAATGGAGGTAAGTGATTTGTTCCGCATACATGCGCAATTGTTTGTTGCACCTAACTTCAGAGGGATAAAGATCCGTTGTGCGTACTACTAGATCAAAAACTAAAACACGACTACTGAAAAATCAGGCTCTAAAAAGTATGAAACAATAAAGTATTCTCCTTGAAAAAAGTATGTAAAATTCTACATACTGCGAAATATGTATCTAGATTTTGAATTTAAATACGTAATAGTACCTACCTACCTACTAGATAGAATCAAGAGAAAAAAAAATCTAAATATGAGGTTCTTTTAGTTAAGTTCTAAGCTTTCATTAGATACCCCACTCAATGGGGTAAAAAAATATTTTTGTTTTCATATCCCGTTTGACCCCCCTTAATAGTCCCTTTTCAGAATATTTTTTCCTGCAAACTCTCATATTGGGTTGTGATAAACTATTACTATTCCAAATTTCAACTCTTTAGCTTCTACGGTTCAGCTCTGGTGGCGTGTGACAGACAGACGGACAGACGGACACCGGAGTGAGGCCATAAGTGTTCCGTTTTTCCAAAACTGGAACGGAACACTAAAAATAAATTGTGCCCGCCGCCGTCATAGCAAAGGTTAACAAACAATTTATTATTAATTTTAAATCTTAACCCCTTGCCAATAAATCAATATATCAGCAAATAATGCGTAAATTCATGACAAAATATTTAAACATTATTTATCTGTTATTGTAATTGTAACTTATGACCCCACAGACGGCCGTATTAATACATCGTAAAATATAGGCACAGATAATATAATATAGGTAACTCAACCCCTAAGAAATAAACTTAGTAGGTAAAGTCAAACAGTCACGTGGTCATTTTCACCCAGCTCGGTCGGTAACTCTGCCTTCCATGCTGTGGGTCGTGGGTTCGATCCCCACTGAGAACTAATATTTGTTATTTCTCAGTGGTAATGTTTGAGCAAATAATAAGCATACGGGCCTTAGGTTTGTAGCAAACAAAAATCATATCTAGTCAAACAAGGTCTCTACTCAACTGAAGAATATTTTGAAAAAGAATAATACTTTTATAATATTATGTAAGTTTAAGCGTCCAAATTTAACATTTTTGCGATACCTGAAAAGGGTGAATAAGTTTTAAAGTGCCTCTGACTTTAGCATAAGACCAAATTGTAACACTTATTTCGGCAAATAAATGTATCTTGTAACGCAAGCCAAGATAGAAAAAATAACAAAAAATGGTATTCAACTTTGGCACATGCCAATCTATTCCCGTGCTTGATCTGAATAAGCCCCTTTTCAGCTTATAAAATCATCAGTATACCTAGTGGTATACTGATGTGTACATACACACATATGTACAGGGTTTTACCAGACCACTTCCGAAAACGAAAAGGCAGCACACCAAAACCCAACCAAAAAAAAATCAGTTATCCTGCAAAATAATTATAGCCGGAGAAAACAATGTTTAAAGATTTGTATTTATTCCGCCAGTCCGCAATGTACGCATTCACGTAGGTAAGGTCGAGGCTTAGTACTATTATTTATTCTGTGTCGTAAGTGCGTACTAACGTAGGTAGGTACCTACTATGTTTATTTATACCTAATTGGTATAATGACCGCGCGACCGCACGATAAAGACGGGCGTCTCTTGTCTCGCTCGCACGTCGCGTACTCGAATGACCCGCGATGAACTCTCAGCTGTTCATGCTGTAGTAGGCGTAATCTGCGTGCTGCGTGTACACTGTACATTGCTGCTTTATTTATTTTATTTGTTTTTTTGCTTTTTTAAATGAGAAAATTAGGTAGATATGTCTTATTATATTGTACTGTGTGTATATAACTAGAAAAAAATGAAAAGGAGATAGTCAAGGCAATTTTTTTTTTTGCGATTTTTTCGCTTAATGTTTTCAGTATCATGGTCTGATTGGAACCTCCAAGTTTTCGGAAGTGGTCTGGTAACACCCTGTATATTTATATTTATAAATTATAATACCATTCATTCAATATTCATTACGATTACGATTACGATTATAATATAATATTAGTTTAGTTTGTACAACACTTCTTTGTACCCTATTTGCTGAAGAGAGAAATCAATAAATTTTAATTTATTTATTTAATTTAATTTAATTTTTAATATAATAACAATAACATAACATGACAATGACAAATGACAATATGAGATATGAGATAGACAATAATGATTATGACAATACATATATCAAAGAGTGACATTAGCAATGTACAAATCAAGGCAAGCACTATACGTACGATATAATGCTCATAAAAATTCCTACTTAAGTAGATACGTATAAATAGATATAAAGTACATTCGCCTTGTTAGCTTTAAAAAGTTTTCAAAACGCAACGATAGCGCGTTCTAGGTAGTGATCGTTTTTAGCAGCGACATCTAGTTTTGTTGTAATGAAACGTAATAATAGGTATATAAAAAGAGCTATCTTTGGTTATAAAAATAAGTTGTAAACATGTTTAACTAGTTGTCCTGTGAGAACATAGACCTCGCAAGCCTTTATAACCATACAATAACCGACACTTTCCCTTTTACCCTGGCTAAATCGAATTTCAGGTGCTTGAATTTTCCAATAGGCCTATGTAGACTTTTAAACCTATGTAGACTTTTGAACAAATTAATAAGTTTTAGCGATTACTCGCGTTCCCTTGGTCCTAGGAGGTCGAATCTCGTGTCTACGGATTTGTCTCGTAAAGGCGAAGAGGACTGTGTAGTCTTATTGATATTGGTAGAAGTCAATTTTCGGGAAATAAATAAAAAAATAATTTCCCCTTTTTTTCCCTTTCTACTCCCCCTTTTTTTGGAAATGTTTTTACACCATCTTGTGTAGAATAAAATCTTACGTGTGCTTCTCAAATTTGATTGAAATCCGTCGATAAATAACGCTACAGCAAACTTTCCTCCTTTTCTCCCCTATTTTCCCCCCGATCAAAAATCCCCGACGACAAAAAAAATCTAATAATTCATATAACCTGTGTACCAAGTTTCGTCCAGATCGGTTGAAAAATGCGACCTGTAGAGGAGAACAGACAGACAGACAGACAGACATCCGGACAAACGCATTTTTGGCCAATGTGGAAACTGAGACGCTTCGCTCGCTTCGCTCGCTCGGTCAATTATCAGTGTTGCCAACAAATCAAACTCTCCCGACTAGCGTGCACCTGACCGCGCCCACGGCGACGTCAATCAACTGCCCGTACACTAATTGTTCATTCCCCAACGGTAATACCATTAATTCGGGAAGATTATTCTGTGATAGACGTTTTGGTAAATAGAGGCGAAGTTTTCCTACTTATGTATTTCATCTAATGTATAATAATCGAGCTTTTTGCATCTAATCTAGATGATATACGGGAGGCTGCAGTGCCTGGGACATGATTTAGATGGAGTAGGCTTGTAGCACCTATACCATCCTCTCAGCCTAGTCCCCACAATCCACAGGAAACACAAGCTCAATACGTGCCCAGCTGACTAAGCCAAGGGTCCCCATGGGCCGATGTACGGGAGGCTGCAGTGCCTGGGACATGATTTAGATGGAGTAGGCTTGTAGCACCTATACCATCCTCTCAGCCTAGTCCCCACAATCCACAGGAAACACAAGCTCAATACGTGCCCAGCTGACTAAGCCAAGGGTCCCCATGGGCCGATGTACGGGAGGCTGCAGTGCCTGGGACATGATTTAGATGGAGTAGGCTTGTAGCACCTATACCATCCTCTCAGCCTAGTCCCCACAATCCACAGGAAACACAAGCTCAATACGTGCCCAGCTGACTAAGCCAAGGGTCCCCATGGGCCGATGTACGGGAGGCTGCAGTGCCTGGGACATGATTTAGATGGAGTAGGCTTGTAGCACCTATACCATCCTCTCAGCCTAGTCCCCACAATCCACATGAAAGACATGACGTGTGGAGCAGAACATGATATTTTCCTACATTCATGTTTCTTCCGTTTTGAGCACCTTGCGTTACGCATATACCTTTTCCCTTAGAGAAAATCCATTAGTGCACTACTGGATTTGAACCCACTACCTTGGCGGCGGAGTGCGGGGTGCTTCCACTAGATCACCGGTGCTCCTAGTGGGCAGTTTGCATAAAAAAAAACTAATAAAATAAAAAAAATCAGTCCTATGAGTTCAAGTAGAACTCCTTACGTAAGAGAAAGAAATTCAAAGATAGTAACGACATCTGTGATCGAATAGTAAAAACTTTAGATTTCAGCGCCATCTGGCGTTGAGTAGCAAATACTAAATTATTTAGCAACATCACGTTCACCTTTTTTTGTTGATTGATTTTCAGGATTATTTTTTATTCCTTTATTAAGATATGTGATAAACTGTACAATATCAAAATTACCGTAAAAAATAATTAATAGGGAAACAGTGCTTATCTATCCCAATAGATGGCGCTGGTAATATCGTGGTGTCATGGCCGCCCATGCAGGGCGGCAAAAATACTTAGTTCAGTCTCAGTCTACTACTACGGTTCAAATAAAACACTTGTATGAAAATAAACATTATTATTTACAATCTGTCAACAAATTATACAAATCAAACAAGCTGTCTTGTAATTTAAAAAATAAACAAGTTTATCGATATTTTTTCTTTGAATTCTTACATAAATTTTCTGAATAGAAAAATTCATACGCCCGGGATTTGAACCCACGATCTTAGGATGTGAAGGCGGAGTTGGTACCACTGAACCACTAAATAACTGACTTGGAATAAGTATTTTAGCTTCAAAATTCAAAAAGTCGTTTGTAAAAATGACATAAAAATTAATATTATACAGACTTTTTGAACTGACAGAGATGCATTTTGATCTTTAAAAATAAGAAAATTGAATTTATTGATTTAGACTAAGCCGTAGTATTATTTACAATTAAAAGTATCTAAAAACCTTGATATCTACCACTTAACAACACCCATAAAATTGAGGGTCAAACTACAACTAACGCATGCTCCAGTCTCTATATTCTAATAGAATTGATTGAGAGAAAACATCTTTTTTATGAGAAAAAGGAATGGAGCAAGCAGATGGCTTAAGCGGTTACCTCTGCCTTTAACAATATAGAGCAAGTCCATTGAGGATGTGTTCTATGAGGCATTGCACTGCGTCCATCACTGTGAGACATTAAGTATTAAGTCTCATGTGCGTGTAATAGCACCGGCACCCATACCCTTCAAACCGGAACACAGCAATGCGAGCATCACTACATGAAGCCAAAATAGGTAAGTGATTCAAGCATAGATATTTTTAAATTTGTCAATAAAAAGCGTCAAAAAATCTATGAACGAGTCTCGATGGAGCATTTTTATATACTACGGCCGCGGACATTAGGATTGATCAATAAGTTTCATTCAATACGACTGTATTTTGCTCTCAGCTGTAGTTCGACCCAAACTAAAATAATTATTAACATCTTTACTTAGCCTACTTACATAATTAGACTTATTTATATTAAAATTAAATAAAAATACTAGGCTTTGAGATATATTAGACAATAATTTCATGTTTAATTTTAATTAAATAAAAAATTTATCAAATTGATATCTAGTGATAATTTTATTTATAAAATTATTTGTATTATTAAAATAAACATGGAAGAGTTACTTTTGAGACCTTTCACCACATTGGTTAATGTCAAATATTTTGTCAAAATTACTGTATATTACAATATGAATATTGCGGCACATTCCACGTTTTACTATTATAGTCCGACCAAGCTATGACTACAATAAAATAAATAACAACCACATAACGATTGTTATAGTAGGCACAACGAATCTTTGTCCCTCTGTATCTGCGCAGAACACATTTTGGATTGAATTGGAGGTAAGCTAATTTTTATATAATATAGAATGTCTTTTGGCCACAATCTCACCTGATAGTAAGTGATGATGAGGCCGACGATGAAGCAGGACAGTCTAGATTTCTAGAAGACTATTCATTCTTGCCTTGAAAAGACCTAGATAATACAACGTGTAACATATTGTCCCTATAAGCCGAAAAGGGGCTTATTCAGACCAAACACGTGAATAGATTGGCATGTGCAAAAGTTCAATACAACATGTTGGAAATTTCCATTTTTTTTTGTCTTAGATTTGCGACCACTTTTAGTGTTTATTTACTTTGCGTATGTATCCAGCCTGTTAGTACACATGCACACGCACACTCCTATCACATCGCACCCACACATAGACACTTTAACACGTGTGCAATGCTATTTTTAAGGAAACTTTAAAACGCTTTTAATGAATGAAAAACTTCGAAATATTAAAAGTCGTAGAACAAATGTTGTTCGGCATGACGTGTAGAATAACCCCCTTTCGGACTTATAGGGACATTAATGTTACACCCTGTATTTTTTAGGAAAGACAGAAGACGGCAACGAGTTCCATTCCTTGGCAGTTCGCATAATGAATGTAGATCCAAAACGTTTGGTAGTTCAGAGGGACAAAGATCAGTTGTGAGTACTATACATCATTTGCTTGTTTTCTTCAAACTAATATTGATGTTAACAGTCCGTCTCACTCGGTGGATCTCTCATTTTCCTCGCGTGAACTTTGTACATATGATTTCGTAGATCTTTCGGCTTGAAATATCTGAAAAAAAAAAACTTTGTAATAAAATTTATTTTTATAGATGTTTGTTCTATGTCTGGGTGTTACTATGTATTATAAGTATGTATTTACAAAACAAAGTATAAGTATTGTATCAGCATCTGGTTCCCATATCACAAGCTTTGCTTAGTTTGGGACTAGAGGGCGTTGTGTGTAAAGTCCGTGAATATTTATTATTTATATAATTATTATTATTCATCTATTATTTTATTAATCACCATTAACAACTGGCTATCGACTACTGACTACTTTCCATTGACTTCTGCCATCGATTACTGTCTACTATCTACTGACTACTCATTATCGATTACTGATTAATGACTACTGGTTGGCGACACAAATACTAACCTCTTTTCACACCTATCACAGGGGTATTGAAAGTTTTCTGGATCGGAATGTGCCCGTAAGATATGCCTTTCTAGAACTTTCTCGGAGTTGAATGACCTCTTGCAAGTTTCACACTGGTGGGGGGCATTCATATTATGTGACTGTAAAAAATATATTAATTATATATCAATTTTAATAAGCGATTGGTTCTATGTATACAACGTGTAACATATTGTCCCTATAAGCCGAAAAGGGGCTTATTCAGACCAAACACGTGAATAGATGTGCAAAAGTTCAATACAACATGTTGGAAGTTTCAATTTTTTTTTGTCTTATATATTGGCGACCACTTTTAGTGTTTATTTACTTTGCGTATGTACCCAGTCTGTTAGTACACATACACACGCACCCTCCTATCACATCGCACCCACACATAGACACTTTAACACGTGTGCAATGCTATTTTTAATGAAATTAAGACGCTTTTCATGAATGAAAAACTTTGAAATATTAAAAGTCGTAGAACAAATGTTGTTCGCCATGACGTGTAGAATACCCCTTTCGGACTTATAGGGACATTATGTTACACCCTGTAGAAAAAGTTGTTAATATTGACAGGTACTTTAACCTCGCAAAGTTTTCAGTACTGGTCTTATTAAACTCTGTAAAATATATGTAGTGTAAGTACTTACAATTCTGGTATGTCGTTTAAGACTAGAGTTAGTTTGGAATGCAGTTTTGCAAATATCACACGTAAACGGCCTCTCGTTGGTGTGAATTCGTTCGTGAATCTGAAAAAAAATCATAGAAATACATACATATACGACAAAATGTTATAAAAAATTGTCATGTCTGCCACCAAGCAGTAGTTAATCAATAGGTAGTGATTCGTGGGCAGTAGTTAGTGGACAATTGTAAATAGTCAGTGGGAGTAGTTAGTGGGCAATAGTCAGTAGTCAGTGGGTAGTAGTTAGTGGGCAGTAGTCAGTAGTTGGTGGGCAGTAGTCAATAGTCAGTGGGTAGTAGTTAGTGGGCAGTAGTCAGTAGTTGGTGGGCAGTAGTCAATAGTCAGTGGGTAGTAGTTAGTGGGCAGTAGTCAGTAGTTGGTGGGCAGTAGTCAATAGTCAGTGGGTAGTAGTTAGTGGGCAGTAGTCAGTAGTTAGTGGGTAGTAGTTAGTGGGCAGTAGTCAGTAGTTGGTGGGCAGTAGTCAATAGTCAGTGGGTAGTAGTTAGTGGGCAGTAGTCAGTAGTTAGTGGGTAGTAGTTAGTGGGCAGTAGTCAGTAGTTGGTGGGCAGTAGTCAATAGTCAGTGGGTAGTAGTTAGTGGGCAGTAGTCAGTAGTTAGTGGGTAGTAGTTAGTGGGCAGTAGTCAGTAGTTGGTGGGCAGTAGTCAGTAGTCAGTGGGTAGTAGTTAGTGGGCAGTAGTCAGTAGTTGGTGGGCAGTAGTCAATAGTCAGTGGGTAGTAGTTAGTGGGCAGTAGTCAGTAGTTAGTGGGCAGTAGTCAATAGTCAGTAGTTGGTGGGCAGTAGTCAATAGTCAGTAGTTAGTGGGCAGTAGTCAATAGTCAGTAGTTAGTGGGCAGTAGTCAATAGTCAGTAGTTGGTGGGCAGTAGTCAATAGTCAGTAGTTGGTGGGCAATAGGCAATAGTCAGTAGTTGGTGGGCAGTAGTCAATAGTCAGTAGTTGGTGGGCAGTAGTCAATAGTCAGTAGTTAGTGGGCAATAGTGGGCAGTAGTCAATAGTCAGTAGTTGGTGGGCAGTAGTCAATAGTCAGTAGTTGGTGGGCAGTAGTCAATAGTCAGTAGTTAGTGGGCAATAGTGGGCAGTAGTCAATAGTCAGTAGTTGGTGGGCAGTAGTCAATAGTCGGTAGTAAAATATCAGTAGTCAATCAATAGTCCTGTTCTGTGTGGGGATCAAACCCACGACCAACAAAGCAGAAAGCAGAGCAGATTATTTTATGTTATACATTACCTGCAACGTGAAGGTATCGTAGTATCCTTTCCCACAAAACGCGCAATGGAACTGCGCGCCCCGTGCCACCTTTTCATGAGATTTCATATGCCTTCCTAGTTGAGCTGCAGATCCAAACATTTTGGTACAGACCTCACATTTGTGTGTTTTTTCCTGGAACAAGTAGGTAATTAAATTAAAAATTGAAAAAACCCCCGACTTTGATACCCATATTGAAATATGTAATCCGCCATTTTGTGGCGGCGGCCATCTTGGACTGATTTTCATCAAACATAGCTAAGAACACTCCCGACTAATTCACCTTTCAAACAAAAAAAACAAAATAGGTTCATCCGTTCAGGAGCTACGTTGCCACAGACACACGTGTCAAACTTATAACACCCCGTCGTTTTTGCGTCAGTAGTTTAAAATAATATTATATTATAGCGCCATCTAGCGCTACGTCATATGAACTACTAGAACTACGCCCGATAGACTGTGCCGCTGTGCAATGCCTCACAGGGCACATCCACAGAGACGTGCTCAGTGATGCAATGCATTGTTATAGGCAGTGGTTACCACTTAACATTAGGTGGGCCATCGGCTTGTTCCGTTATTTAGTTGTATGACAAACTTAGATATTTTCTATAATTTTACGTAGTATATAATACTTACTAAATGTGTATCAATATGTTTGTACAACGAATGTGAAAACTTGTACTTTTTTGGGCACTCCGGGCATTGGTACCTATGAGTTTCACGTTCCTAGAAAAAAAAATTATATATTCAGCTATTGAATAGTACAAGCTTTGCTTAGTTTGGGACTAGAGGGCGCTGTGTATATTTATCCATCCATGTCCATGAATATTTATTAATCTTGACTGAGCTGTAACGGTTACAGCTCAGTCGGTATAGCTCTGCCTTCCGTGCTGTGGGTCGTGGGTTCGATCCCCACTGAGAACTAACATTTGTATGTGACATACATGTTTGTTCTGTCTGGGCGTTACTATATTTTTTTTCATGGACATTTCACACAGCGCCCTCTAGTTCCAAACTAAGCAAAGCTTGTAA
The DNA here is from genome assembly GCA_947859175.1 of Gandaritis pyraliata. Taxonomy (NCBI): domain Eukaryota; kingdom Metazoa; phylum Arthropoda; class Insecta; order Lepidoptera; family Geometridae; genus Gandaritis; species Gandaritis pyraliata. The sequence goes on from OX401879.1 coordinate 4,287,166, forward strand.
TATGGGAACTAGATGCTGATAGAATACTTGTAATTTTTTTTTTTTGTAAATACATACTTATAATACATAGTAACACCCAGACATAGAACAAACATCTATGTTTTCCACGCACAAATGTTAGTTCTCAGTGGGGATCGAACCCACGACCCACAGCACGGAAGGCAGAGCTATACCGACTGAGCTGTGACGCCTGTCAATACTTATATACTTATTTTTGTAAATGCATTAGAATACATAATAACACCCACATTATAAGTATGTATTTACAAAAAAAAATTACAAGTATTGTATCAGCATCTAGTTCCCATATTACAAGCTTTCACCTGCTAGGGGAGTGTGGGCCGCTGATGTAAAAACGCAGCACACATCTGGGAAAGCATATTCTAAGCCCAGATGAGCTAAAAAACCTCACCCCTAAGAAAATCCTTCAGTTCTTAACAGCTGCAGGATTTAGTGAACTATGAACGCCCCAAATAGGGGTGGTACATACACAAGTGCCGATCACAATAGGCCAGAAGGCCGCAGCGATATCATAGCCGCAAAAAGATAATAAAAAAAAAATATTACAAGCTTTGCTTAGTTAGTTAGCTTTCACAGGCGTCACAGCTCAGTCGGTAATAGCTCTGCCTTCCGTGCTGTGGGTCGTGGGTTCGATCCCCACCAAGAACAAACATTTGTGCGTGCCGAACATAGATGTTTGTTCTATGTCTGGGTGTTACTATATATTATAAGTATGTATTTACAAAAAAAAAAGTATATAAGTATTCTATCAGCATCTAGTTCCCTTATTACAAGCTTTGCTTAGTTTGGGGCTAGAAGGCGCTGTGTGAATGTTTATATCTATTACCTTACTAGTGTGAGTGGCCATGTGTGCTCGGAAGCCAGCTAATCCTTTGACTGGTGCCAAGCACACTTTACATTCCGACATCTGAACAGGATGACATCTGTGGACAATACCACTAATATTATAAATGTCAAAGTTTAGATGTTTGTGTTTCAATCACGCTGTTACTACTGGTCCGATTTGGATGAAACTTGGAATATAGATAGAAAACTCTTTATTGTACTGCACCGGAAATTAGATATTAGACATAGTTCTATATTAAAGCGAAGTACAATGGGCGGCCTTATCGCTATGAGCGATCTCAGACAACCTTTATATATTATATATTATAGTTCGTAAAACTGGATTAACACAAGCTAATTTTTTAACTTTTTTTAAAGTTGTTGTTGTACTTTTTTTGTTGTTTTCGTGGACGAAGTTGCGGGTAACTGCTAGTAATTTATAAGTTTAAACAACTAAGAAAACCGACTTCAATTCGCCTACCGGCTTCATCATCAGATGATGGCAGTTCATTGTGAATGTTCTAGTGACTATAAACACCACTTAAAAGTCACAGGAAAGCAAAATACGCAATTTCGTGCATGTGGATGGCATATTTTTCCAGTTATTTCTATACAAGCCAAACTACTGAACCGATTTTGATGAAAATTGAATGGGGCCAACCTGGAAGTAGGTATATCTTTTTAGATAACAAGTAATTAAATTAACAATTAAAAAAACTCCCGAATCTTGGACCAATTTTCATCAAACATAGCTAAGAACACTCCCGACTAATTCACCTTTCAAACAAAATCAAAATCGGTTCATCCGTTTGGGAGCTACGATACCACAGACACACTTAGACACGTCAAACTTATAACACCCCGTCGTTTTTGCGTCGATGGTTAAAAAAGAAAGAAAAAAAAAAAGAAGATAGATGTTTGTTCTATGCCTGGGTGTTACTATGTATTATAAGTAAGTACTTACAAAAAAAAAGTTAATAAGTATTGTATCAGCATCTAGTTCCCATATTACAAGCTTTGCTTAGTTTGGGACTAGAGGGCGTCGTGTGAAATGTCCATGAATATTTCTTAATTCTTAATTCTTTATTGCACACAACACAGGACATAAACAAAAGACAGAAATAGATGACATGTACAAAGGCGAGCTTAACCCTAACAAGAGTTTTCTTCCAGCAAACCTTTGAGGCTTTATTTATTTTTATTTATTTAAGAAATATTTAAATCGGTTTTTATAGTTTTCAGATATTTACTTGGCCCGATGTTTCTTCAGCCCCCCTCTGACAACGAACACCTTATCGCAGTCCTTGCAGGGGAACTCTCCGTCCGGGGACTCCTTAGCTTCATCTATCTTAGCCTGCTCGTCATGTCTCGCTCTTCGTTTTTCTTCTCTAAAAGAAAATACAAAAATAGTAGTAGATATTCTTGTGAATGAGCTTGTCCGGGGAGATACTAGCACCTATTTCGTGCGCCAAGCAGTGATGCTCGCATTGTTACATTTGTGTGTCTTCTTCTTCTTACGTGTCAATGGTGACAACAAACACTAGACGAAGTTCGAATAGAACTTCGCCACTTTTACCCCTTCGTCTGTGGCGTCCAAAATATCATCCCTTGTGCAGGTGGTAGGGCACAAGGGGCAAATGAGTAAATGGGACATCGTTTGTATAGGGACCCCGCAGTCACATTGACGAGAGCAGGGTCGCGATAGCCCCATCTACACATTTGTGTGTGACAAACATAGATATTTGTTCTATTTCTGGGTGTTACTATGTACTATAAGTATGTATTTACAAAAAAAAAGTATGTAAGTATTCTATCAGCATCTAGTTCCCATATTACAAGCTTTGCTTAGTTTGGCACTAGAGGGCGTCGTGTGAAATGTCCATGAATATTTATTTATTTATTCTAGCATAGATTTGAGAAGATATTCTAATACAAGTCTGGAATAAACATAATTACAGTATATAACAGTAGTCACAACGGATCTTTGTCCCTATGAAGTATCTGCGCAGAACCCATTTTCGGGTCGATTTTACCACACAACAGTATGCACAATTTGTTGCACCTAACTTCAGAGGGGTAAAGATCTGTTGTGTGCACTGTACCTTAGCGTTTGTTGTTCCTTCATCTCGTCCATTCTCCTTTTATAAGTAAGTCCGAATGAGTGCCATTTCACATGTATTAGGAATCGTTTCGGGTGCCGAAGCAGAATCGAACACGTTGGGCATTCAAAGTAGCCTTCAGATTTATTACCTGCAAATAAATTAGTAAAGGCTATTCAAACAAAAACCAAATTGAGGTATAGGTACAGTCCAAGACACGTCCACCTATACTGTTTGGACTTTGAACTATTAGAGAATGTTGCGACTCGTGCGAGAGGGACGACAGTGTGTATGTGTGGGTCGGGCTGCGAGCCCTAGCCTATAGCGCTCCCGCCCCAACGTACCTCTGCATTGTATGTAGCCTAGTTGTTTGCATTGGGTGTATACTGACCTGTGGCCGTAAGTTTAAAAGACATGACTTTTAGCGCCATCTAGTGCGCTACGTAAGAACTAATAAATCTGCGCCCGATAGATGGCGCTGTCGCTAATCGGCACAGACAAATCATTTATTGTTCTGCTAGATCGCGCAAGCGCAGTTATATAATAATAATAATAAATAAATATTCAGGGACATTTCACACAACACCCTCTAGTCCCAAACTAAGCAATGTTTGTAATATGGGAACCAGATGGCTGATAGAATACTTATATACTTTTTTTTTTGTAAATAAATACTTATAATACATAGTAACACCCAGAGAACAAACATCTATGTTTTCCACGCACAAATGTTTGTTCTCGGTGGGGATCGAACCCACGACCCACAGCACGGAAGGCAGAGCTATTACCGACTGAGCTGTGACGCCTGTTATCACGGAGTTTGTACATCATAATAATATTATAAACGCGAAAGTTTGTAATAATGCATGGATGTATGTTCGTTCCTCTTTCACGCAAAAACTACTGGTTCGATTTGGATGAAACTTTTTTTTTTTCTTTATTGAATTAGAGACATTGAGTCGTCTTACGACTATGTCGGTCCCATATTGACCTCTACCTATTTAGCTAAACATTAACCAGTCCGTACGTGGACCGGTACAGCATAATAGCTACCTCAGATGTCTGTTCAGCCAGCAAACTCTGATACAGACCCACGTCTAGCCAGTTAATGTTATATCTCTCTGTCAAAATATTATATACGTCACTATGAAACTTGGAATACATTATAGTTCGTAGCCTGGATTAACACATGGGCTACTTTTTATTTTGGAAAATTAACAGGATCAAACGGGAGGCGGACGAATTCGCGAGCGGAAGCTAGTAATACTATCAAATCCATTGTACCATCCATTGATCCTCTCCTCGGAACCAGAGGCAAAGGTCTCTCGGTGCGGAAAACCTTCCCTTGTGCTAGATGGCGCTACAGACTACTAACCGCTTAGAACACACTCCTTAGCTTTCTCGAGACTACCCTCGCTGTAAACCATTCTCCCTTCCACCATATCACAACTGGACACTCCGTTCATATCCCGAATGAACGGCTCCTGGTAATCCGTGTCAGCCCAGGATGCTGGTTCCAGTTTTACTTCTATGAAGTTCTCTTCGATTGTCTGGTCTGCGGGTTCATCGGTGACGAACTGAAAAAAATTCGTCGTTTATGTTCAGAAAGTTAAAATACAGGCGGAAAGTGTGATTTACGGCCCAAGGGACAAAAGTTTTGAAAATAGAATCAGGCTCATTACATTTCTAATACGCCATTGCGAAAAAGGTACTATCTCCGTGAGAATTCCTTATTTCTCTGCCCTGCTAATTGTACTTGCAGTAATCGACATTTTTGTGATTTTCACTTTTTTGCAAAAATGACATCCCAAGGAGATAATCTATACGTAAAAAATATATTTACACGTAGTTTCTTATTAAAAACATGTTTTTTATTTAACATGAAACGCAGTACTTGCACCTAAATGTCGTTTTTGCTAAAGAGATCTGCAGCATTAAGCATGTGCTAGAAGATTATGCAGTACTTGCAACGTTTACTGTACAGTACTGCATTTTCATCAAGTTTCTGGGCTTGCGGGCATTACAGTATTACTAAGATTAAATGCAGTACTAGTGTTTATTACTGCAAAATCACCTAGCACGTGCCCAATTCTGCGTTAGTAGAAAGCAATTATTTTCTATTTTCATGCCTGGTACTAGTTAAAATTACCTACATTTTAACTTCTGTCAAATATTTAAGCGACTAGGAAACGAAATAAAGCAGAATTTAGGTAGGTATTACAAAAAAACATTTTAATTTTTTTATTATTCTTCTTATCACAACCAAATTTTTGTTTTTTTATTCATATTTATACTCAGTCTATAAAACTAGTTTCAAAAACATTTTTAGGTATTATAATCTTTAAACGTACTTTTACTCATCAAGTTATCATTCTTTAGAAATATACAATAACTTATGTTATGGCACTTAAAATCAAATCTAGGTAGGTACTAAAAATAGCAATTCTTCTTATAACAAACTCTTAGAAATAAAAAGATGTAACACTTAAATATTACCTCTTTTTATTTATGTATTTTTATTTATTTATGTACGTCCTTTCATCATGTTTTTTTTAATATATATTATTGAGATGAATGATCTTCATACTTGTAAAAGTCTGGAACATCCATGGACTTTTACAAGTATGAAGATCATTCATCTCAATATAAAGAAAGAACGTAAGTACCCATAAATAAATAAAAATACATAAATAAAATGAGGTAATATTTAGGTGTTATGTTATAACAAAAGAAATTGTTATAAGAAAAATTGCTATTTTTAGTACCTACCTAGATTTGATTTTAAGTGCCATAACATAAGTTAGGTATTGTATATTTCAAAAGAATGATAACTTGATGAGTAATGGTACGTTTAAAGACTATAATAACAAAAATATAATAATAAAAATGTTTTTGAAACTAGTTTTATAGACTGAGTATAAATATGAATAAAAAAACAAAAATTTGATTGTGTTAAGAAGGTAAATAAAAAAAATTAAAATTATTTTTTGGATACCTACCTAAATTCTGTTTTATTTCGTCTCCTAGTCGCTTAAATAATTGACAAAAGTTAAAATGTAGGTAATTTTAACTAGTACCAGGCATGAAAATAGAAAATAATTGCTTACTACTAACGCAGAATTGGGCACGTGCTAGGTGATTTTGCAGTAATAAACACTAATACTGCATTTAATCTTAGTAATACTGTAATGCCCGCAAGCCCAGAAAGTTGATGAAAATGCAGTACTAAGCATTTTATCTAAACAAGGCAATAAAGTAAAGATAAAAATATGTCAATAGAAAGCTTGATTTTTTTACTATTTTAAGGTTACACTTTAAAAGTTATATAACGGAGATTACTTGCTTAGATATCAAGAAATATGTTTCGCGCGTTTATCTCGAAACCGCCATTTTGCAAGTACTGCGTTTGCAATAAGGAGGGCAGTTCTATTCAAAAATGGAAATGGCCACAGACTGAAAATAAGAATAAATGGCGGGAAACCGAGAACGCCAATTTTTTTTGAATTAATTTTTTAAAAAGAGAAGTCATGTGTTATCCTCAGGTGTAGACTTATCATTACACCCTCAAACTATTTAGCGACCTCGCTCGCGTTCGTTCGCTCGTCCGTTCGCCAAAATATCTCGGGTGTAATGAGTAGTCTATGCCCCTTGGCCAACAATGTACTATTTTTAAACTACCTACTGTTTATCATATTTGGGTCAGAAGTTCAAAACACATAGCTAAAAATCGATCACTGGTACACGAAAGGTACCAACACGCCCAGAAATCGAACCTACGCCCTTCGAGAGAAAATAGGTCAGCCACCTCACCAACACAACTTTTTTATTACTTTTTAGCTATGAATGTAGTAAAAACCATTTTTATAGGGTTTTAAAATAAAAAAGTGAGTTTTGGAGTACCTTTGGAACGTCTACAGCCACGAAATTCAGTCCTGGATGCATTGTGTTGAGACCACAATCTTGGGACTCCTCAGACTTTGTCGTCGAAAAAGGACTCTTTGGAGGCTCAAAACACATAGGAACTTGTCCATATTCGGAGTACGCTTGCACATTGAACTGCTCGTCATTATTCTGAGAAGAAACGCCGCTTTGTTTGTTTAGAAAACTAAAATCTAAGCCATTGTTATGCGCGAGTTGAGACATCGTCACTTGCGATAGGATGTTTGGCGGTTCATTGCAGCCGTACGGCTCACTGTTATTGTACATATTGTTAATTGATTATTGATTAGCCACTGTAAATAAATTATCCATGTTTTTTTAATGATAAACACAAACAAATTCCCAAAATAAACATAGGTAGGTACACATCACAAAAGTTGTAAAGAACCGACCGAATGAATGAAATGAACTACACAACCATAGAAATTGTATGAAATGAATAAAACAACTGACAGTGACTTTGACAATTTATTTATTTTTTTATTTAGAAGAAGATCAGGGTTGCCTGCTAATAAACATATTTTTTCCCGAATATTTCTCGTATTCATTTTATTTCATTCGTTTTTGGAGCTTACCTCCACTCAAATAACCTGTCTTTACATAAACTTCCTACTAGTCTTTTTTTTGTCTAGTGGACATTACTTTTAGCACTGCTTTTATAATTATGTAGGTATAGGTACATTAACTAATACCTATTAGGTAGATGATATCCATCCAGCCACATTACTTGCGACGACGACGACAACCGAGACCGACTTCAATCAAAAACTGGCAGGGCAGCAGGCGTTGCTGGCAACCCTGTTTTATTTTTTATTATTTTTTTAAAAACGACGCTGATTGATGAAAGGCGTACCTATATTATTACCGTCCCGTGCAATAAATCGTGAATTTATTAGAAAATAAATTAAAAGTGCGACTTTATTACATAAACACGCAACCATGGCGCTGGCCGCCGCGGCTGACGAGTATTTCCGTTCCATGAACCCTCTCGCTGCAAAAATACACGACGATATAATTGAAGCGAAGAACTCGTATGAAAATATTTGGGAGACACTTACGGAAAAGGAAAAAGTAAGTAGAATTACTTCCTCGTATCGTGTGTAATACTTAATTGGTAGTTTATAGTACGCTAAATGAATAAAACATGTCCTGTGTGGTAGAATAACAATGTGATAAGTATTCCTCATCATTCCTATGTACTTAGTCACTGCATTATCTTATATGTAATTAGTCACGCTTATTCTTAATCGGTTCTTTACTTAGACGTCATCTAGGTATTGTAACACATGTTGTTTGGAAGAAATCACTGTCAACGATAAGGCCCCCCATTGTACTACACTAAGGCACATAAATGCTCATTAATTGCTTAAGCACTGATCTGGACTCAGATTCAGACATAAATCTAGACTCAAGTCATGTTCTGATTCTGAAAACAACAGAATCTCAAAATGTTTAAGCATTGATCCAGACTTAAGCAATTAATGAGCATACAGCCCTAAGTTAACTTAAGTCTTATAAATTTCCAGGTTGAAATAATAAATGAATCGTTAATAAAACCTGACATAGCTCTCAAATATGCTCTTCTTGATAACCTAGACTTTGATATTGACAACCCACCAGTCCGCAAAGATGACTTGATGTCATTCTTTGGGCAAAACCACGGCCAACGACTGATCCAAGATGAAAACATCTCATACAAAGATGAGCATTCTGCACCGTTTCTCTACCAGACCAAAAGCCAGCTCAATTTATGCGTTTTGAGTGACAGCCGAATGCCGAAGGATGAAAAGCTAGCACCGGTAATGTCAGAATTGGCATTATCTCACTCCAAAGTTGTCTCAGAGTTGAAAAATGCTCTGAAATCCAATCGAACATTCAAAGAAGAAAGAGAGGTCACATCACCAGGTTTTATATCCAAGTTTATGGGGAATTTTAAGAATAAAGATGAGGAACGAGAATGTCTTGTGTCAGGAGGGCAGACACAAATAGTGGCTTCATCGGACAACTTCTTCCGAACCAACTTTAAGAGTCCTAATGCTGAAAGCAGGTTTGAAAAGGAGTATAGAAGCAGTGTGGTGAAGTGTAACAGCGGTGAGTACCCTATTGTTCAAATAACAGGCCTTTGCGTCTATTCAAGATAAGAATACAATAAGTTTTTTATTTCTCACCACAAATCTAAACTAAAAATAAAACTAGTTGCCCTGTGAGAACATAGACCTCGCGAGCCTTTATAACCATGCAATAACCGACACTTTCCCCTGGCTAAATCGAATTACAGGTGCTTGAATTTTCCAATAGGTAGGTACCTAGTATTTCTATGTAGACTTTTGAGCAAAATAGGGGTATAAGTTTTAGTAGCGATTACTCGCGTTTGGCCCTAGTAGGTCGAATCTGTTGTCTACGGATTTGTCTCGTAAAGGCGAAAAGGACTGTGTAGTCTGATTGATATGAGTAAATTTTCGGGAAATAAATTTAAAATTAATTTCCCCTTTCTACTCCCTTTTTTTGGAAATATTTTTACACCATCTAGTGTAGAATGAAGTCTTTGGTGTGCTTTTCAAATTTAATTGAAATCCGTTGATAAACAACGCTACAGCAAACAGCAAACATTCCCTCTTTTCTCCCCTATTTTCCCCCCAATTAAATCGTCGATAAAATTTTTTTAATAAATCAAGGAACTTGTGTGTCGATTTTCGTCCAAATCGGTTGATAAATGCGACCTGTAGGCGATTACAGACAGACAGCCGGACAAAAGCATTATTGGCCAATCTCGAAACTGAGACGCTTCGCTCGCTTCGCTCGCTCGGTCAATTAAGAATAATCAGCATATGGCCTATCATCAGCTTTTATGACTCCAAAAGAGATCTTTGTGATTTTTGATCACTCGTTGCATCATAGAAGTTATCATCCTGTTTGTATAAGTTATCTAAACATACATTTCAATACATTTGCACATTGTTATTGAAACTAACAATGATAGTTTACTATAGAACACAGATACATTTGTATTGGTTAGAACAATCATGTCTTAAATTCACTTGTCGTTCGGCCAACGGTGAAGCTTTTTAAGTTGTCCGAAGGATGTTTGACATAAAACTTGGTGACAATACTCTTAAAAGCAGGCCATGAAATTAACAATTTTTAGAATTTGAAAAATCGATGTGCGTAGGGTTAAAACCACCCCTGAAAGTTTTTCTACAAAATCTTATTCACTGAACAGATTGACTTGAAAATCAATATACATATTATTTGTAACTAGCCAAAAAGCGTAGTGTTGTAATTATTTCTGAATGACACCTGAGGGGTTAAGTTGGTGCGTCACCGCAGCCTTGTGCTGAAAATCAGCGCTGAGAATTAGTTCTCAGCATATGCTGTGCACAGAGCTGTACATACGTAGGTGTTATATATATCTACTTTCTGTTTTGTTTTATGTTTTTTGATCATGTACAACTTTTATAATAAACGTTTTTGTATTGTATTGTACTATGTTTTTACTGCTAAATCCGGGACAGACAGTTTAACGTGCCCTCCGAAGCACGGCAGCGCTCAGATGTAAGTGCTACTAGCGGTCACCCATCCAAATAGTGACCGCGCAGAACGTGGCTTAACTTAGGTAATCGGTGATTTACTGAGGAAGCTATACCACAGGACTTTAATTTGTGAACCTACAGTATCTACAAAATATAAATGGGCCTGTTTCACCATCACTGAATAACGATATTCATAAAATTAAATAAATAAATATTCATGGACATTTCACACAACGCCCTCTAGTCCCAAACTAAGCAAATCTGTGATATGGGAACTAAATTCCTAAAAGAATACTTATATATTTTTGTAAATACATAGTAACACCCAGACATAGAACAAACTGTTTGGCACACACAAAATGTTAGTTCTCAGTGGGGATCGAACCCACGACCCACAGCACGGAAGGCAGAGCTATACCGACTGAGCTGTGACGCCTGTCTATATGTTGATAGTATTATTTCTTCTGTAATCTACAAATACCAACATTAATTAATTAGCATTAATCGTTTGCAACGGTATGTAGATAGCTCAACTGCTTCATGTGTATTTTGTACATATTACAAATATTGTAAATACTTTATTCGTCATAATTTTCTTTGTGAATAAATGTTTTTTTGACAAAAAAAAAACTTTAATTAGTTGCACAAGTTTTAGTTAAAAAATTATTTGTAATTCCAGATATTTCTGAAGAGAACCGGGGTCTGTTGTCTTCGAGCCAGGCCTCGAGTGCAGACTTCCACTCCACTGAAACTCTCACTGAATCTATCTTGCCCAAATCTGGCTACGACTTTTTAGATAACTGGTAACAACTGGTAATAACCGCACCAAAAATGTTTCTATAGTTATAATAGGTACTTGCTGCGACCTGAGACCTATTTTCAATAGTAAAGTAAGGTAATTGCCCGACCTTTTAACTAAACTAAATATTAATTTTATCCAAAGCCAAGGGTTTCCGAACGATGTTTTCCTTCACCGTTTGAGAGCACTGGCATTGCGCATAGTAGTATAATAACACTTTCAGCCACTAAGGGCCAACGCAAACCGAAAACAAAACGTCTTGTCGAACAGTTAGTGATGTGAAACTTCATAATTTCTTGACAAACCCTGTCAGTATAACTTTTTTCGTCAAAACTTATTTGCTGTTTTCGTTACTTGCTTATTTAATGAAAATCATCCTAAGTACTTAATAATAATATTAAGTACACTACATAATTACTCTATATTCTTATTTATTAAAAAACACAGTTCATTCTCTAGGTATGTGCGTATAAAGCAATGGTTAATAGGTAGGTACTAAACAATGCTATAATAGATAGGTAAACATACTTGAGAAAAGACTGTCGTGTCAATTGATGTGAGTTTCGTTACAACGAAAACAGCATATGACGAGGAAGCATTCATCATATGCTGTTTTCGTTATAACAGAAAATTTATTTTCACGTCACTAAGTACGCGACAAAACAGTTTTGTCGATAGATGTGCGTTGGCCCTAAGATGGGACGTTCAATTTTAGACAAGTGACTACGCCTTTGATATTTTGTGTGGTCTGTAGGTATCCATTTTTTTTTATAATAATCATAGGTTTAAGTCCTCATACAGCCGTACTCAAAAACGTCACTTAAAAATAAGTATCACCTTAGCGGAGTTTTTGGTCGACATTACATTGATAACAGATGTCAATAGACAACGTTGGTTATCTTTTATTGTATATCGCTGGGTGCGGCTGTTTAATTAGAATAATTGTGTATTAAGCTGTGCTTTTTCCAAATTGTACTGCATTTATCTAATTTATTATACTTTTGTATTCTAGAAATTATTGTGATCAACTTTAATCTCATTATTTGTAATTTTTTTACGTGAATAAACCTTTTTTTACTGAATTAAAAAGCTATTTAAATTTTTTACCTACAAATAACTCAGATCAGAATTAAAAAAATACTATTTTAAAGTTATTAAAAGCAGTTTATTTAAGATATTTTGATTAACGCTTAATTAAATCAAATATTTATTGTGATACTTCATGAACCATATTTTTAGCCATTTCTTACAATTTATTTTTAGTAATAAATAAATATTCATGGATATTTCACACAACGCCCTCTAGTCCCAAACTAAGCAAAGCTTGGAATAAGAACTAGATTGCTGATAAATAGGTTGGATATAAGGTATGGCTTGTGGATGAAACTCTAATATGAGGAGATGAGCATTCCATTTTCCACCTTATCAGCTGTTTCTTTATCTACCAGCATTTCAATGAGGGACAGACCAAACCAATAGGCGGTTCCTGGACCCTGGAACAAGACAATTCTTACTCAAAAGGTGCTCAATACACTTATTGCTTTCAAAATTATACGGTAATTTAGTTGTTACATTGTAGGCATTTGTAGGTAAGTTAAAATCTTCTTGTCTTAATTCTGTCTGTCCGGTGGCTAGGGCTGCCACGAATTTGCCAATGTAAGTGTGTAATGGCGTTTACTAGTTTACTAATATTTTAGCAAAAGGCGGAGATCTGAATAGGTAGGTGATGAAAAATGACCGGTGAAGAAGGGAGTCTCCAAAAAGTTGATTTGTTAAAATAGATAGGTACAGCGTATAGATAATTAGGTAGGAGTTAAAATCTTTGTTGGTTGTCCTAATGAGTGAACGGAATTAGCAGCGCCAATTGTCACGACGTCACGTGATTTGCTTTAGAGAGCTAATAAGAGTTTTGTATTTTATTAATTGATGGAATTCGCTTTCAAATAAAATTATGAAGGGAAAATCCACCATTTTGTCTTCAAAACAAACGACTTGACTCGACTTGACTTAACTCATTTCAAAATAATCTACTTGACACTGGCAACATTGTCTGTCGAAATGACGGACACAGGCCATATATAAGAGAAGAAGGCTCTGTGTAATGTCAAAGAATCTGCTCAGAAAACGGTACACGCATACGAAGTCGCGGGTAACAGCTAGTAAATAAATAAATAAAAAATAAACTCACCCTGCTAGTAACAATATTCCCATCGATTACCACCTTTTTCCCTTCAACGTAGATGTAATCAGTAGGTATTTTATCCATTGTTGTTGGGTACGATGTAATTCTTTTACCCTTGGCAACCCCATGAGCTACGAACGCAGTCGGAGCTGAGAAACCATGAAAAACACATGACAGTTACCAAAACAAGTAAAATTAAAAAAACCCCCGAATCTTGGACCGGTTTTCATCATTTTCCTGACTCAAAATCAAAATCGGTTCATCCGTACGGGAGCTACGTTGCCTCAGACAGACACGTCAAACTTATAACACCCCGTCGTTTTTGTGTCGGGAGGGAAGAAGGGGAAAAATGGACCAGTATATATTTTGGAAGAATTTACGCTATTATTAGATTAGTATTTTTATTCAATATAGCTTGTAGAATTCACTAGGGGATGAGAGGGCACAGTGGATCAACTCTTTATAAAATTTCAACTATAAATAAATATAAATATTCATGTACATTTCACACAACGCCCTCTAGTTTCAAACTAAGCGAAGAATGTACTATGGGAACAATATTGCTGATATACTACTTATATACTTTTTTTGTAAATACATACCTACTTATCCTCGTTTTTTTTTTGGTAAATTCATATTATTATAAACTTCATAGTTTATTTAAATTACGTAGTTTTTGACTAATTATAATATTTCATTACAAACTACTTTAAAACTTGAAGTTAAAAAAATATTGTCACTCAGACTACAAAGCACAGTTTTAACGTTCTGTTTTCAGAATATCGATGCGTTATGATGATTTAGAATGGTTAAAAACAAGATATCCAAGATACAGCACAGTATTATGTTTTAATTTCGTTCAAGTTAGAATTTGAACGTTGCGAATCGTGCGAGAGGGACGACAGTGCCATCGATTCTGTTGTCGCATTTTTCTAAACCAACCTTATTTGACAGCACTAAAAATGTTGCCGTCCCTTTCTCATAAACTGAAACGACAAAGACAGCTATAATTTTAGCGCTGTCAAATTTGGTTAGTTTAGAAAAATGCAACAACAGAATCGACAGCAGTGTTTGTGTAGCGGGCTGTAAGCTCGGCATGCGCCTACGCCTATTGCGCTCTCTTTCCAACGATTCTCTGCATTGAATACAGCGTAGTTATGGTTGTATTAGGTGTATAACCTGACCTGTGGCCGTATGTACCTGCGCAAATAGCAGCGATGATTTTGCCAGATTTCTCTTGTTCCTTCAACAGTGTCCCAATCACCTCGGACTTGCAGAATCTGTCGGAACCTTCTAAACCACCAGGAAGGATGACCTGAAATCATTTTATGTAGATTAAGCATTTTAATCATTCAGTTCATCTTACCTATTTATCTTTTTTTTTTGACAGATGTCACAGCTCAGTCGGTAACGGCTCTGCCTTCCGTGCTGTGGGTCGTGGGTTCGATCCCCACTGAGAACAAACATTTGTGCGTAGAAAACATAGATGTTTGTTCTATGTCTGGGTGTTACTATGTATTATAAGTATGTATTTACAAAAAAAAGTATATAAGTATTCTATCAGGCATCTAGTTCCCATATTACAAGCATTGCTTAGTTTGGGACTAGAGGGCGTTGTGTGTAAAGTCCATGAATATTTATTATATTTATTTATTTTTCTCAAACATGCTTGGAAATTTGCATAATTTCTAGTGATAAATAGAATATTATCATAGGTGAACTTAGTGCTAGAAGGCATTTCTTCCAGATAACTTACCGCATCATACGAAGTGGTTTCTGCTAAAGCATCAGCTAATGACTTATCGGGCACCACTGTGACGTTTCTTGAGCACAATACCGGCTCCTTACCATCCAGACCGGCTAGCGTCACTGTCACCTGTAATTATGTACCTACAGAAACTAATATTATAAAATATCAATCATGTTATGTTCTGGAACTGGGCTGGGCATATCTTTGGGTTGTCAAATGATCTTTAGGCTAAAACATCAACATAGTGGGCCCCTAACAATGGCAGACGAAGACTAAGATGGAGGAATGATCCAGACTCAATTATAAAGGGTTGGCCATCTATAGCCCATGACCAGGGAAACATGAAAAGGGGTGGAGGTCTTATGCTAGCTGAAAATAATCATAAATAATATTGTTAAGTTCAGTTAGCATCAGAAGTCTATAGTATTTTTTAGACATTTGATCTTATTTAGAAGTAAATAAGGTCAAAACTCTAAAAAAAATTATGAACTTTGAGTTTTGAGGGTCAGTTAAAGTATATAACTTTATTGGTGCATCATACGGGCACGTTACCGAGAAGTTAAGCTTATAAAGTAACATGGGCGGCCTTGTTTTTAATATTCTAAGAGTACTTATCCATCTAGCCATCTAGATTAGCCATCTAGTTCCCATATCACAAGCTTTGCTTAGTTTGGGACTAGAGGGCGTTGTGTGTAAAGTCCATGAATTTTTATTTATTATTTACTTACTCCTGCTCTACGCAGCATATCGACAGTTATGATAGTTTCCATCTCCTCGGAGCCCTGGGCTATCACCATCAGCGCTGTCTTGGCCATTATGCTACTGTTCTCACTGAAACAAAATGGTTTATTTTTACCCCAGACTTCCAGAACCGGATAGTCAAGAAGGTCGTGTTCTCCTCACGCCTGATCTAGACGATGAAGCACCTGCAATGGTAATGGTCCACTGTGCCACCTTTTCCCCTAAGTAGTACCTACGTTGGATTGGATCGAGTAGATAGTAATGTGGCTGATTGTTTTCTTTAACTCAAAGATTGCAGTGTTTGACTATTTCTAGAACATTATGTCTTCTCCAATGCAGTTATCAGCTGCTTCAAAAGATATCAAAAAACATACATACCCGTAATGGACAGCAAAGTCTCGTTTCGCTCGATCGATTAGTAGATTTGAAATATTTATAGCACGGTTATAACGTAATAAAGGCACCACGAATAATTCCGAAAGAGATTTTGCTAGAATCATTAATAAATTAAAGCAAAATAGCGGCCGGTATTCAGCTACGCTACGGCGCGGTGCGCGGTAGGACAAAACGGACGATTTTTTTTTGTTTGATTGATATGAATGATGAGTTTTTTAAGCTGAAATAAAAGAAATGAAGCATTACTGAGCGAGATAGACAACTGCTACAAGGTATTTTCTTACTTGGCAAAAAGAGATGCCGGATATGCTATGCGCTGACATAAAATGCTAGCCTAGCAGTCGGGTAAACTATGCGGGGTGTTTGATTTTTTTTTTGGAAAAGATTGCCACTGAAAACCTTTTTAGTTAATTTTAAGGAGATTTGGTAACTTTGGCGTGTGAGGGGCTGACGACTTTCAATGGTGATTGATTTGATTAGTGATATGCTTCAATATTATTTCCTGAATGGAAATTGTTTAGGTGTGCTGATTAGGCTTTTGTATTTTTTATTTTGTGTATTTTGTATATATTTTATTTGTCAACATTTAGTTGACAAAATAATCAAGTGTGAATCGAAATAAATCGCTTAGATTTTTTGACATAAATATTAAATTCAAATTCAAATTCTTTATTCTTATAATAAAATAACATTACAGAGCGAGCGTTCCAATGCGTTATTCTATTTATGACTAGGTAAAAAGTAGGACAAAGTATTTACAAATTAAAATTAAAAGTAAAAGTAGGTAAAGGAATAATAATGAGATCAGAGGTACAAATTAAAAACTAAGATAATAGACTAAACAATAAAAATATTAACAAAAGAAGTAGGTAACAAAAACTCTAGATTAGTAAACATTATTTGGTATAGAAGTTATAGCTACATGTTCACTGACTACCTACCATGGTGTTAGAGAGCTGGGCTCCTCACAGTAAGTCAAGCACAGTTTTTCGACTACTGACCACCTGTCTGCAAATATGTCATTTTGTGGGTTGATGACAACTAAAGCGTTGAGGTGGCGTTGTGCGCGACAAACTGGAGATTGTTGGCGCGCTACGGTGCGCGCGGTCCTTGGAGATAACAAAGGAACTCTCCCAGGGCGGAATCTAGCGCGATTGTCCGGGACACAGAGTCTACATGCCTCAGCTAGTAGGTCAGGGCAATTGAGCAACCCACGTATAATGCGACATACTGTGACTAATTGATCGCAGAGTCTTCGCGTTTCCAGTGAGTGAAATCCTAGTGTACCTTGTAAGAATTTGGTAGGGTACATGAATGGGTAGTACCCATATACCTTTTTGTACAAAAAGCGCAAAAATCTTTTTTGCACTTTTTCCACCATCTCCTTGCAAACCTCAGTAGGTAATGAAAGTTTGAGTTATTTTGTGCGAATACGGTTCCTACTCCCTAACCAGTTTAATTTCAAGTGCCAACCTCACATCAACGAAGATGCATTGCATTACAGTCCAAGTGAAACAAGGTTTTATTAACAACAATAAATAGTTTATTAAGAAATTATGGGACTATTTACGAGTCTAGTTACTTTTATTAGTGTATAAATGTTAATAATATTTATGTAGGTTGTGTGTAATTTGTTTTATGGAGCTGGTATCCCCGACAGATGTTCGTCGGCTAGCTGATTGGCTTGAATCAATCAAGCAAGTAACAAATAGCAAACTTCATTCTATCTTTCTTTGTCTAGCTAGTTTAGGTTTCTCGTTTTGTTTCTTTCTGTGTTGTCTTGTGTATAGGTACTTGTTTTGTTTGTTGAGTGCTGAGCTTGTGCTTGCTTGCATTCGCTTCTTCCTTCCCCTCCCGTTTTCAACCACTTTCTTGAATGAAATCGTGTAAAAAATAAAAGTGTTTTTTTCTTTCTTGCGTGGTACCTAACTAACTAGTGTGTAATAATTAAAATTTTGAATAAAACAATGTTCTAATTTACATTTCTCGTGTTCGAGTAAATAAGACTTGATAAATTCCGTTGCGCGATAAAATTGAAAGTAAGGTTATGCTAAAAAAGTTATCGCGAAAGAGTTCACAATGGATTTTGTGAAGAGGGAAGATCAAAATGCTATCGACGAAGAGAATTACAAGGTGTACATGGATAACGTAAGTGCTTGAGTATTTTTAGAGTAAACATTACTAAGTTTGTCGTCAATCAAACTCATTCAAAAAAATTGTTGCTGGCTAAAAATTTTAGTACAAAAAGTATAAAAAAATTACACTATTTTTATTTACAGCTCCAAAAATCACATCAAATTGACACAACAGAGTATCAGCACACTCAGATATCGATGGAACAGCTCCACCAAGCGATGCAGTCTTCTCTAAACGCGGGCTCCATCGTCCACAGCCTCCAACTACCCCTCTCCCCTCGTCAAATGTCGACCCTCATGCTGAAAACCAACCTTCACACCTTCAACGAGATCCCTGCCCACTTCCGTAACCTAGAGCTCAACTTTGCCCAAAATTTATCCGACCCTAATCTTCGTCACGAAGACATCCAAAACCTAAACCGGAATATAGACTTATCGTTAGTTAGATCTTTGGGTAACGAGATAGAGTTACAAAACAGTCTCTCGTTAGCTCAGAACTTAACGGAAGATCTACGGTTAAACGATATACAGCTATCACAAATCCGGGCGGATTTACCTCATTTAGGCCATGAGATTGATCTATCACATCATCTGAACCGGAATATGGAACAGGAGATTTTGCAGGACGAGGCTCGGAGAATGGTCATACAAAGTGTACCGGATAGTAACATGATGGATACAAATTTGACTCAAAATGTTGGACGGTTGGAGCAGGTATTTTATTTGTCATACTACTAGCTTCCTTGGTCAATGTTCACCAATTATCTAAGTTAAGTAATGTGCCGTCACTATTTGGATGGGTGCAAGTGGCATTTACATCCGAGCACGTCTATGCTTCAGAGGGCATGTTAAACTGTTGGTTGGTCTGTCTAACAGTCGTTGAGCCGAGATGGACTAAAAACTCAATCACTAGAGTTGACCACTCGTACAAATTAAATAAATAATTATTTATTTATGTGCTTATTGTTTTTTCCTTTGGTGTGTGCCAAAAAAATTCGTCTATATCTTCTCTCACTCTTCTCTCTACAATAAAATGTTTCTAAAGCAAGAAGGAGATAAATTCAGATTTTTATAACTCTAGGTTGGTCAACGACTAGATCAACGGTTAGTGAACATAGTGAATGAAAGGCAGCTGGCTCAGTCCGTGATGCCGATGCAGTTCCATATCAAGGCGGAGCAAGAAGACGATCCATACTTTTATGATAACACGAACCATGGGATAGTCAATGGGATCAATGGTAAGCAACTACTATAAGGCCTACTATTCACTAGACAAGTATTTTAACGATTGTAATATTAACGAAACTTGACCTACTTGATCAACGATGTTTCGCCTTGCCTATTTTATTAACCCCGACGCAAAAACTACGGGATGTTATAAGTTTGACTCGACTGTCTGAGGCAACGTAACTCCCAAACGGATCAACCGATTTTGATTTGGTTTGAAAGGTGTCGGGAGTGTTCTTAGCTATGTTTGATGAAAATCGGTCTAAGATTCAGGGGGTTTTTTTTTAATTTTTAATTTAATTAAGTACCTACTTGTTTTATTTTGTATATACTTTCTCCTATTATTGCATGTTTCTTAGCGGTTCGCTCTAACAGTATTGCGACACCCACAATTTGCGTATATTATGTACTAGCTTCTGCCCACGACTTCGTTCGCGTCCGCTTGATCCTGTTGATTTTCCGGGATAAAAAGTAGCCAATGTGTTCCAGGCTACGAACTATATGTATTCCAAGTTTCATCCAAATCGGACCAGTAGTTTTTGCGTGAAAGAGTAACAAACATCAATGAATATAATAATAAATTTCTTTAAACCGAACATTCATCTTTTTTTTTATAATCTATTTTTTAAGGAACTTTAGTCGGTTGCCGACTGTGCCAGTTCCATCGTGCATTCTGAACATTCATCCATACATAAAAACTTTCGCGTTTATAATATTAGTAGGATTTGCTCTAACAATATAGTCCCAAGATCTGACAATGATAAACATACATAAGGATAATAAATATATACTGAAATATTTTTGACCCCCAACCAAAAAATGTACAGCATTTTGTCTGTCTGTTTGTGGTGCTTAAAATCAAAGTTTAAAGTTCATTCACAAATAGATATGTTCTAATTCATTTATAGCCAATATTTACATATAACCTTTATGTCAATGTTATGCCGACCATGAACTTGGTCAGTGAATATAAATATAATATTATATAATATAATTGGCGTGTGACAGTTTTTTAACCGACTTCAAAAAAGGAGGAGGTTCTCAATTGGATTGTATGTTTTTTTTTTTTAATGTTTGTTACCTCAGAACTCCGTCATTTATGAACCGATTTCAAAAATTCTTTTTCTATCTAAAAGGATATACTTCCAGATTGGTCCCATTTAATTTTCATCAAAATCGTTTTTTTTTTTTAATGTTTGTTACCTCAGAACTCCGTCATTTATGAACCGATTTCAAAAATTCTTTTTTTATCTAAAAGGATATACTTCCAGATTGATCCCATTTAATTTTCATCAAAAACGGTTCAGTAGTTTGGGTAATAAATAGAAATAACTGAAAAAAATATGCCCGGCGCGGCGCAGCGCCTACCATTTTTCTGCTAGTAACGATGCTCGCGTGTTCAATTGGCTAATGCATTACTTTCGGACCCTTTGTGTGCACACCTAAATTTGCACGAAATTGCGTATATTCCTGTGACTTTTATGTGGTGTTTATAGTGACTAGAACATTCCCAATGAACTGCCATCATCATCATCATCTGATGATGAAGCTGGTAGTCGAATTGAATTCGTTTTTTCCAGTTTTTTAATTTATAAATTATTTAATCAGCAGATTTCATAGACAGGTACTTATGTAGGATAAATTCACTTTATTGTTTCTTTCTCTCACTTATACTCGTATGTTTTCCTCTTCTCCGTCTATCCCAAATTAGATACTGTTTTGTTTTTAACTAAAAATTATAATAACTATACGTGGAAACTTGTAATTAGCTTTTAAGTAACCATTGTATCTACCTATACTTCGCCTAGCTGTAAGTTTTCCAAAAATAAAAAAAAAAAATAAAAAAAAATTACAGAATGTAACAAGAAAAACTTGCGGGTTCGATTCTCACTTGAATTCGTTACTAGCTGACACCTGTGACTTTGTACGCGTGTATATTTCTTTCAGACGTTTTAAATTGTCTTTCTTTATATACCAAAACTCGTATTAGGCCCTTTGAAGCAACTGAGGTAATGTCCCCGTGTTAAAGACGTCAAAGTATATTTTATTGTCGCTGCTAATCCCGTTCGTTCATTATATCCGGTAGGTTCTGTTAATTATTCGGGATAAACAGTAACCTGTGTTAATCCAGGTTATGTCCTAAATATTTTCTAAGTTTCATCCAAATCGGACTAGCAGTTGTAGCGTTATTGAAACACAAACATCCAAACATATCTTTCACTTATAATATTAGTGGGATGGGCTGTCAAACGTATAAATATCGGGAGTATCATAGACTACATGAAATAGGGCTTCGCCCCATCTACTGACAGGCGTCACATCTCAGTCGGTAATAGCTCTGCCTTCCGTGCTGTGGGTCGTGGGTTCGATCCCCACCAAGAACAAACATTTGTGCGTGGAAAACATAGATGTTTGTTCTATGTCTGGGTGTTACTATGTAATTATAAGTATGTTTTTACAAAAAAAAATACAAGTATTCTTATCAGCCATCTAGTTCCCATATCACAAGCTTTGCTTAGTTTGGGACTAGAGGGCGTCGTGTGAAATGTCCATGAATATTTATTTATTTATTAAACATCCAAATATATCTTTCACTTATAATATTAGTGGGATGGGCTGTCAAACGTATAAATACCGGGAGTATCATAGACTACATGAAATAGGGCTTCGCCCCATCTACTGACATATTAATATATGAGTAAGGGTGCTTCAAAGGTTTCACAAGTTAATTTTACGAAAATTCAGCTCTGGGCGAGCATTACGATGAAGATAACTTTGGAAATTTTGTGAGCTTTTTTTTGTAAAATTATCTATTTACATATTTGTCTAGCATAGATATAAAATGGCGCCTAAGCAAGTTGTGTAACTAGGCGTATTAACCTTTTCTAAATGAATATTTATGTTACAAATACTTAAAGGTCAGTGGAATATAACTTGTCCTAATGAATAACATACCATCATCTCTTAATAAAAGTTGATGTAACAGTCGCACTCTTTTTTTATATTCATGGACATTTCACATAATGCCCTCTAGTCCCAAATTAAATATGGAACTAGATTGCTGATAGAATACATATTTTTTTTTGTAAAAAACATACATAGAACAAACATGTAAGTTTTTCACACACAAATGTTAGTTCTCAGTGGGGATCGAACCCACGACCCACAGCACGGAAGGCAGCGCTATACCGACTGAGCTATAACGTCTTGTCAAAGAACACTTTTTTTTTCTCGTGTTTTTAGTAAATATTACGTTCAGAATTATGATAGTTTCATAAATATTTTATCGTTTTTCAGGTCATATTCCCGAATCGCAACCAACTCAAGCGCCAATACAAACAGAACCTCAAATATATTCGATATACCCTCCCCAAAACATACCCGCACTCAACCCTATAGATCTATACGCAAGACAAAACTACCCTCAAAATTTCGTACACAGAGAACCACAGAATTTAGTTGTGAACCGACAGTATGACAACACCAGCCCTTACCAAGAAGAATTTAAAAAGTTACGACAAGATGGCGGCGATGGCGCCAAAAACAAAATCGAGGAACCCAAAGAAAATCTAAAACCGAACGACAACAAAATGATCTACAATGAATACACTACAAATACAGAAAAAGATAATGATTCGAATATAACTAATAAATTAACAGAGGATTTATCGATGAGTATCAAAGGAGAATACTTATGTTATAAATGCAACGAAATATGCACTTCCAAGAGAACATTAAAACAACACGCGAAATCTTGTTCAGGGAAAGACGAGGGTGATAAGTTAGGGAAATTTGGATGCAGTCAGTGTCCTTACAGATGTCAATCGCCCGCCATTTTGAAAATACATGAACGCACGCATTCCGGGGAGAAACCATTCTCATGCAACTTCTGTGAATACAAATCTGGACAGAAGAACAATGTGGCAAAACACATCCTAGTCCACATGAAGGAGAAACCGTTCAGATGTCAATATTGTGATTACCGTTGTGCACAGAAAAATAATCTAGTTGTACACGAACGTACACACACAGGATACAAACCGTTTGCTTGTCCGTATTGCGAGTACCGGACCGTACAAAAACCTAATTTAGTCAAACACATGTATTTACACACCGATCAGAAACCATTCAGCTGTGATATGTGTAACTATAGGTGTGTCCAGAAAACTAATTTAACTAAACATAAACAAAGACATCTGAATGATGCAGTGGGGTTGAAAATACAAGTGTCGGATAAGGTTAAGCCGTATCGACCGAGACAAAAAAGCCTGAAGTGTCCGCAGTGTCATTATCGATGCGTTCAGAAATCTAGTATGGAGAAACATATCCATTTTAAACATAATATAGAATTTGCAAACGTTGAATGTAAAGATGAAGAGTCGGTACAGAATTTGAGTGTGAAAAAAGTTGATGAGTTTAGTGAAGAAAGTGAAACAGTTCAATCATAGTCTTATATTCAACAAAATCACGTGAATCTTTTAGAATCGTGATATACTAGGTGATTCTAGGTGCCAGTTCCACGCGACCTAGAGCTTAGAACGAACAACAAACTATAGCCTGTTTCCTGGCGTTTTTAACAGACTTCAAAAAATGACTAGGTTCTCAATTCGGTTTTTGTTACCTCAGAACTCCGTCATTTATGAACTGATTTTAAAAATTCTTCTTTTATCTGAAAGGATACTTCCAGGTTGGTCCCATTCAATTTTCATCAAAATCGGTTCAGTAGTTTGGGTTATAAATAGAAATAACTGAAAAAAATATGCCATCCACATGCACGAAATTGCGTATTTCTGTTTCCTGTGACTTTTAAGTGGTGTTTATAGTCACTAGAACATTCCCAATGAACCCAATCATCATCATCTGATGATGAAGCCGGTAGTCGAATAGAAGTCAGTTTTTTAAACTTATAAATTATGTATGATCTTAGAATGCAATCTCGTGTTTAATTTTAATTGTCATCAAAGATTAATAAGTATGTCTTTCAGTTAAATAGGATTTTGAAAAACTTGCAAGATTTGACATTAAGGGTGGCTTGCACCAGAATCGCTAAACGCGTTTAACTCTTAAATAGTATTTAGCGAGTTGTCAAGTCATACAAATACGTCAGATTTAAATCGATTTAGCTGTTAAACACGTTTAGTGATTCTGGTGCAAGACGCACTTATAAACAAACACAAACATTGAAAATTAATTAAAAGCTTGTAAAAAATTATGTAAATTCATCAGGACCTTTATCAGAGTGCATTGTTGCCAGCGGCTACACGGGTGGGCGTGGAAATCAAACTCAACGGTTTATTGCACACAAATAAATCTTCAATTATGCCAGTATAATCACACACAGCCAATAACAATAATTTCAGTCAAGATAGTATTCGTTTTACTGTTTTACAAGATATTTAGAAGCGATTTGTCGTAGATATGGTGCGCTGGCTCTCTTAGCCTCCATCCAAAAGTGCCACCACAAGATGGCTGCCCCGCTACCATCGACACGACACTCCGCTAGAGCGAACTCGTTTGTCACCCTTGACCATAGACATAGACCCTTTGAATGTTGACAGCTTGACGACGCGCCGCCGTCATATGCATTACCGACATAAACCATGTTCCTATGAACCTACGGACGTCCGTAAGTAGTGCATAAGTTTGTAAGATGATATTAATGTGCAGTCAAATTGGTGATTAATATCCTATCCAATAGACTAGTTATATTACTTTTAAGACATTGATATTTGTGGCGAAAAAATCAGTTTACTAGGATGTTACTAGAGTTATTTCGTGCACGGATTTAATAATAAAACTGTAAATATTTTTAATCGTAAATTCATTAATTACAGTACGCACAAATGGATATTTACCACTCTGAAGTTAGGTGCAACAATTGCGCGTGTACTGGAGTGCAAATATAAATTTTACCAAAATGGGTTCTGCGCAGATACTTCAAAGGGACAAAGATCCATTGTGAATACTATACTAAGCTTGGAAATGTCAAAGGATTGTCTACAGGGTGTTAAACACATCAATAGGAACAACGTTTATGAAACAAAGAATGTGAGCGCGAAAAAAAGTATTAATAAAAGAAAAAAGCTTTTTATACAACTAATTGATGGAACAAGTCGATGGCCCACCTGATGTTAAGCGGTAACCACTGCCTATAACGATGCATTGTCTCACTGAGCACGTCCACTGAGGTTGTGCCCTGTGATGCACTGCATTGCGTCCATCACTCTGAGACATATCGGTGTTTGGTGTGATGTGCCTGTAATTGCACCGGCCGCCATACCCTGCAAGCCGGCACACAGCAATGCGAGCATCACTGTGGACAGAAATAGGTGCTAGTACTTACCCCGGACGAGCGAGCACACAAGAAGCTCTACTACTACTGAATTCTCTCATTGGTTTATAATGAATTTTTATTTTATATTTTTAATGTTTCTTTGACATTTTCAAGTATTATTGTGATATTATTATTTGCTTTTTAAATAAAAATGTGCTCTCTTATGATTGTTCCTGACAATAAGTTAAGTTATAATTAAATAATGATACTAGAACAGTGAAATAATTATAAATACCGTTTCATAAATATTCCATTTTGAGTTTTTTGTGGAATAAGTTTGTAATAAGTAATGGTAAATGGGATAAGTTTTACCATCGATTAATGAATACACGTTTTTATTTGTCTATGGTTTTACATATCGGCTGGTATATTGTATGTGCATGGAATAAGAATGTCAAATAATTTAAAAAAATAGGAAAACTGAAAAATAAATGGCTGCTACGTGGAATAAGTTCGAAATATTTGGCAATATCTTAACGCTAGCGTATACGAGATACACTGCGCGGTGACGCTGCAACGTTCGACAGTCGAGCTGACGTTGACGCGCAATATGACTCGAATACGTTAGGTTTACGTAACGCTGCGACTGGAGAATTTGATTGTCATTACTCTGAACAATATCTAAATATTCTAAATACCTATTTGTATATTTGATGCAATAATTTTGAAATATAGTTGAATGGTAGGTAATGCTATCGATTCTGTTGTTGCATTTTTCTAAACCTAAATCTAATTTGACAGCGCTAAAATTATAGCTGTCTTTGTTGTTTCAGTTTATGAGAAAGGGACGGCAACATTTTTAGCGCTGTTAAATTAGGTTAGTTTAGAAAAATGCAACAACAGAATCGATAGCATTGTCTTTATTCGAAATATCTGCCCTTGACTTATAGTTTGGTTCTTTGTGGAATAAGTTTGAAATTAAGACGGTATATGTGAATGGGGCTATTCAATATCAAAATCTATACAATTATTACGAAAAATGGATAAGGACCAAATTTTTTGCATCATCGCACACCGGATTTCACAACTGAAAGTGTCACAACGGAACAAATGTACTACATTTAAACATAGATGTTTGTTCTATGTCTGGGTGTTACTATGTATTATAAGTATGTATTTACAAAAAAAAGTATATAAGTATTCTATCAGCATCTAGTTCCCATATTACAAGCTTTGCTTAGTTTGAGACTAGAGGGCGTCGTGTGAAATGTACATGAATATTTATTATTATTTATTTTTCGCAAACCGTAAATTTTTTGATAACTTTTTCATTTTCTATGTTTATTTTTACAAAATTTATATGAAATTATTTTTTAGATTTCATACAATATTTCATCAACTTTGTAACAGTTTTTTTAAGTACATTGTGTGAAGTTGGTTTTCTAGAGGGATATACGATGGTATTTGAAACCTTCATAAATGACAACCTCTTTGAAAACGATTTAGAAAAAAAATATTTCACAATTGCCTCACAAAGAGCCGTACTACTATTTTAAACTTTAAATACTACAAGGAGGTTGAATACCTGTCACTTTAAAGTGTATTTGTCTAGTATAACTAAAAGTTGTGAATGAATTTTAAGGTATTTTTAAGATTTTGTTACCAAGAGATTTGTATGTACCTAATTTGTGACATCACATTTGTATAGATTATTGATTAATTAGTGATATTTTGTTTTAAGCGATTGATTTTGTATGATTTTTTAATTAAAAGCCGCTTACCAAAGTGAAATTATCTTGTTTTATTATTTGAGTCCCTTTTGGAATCGCAAGCTAATGAGCAAGCAACTGACTGGTCCGCTATTTACCAAAGCAGAAAACTAGATGGCGTTGTTCTTCAAGTGTCTGTTTATAAGATAGATGTCGCTTTTTAAAATGTTTATTGACTTCTGGCGCTGCTTTGCTTTTCACAAACCTTTGTGCGAAACTAGATAGCGTGGAATTTTAGTTTACGGCTTATAAAATAGATGTCGCTTTTCAATAACTTTTGCTACTCAGCACTAGATGGCGTTGCTACAAGTGTAATTTCGCAATGGCAACACTATTTCGCTCTGTAGAGATGTGATGTGATTTTTACTCTGTGTTTTGATTTGTATACGCCATAAACTACAGATTATACGCGCGCGCTGCTGACGTTTCTTCTCGTTCCGTAAATAAATATTCACGGTCGAATTTGTTTATTATAGTTTTTTGATAAATAAAATGTCTGGGCACAACGTGAACGTGTGTGATATCGGCGATGATGTCAAAGAAGTTTTGAAAAAGTTTCGCTTTCAAAAACACACATCAAACTGCGCGCTCATACTCAAAGTGGGTATCATTTATTAATTTTTCCGGCTACTTCTCCATGCTACTGTTTCTGCACCTTATTTTCTTAGAAAGGCGAGCTAATTTTATTGCTAGGAAGTTACAAAAAGTCCTCCGTTTAATTGAGTTGTGTGAAACAAATCAAAGCCATTCCTTACGTATCTATTTCCTGCATCGAGTCATTGAAGTGTGAGCGTAAACTAATCTATGCGTCATATTAATTACACTGCTATTTGATATCCTTTGTGGTGTAGGTACATTTTATAAACCACAATATCACACACTACACTATATATTGAATACATATTAATCTGCATACCATTCCTTTAGAAATACTTTTTTTATGAAAGCTAAAAGATACAAGACACAGCCTGACTTTATTTACTGCTGGGTCACTTTATTTGTACTCAATATATTGATTGCTTTCGCATGGTGATATAGTTCTCACATTGTAGGCGTTCGATAGGGTGTGGCACGAGGGTTTATTGTTTAAAATACTTAAGACCCTACCCATAAACCACTACTTGTTTATAAAATCCTACCTTAGCCAAAGGCACTTCTATGTAAAGCACGGCGAGGATCGCACAGGCCTCTATCAAATAAAAGCGGGTGTCCCTCAGGGTAGCGTCATGGCCTTGTTTTATATCTTCTCTACACCTTCGACCTGCCACTAATGGAGGGTATCTTGGTTGGTACATTCGCTGATGACACCGCCCTAATCGCAACTGATGTTAACCCAGTTAGGGCATCGTACTTGCTGCAGAAAAGCTTGACGGACATCTCGACGTGGTTGAAAGACTGGCGCATCAAAGCAAATGAAAGCAAATCAGTACATGTTACTTTCACTCTTAGACATGGTTCGTGTCCCGCAGTTGAGTTAAACGGTATAAAAATACCCCAGTGTGAAGACGTACGCTACTTGGGCATATATCTTGACAGACGCCTCACATGGAAGAAGCACATATTTACCAAAAGAAAGGCTCTTGGCTTGCAAGTCAGCAAACTATACTGGCTCATAGCTAGAAAATCAAATCTATCCCTGGAAAACAAGTTCCTTCTCTACAAATGCTTACTCAAACCAGTATGGTCTTATGGAGCCGAACTTTGGGGTACAGCGGCTAACTCTAACCTGGAAATCATACAACGCTTCCAATCAAAAACACTACGCATGATCGCAAACGCACCGTGGTACATCACGAATCACCAACTTCATCGTGATCTTCAGATCCCATTCGTTAGAGATGACATCAAAGCTAAGCTGAAATCGTACGCCAAGCGCATGGCCCGCCATCCAAATGATCTGGCCTGTAACCTAATGAACCCTAACGACATATCGTTCAAAAGAATTAAAAGAAGAGCTCCTCAAGACCTAATACGGGATTAGGAGAACAATAATGCGGGATGTGTCACTGGACACGGACCGCGCATGTCCGGAGTCGTGGTAGATCTTCAAAACTCTCGCTAAATGCTTGCAACAGCTTGCAAGAAAAATTGGATTAAAAAAAAAAAAAAAAAAAAAACAGTGTAGGTACGTATCACATGAACCTTGTTCAGGGGGATTGCAACAGGAAAGTAGGCACACCGAGGTTTCAATATCTATCGTAATGAAATTATCGTCGTTTGATAGATATTTACTCCACAATTCCTCGCACCCCTATAGACAGTCTCATATAAATAGCTATAATAGAAATGCCTGCCCTTATCACTAATAAGAAATTGTATATTGACATTATTAGGTATTTGATTTTATTCTATTTATTCGATTTTCATTAAACTTTGCACACTTCCTTGAGGTAGATTGTACTGGCTCAAATTATATTATAATATAACAACTTTTGTACCTACACTCACGCAAATAAATTATTTACTTTACTATTTAAAAAAAACAAGTGACTATTCAATGTTTTTTCTTTTTTTTCCAGGTTAACCGAGAGAAGCAGGCTCTGGAAGTAGACGAAGAGTTGGAGAGTATAGAGCTTGAAGAGCTACAGGATATTCTGCCATCACACCAGCCTAGATTTATAGTCTACAGGTAAAATACAAGTGATTTATTGAGGACGAAATGTTCTAGGTACCTATATAGATAGATAGATACGTTTATTCAAACCATCACAAAAGTACAATATTAATAGGCAAACAACATACATAAAAACAAAGCAAAGCATAACTTAAAACTAAAAATAAAAGCGAGTAATAACTAAATCAAAAACGAATATTAAGTTCTACTCTGTGTGGTGGTGAATCGGCCTCAGCTCAGCTTAATGCTGCAGCATGTTGTATACTGCAGCGCTGGTTTTCTGCTAAAGCCGGTGTTGTTGACATCACGCATATCCATATATCGCATATCTACTGTAATTTGTCCCACTGCTAGGCAAAGACCTTGGCCAAAAGACTAGACTTCTAAAATTTTTATCTTCATATAATCATAAAATACTCATTACATTAGAAAATTCTTTATTGCACATATAAAAATACTACAGAAAATGTAATAGTATAAAAATAGTATAGTTACAATGTCTTGGGCACGCTTCTGATTGGTACTGATTTGGATCAGTTGAGCTATCTTTTTTTTTTTTTTTTTTTTTTTTTTTTTTTTTTTTCCACATATGCTATCTGCAATCGGCTATTTAGCCATAATCAGATTGGTTCTTGTATTGGTGTTTTAAGGTGTAACTCCAGCGAGTAACACCATTCAGTATTCAGAACAGTCTACGTTCTCTGGTCTAGGTCGAGTATTTGCCATCTTTTGAGGCGTTTCACGTTTTCTTGTGTGTTAAGTAGGTTTCTAGCTAGTTCATTTGAGTGGTGTTCAAGTCTTTCCTTATATTTTATGCTGTATCTGGCGACTTCCTCTTTAACAGTAGGCATTTCCAGGTATTCATGTATTTCTGAGTTTCTTACAAACCAGTGCGCGCTCGAGATTGTTCGAAGAGCAATGTTTTGGAATCTTTGCAGAATTTCGACATTGGAGTTGCTAGCTGAGCCCCAGAGTTCAATTCCATAGGTCCAAATGGGTTTTATGATTACTTTGTAGACGAGTAATTTGTTGCTTAAGGATAGCTGAGATTGGCGGCCTAGTAACCAAGATAGCCCCTTGTATTGTATGGTGGCTTCTGTTTTTTTAGCTTTAACGTGGTTAGCCCAAGTTAATCTTCTATCAAGGTGTAGTCCCAGGTACTTTACAGTGTTATGACTTGGTAACGGTTTATTTTCCATATATATAGGTGGGCAGTCGCCTTTTCGGAGTGTGTATGTTACTTGTGTAGATTTAGTTACGCTAGGCTTGATTCTCCATTTTTTTAGCCATTCGTCTATTTTGTTAATCTGTTCTTGTAGTTTAAGTGAAGCCATGTGTGGGTCCTTGTCGCTTGCTAGACATGCCGTATCATCAGCGTATGTTGCTGTTACAACATCTTCTGTTTCAGGCAGATCCGCTGTATATATTGAGTAAAGGACCGGGCCAAGCACCGACCCTTGTGGGACTGAGGCAGTGACATTATGCAGGTTTGAGAGATCTTCTTCGTATTTCACTTGGAATCGTCTTTGGTCTAAGTAGGATTTTAGGATCATGTAGAATGAGTTTGGTAGGAGGGTTTTTATTTTGAATAGTAGTCCTTTGTGCCACACTTTGTCGAATGCTTGTTGAATGTCTAGAAATACTGCTGAGCAATACTCTTTTTTTTCAAGTGACTGTCTAATTTTGTGCACTACCCGATGCACTTGTTCTACAGTAGCATGTTTCTCTCTGAATCCGAACTGATGGTTAGGTATGACTTTGTTCTCTGTTAACACTGGTTTAAGTCTCACTAAAAATATCTTTTCAAATAATTTGGAGAGTATTGGGAGAAGGCTAATGGGTCTATATGAGCTAGGTTCCGTTGGTGATTTCCCCGGTTTTGCAATCATGCAGATTTGTGATATTTTCCACAGCTTTGGAAAGTAGTGTATTCTAAGAATGGCATTGAATAGCATTGTTATGAACACTATGGCTTTTTTGGGCAGTTGTTTCAGAATTTCGCCTGTTATTAGGTCGAATCCGGGAGCTTTTTTATTTTCTAGATAACGGATTGTTCTTATCAATTCCCTTGGGGTGACAAGTGTAAGTGGTGGAGATAATTGTTGATCGCTATTGATAATTGTATCTATTTCTTCTTCAAACATCGTCATGGATGACTCATTTGGTGTAAAGACTTTGCTAAGGTGTTTAGCGAAAAGTTCGGCTTTCTCGCTTCCGCTTCTAGCCCAAGGTTCATTTGCATTTTGTCTTATAGGTGGCACGTGGATTTGTGGTCTTTTGAAATCTTTCGTTATTTTCCACAAAGAGTAGTTATCTTTTTTGTGAGTTGATAGTGTTGATAGTTTTTGCTGAAAGGTGGTGTTTTGGTTTTCTTTTATTATTTCTTTTAATTCCCTTGATATTCTGTGGTATTCCGTCCTATCAGCATCAGATCGACTTAAGTGCAGTATCCTTCGCTGTTTTCGTTTTTCTGATAGTTTATTGCGTATTTCTAGTGGAATGTTGTTTCTTTGACTGGTGTAGGATAGTGACGGAGTGGCACGCCAAGCGGCTACTTGTATAAGGTTTGTTATCTTAAAGGTTGCTTCATCAATATCTTCTTCCGTTTTTAGTGGGATTTTTAATACTACTTTTTCTTCTAGGTACTCAGCAAAAGCTACCCAGTCAGTTTTATGGTTATATAATGTTGATTTTGGTGGTCTTTGTATTGCTGTAACACTAAAAGTTGCTATGATAGGAGTGTGATCCGACATGCTGTCAAGTGACGATTGTACATCAAAGTAAATATCAGACAGGCCTTTTACGACAAAGAAGTCTAGCAAGTCGGGTATTCTGTTTGGGTCGGTTGGCCAATATGTTGGTTCACCGGTTCCTAATGTTGTGAGTTTAAGTTTATCTACGCTTTTTTTTTAATTCTCGGCCCTTTGTGGTTATCAGTCTTGATCCCCAGTGCGTGTGTTTACAATTCCAATCTCCACCAGCTATGAATCTGTTCTCCAGGCTGCCGAAGTAGCGATCAAACATATGTTGTTTTGGTTTGTGTTTTGGGGGGCAATAGACAGCGCTTACATTAATGGGTCCCATATTGTTTTCGTTTATTGTGATAGTGGTGGCTTGCATCCAGTCTTCACGGAACTCACTGTGAATGTTATGTTTAATATTGCTTTTTATAATCACTGCAGACCCCCCGTGTGAAGTCGTATCAGGATGGTTTGTATTATATACGCAATAGTTGTCTATTTTGAAAACTTTGTGGTCATTAAGGTGTGTTTCCGATATTAGGGCTATATCTACTTTGTTGACGTTAAGCAGTATTTCCAGTTCTTGTTTATTTGGTGCTAGACCATTGATATTCCAGGTGGCTATCCGTAAGGACATCATTGTGGAAGCTTGCTAATGAGTGTCATGATGAGGTTCATCAGTGTGCTAAGCTGTGATATTAGCTGGTCAATTCTTTCAGTTTGTTTTATCATAAGTTCTTCTAGGTTGTATCTATTTTCATATTTGTTTTCTATTCTAAATTCTTTAGAATGTGTTCTTTGTGACTTTTGGTCATCGTTATTTTTTGCTTTAGTTCTTTGAGGCTCTGTACAGTCGTCATTGTATTTTGTCTGTGATCTTTGCCACTGTGGTTGTTCATAGTTATCTCTCTGGTATGTTGTTTTTGTCTCTGTAAGGTCTACTACTTGACCTGTTTTGTTTGTCATATTTTTTAATGCTTCGCTATATAGTTCTAGGCTTTCCTGCACAGTTTTATGCCTGCTTTTTTGTTGGGTGGTACTAGGAGTTATTGTCGCCTCTTTAGTAGTTTTCCTTTCCGCGGCAGCGGGTCGCAGGTCTTTAGTTCTGAAGGTTGCTATGTCACTCTTTAGTTCTACATAATTAGTTCTTGGTTTAGGTTGTGCTTGGAATTTGTTTACATTTTGTTTTCTAGCTAGTACTTCTTTGTACACCTGACAGCCTTTGTAGCTTGCGGGGTGACTGCCGGAGCAGAGCGTGCAAACTGCTGGAGTGTTTTCGTCTATCGTGCACATGGTTGTTTTGTGTGATCCAGCGCACTTCACGCATCTGTATGGTCTCATACAATAGTTTTTACTGTGCCCGTACTGCTGGCATCTTTGGCATTGTACTACTGTTGTTTTTCTTATTGGGTCTTCAATTGTGACTTTCTGATTGTATATGACTTTTATGTCTTTTAGCAATTTGTTGTTTTCGTGAGGAGCAATGTTAACAAAAAATGTGTTTAGTGGTTCCTTGGTTCCTTGCTTTCGGGCTGTTACTATTTCTCCTTGCACACTGTTTCCGGTTTTCGCTATTGCTTCTATAATGGCTTCCTTTGGTGTGCTAAAGTGTAGGTGTTTAATGACAATTCTCGTGCATTTTTGGTCTTTACGGGTGAAGGTGTGGCCTATGAGTCCCTTGCTTCTTATATGGTCTATCAGGGTCTTATATTTATCAACAGCTTTCGCGGTGATAATAAGTTGGTTTTTTGACACTACTTTATAGGTGTAGTCATCGTTTTCAACTACTTCTTCAAGCAGCTGTGTTAGTTTTGACAAGTCGTCGACACCGTATAGTATTATTGGTGGTGGTTTGGGTGTCTTTTTAGTAGGGGCCTCTTCACCCTCCACATCTAATAGTGAGAAGCTATTGCTGGTTTCCATTTCTGGAGTAGTGGTATGTTCAGGGTTGGGTATTCCTCTGTGTTCATTAATGATCTTGTCCCGTCGTTGCGTTCTTTTGGCTTGGTTAGTTCTCATATCTTTTTCGTCAGGGGACCGTGTTCTTTTTTGATTTGGCACTCGCTGCCATGGTGCACTTGGGTTATAGAGTTTGTTTTGTTCACTATCCGCGGTGTGTATTATTGGGTTGTTTTTAGGGGCCTTTTCGTTGACCTCACTGAGAGATGCAGATCTTTGGCGGTTGAACAGGCTTGGGTGGAAAATCTGTTGTGTCAATGTTTTTTTTGGTTTTTGCTGTAAAGCTTCCTTGGGTAGCAATCCTGTGCCCCCCCCAGAATACGTGGGGCGGCCCGAGCTATGCTCAGGGAGGGATTCTCCGGCTAGGCCGGTACCCTCCTGGGGTAGTTTTGTTTCGAGTCTTGCTTCTTCCATTATTGTTGTAATTTTTTTGTTAGGGTTGTCTTCCCTTGACTGTAGGTAATTTTTTTTTTTCTTTTGGGTTGTCTTCCCTTTAGTCAGTATTTTTTCGTTAGGGTTGTCTTCCCTTAGTTGTTATTTTTTCGTCAGGGTTATCTTCCCTTGTGTTATTTTTTCCTCTGTCAGGGTTGTCTTCCCTTAATCGGTATTTTTTTTCGTTAGGGTTGTCTTCCCTTGTGTTATTTTTTCGTTAGGGTTGTCTTCCCTTAGGTGTTATTTTTTCGTTAGGGTTGTCTTCCCTTGGTCGGGTAATTTGGTTATAGCGCCAAAGACTCGCTTTTACTCTTCATACTTAGCTACTGCGGCCACGAGGTAGTTATTGTTAAGTGCGAAGCTCGATAATAGGCCGCAGCATTGCCCGGAAGGGACGACCCACATAGATGAGCATGCGGGCCCATCTCTACACCGCGGCGGCAGCATAGAGATGGCGTGGACGTGTATGAAGAGTTCTTCGGTGCGTGCCTAATAGCCTAGCTCCGCACACCTAGGCGTACACTACGGTATTCTTAGCATTTTATAGGTGTGTGTTCCCCGACTATGAACACACCCCACTAAGACCTGACACCGACCCCCCCCTGCAGTTGAGCTATCTATAAATCGTTTGCAACGGTGTGTAGATAGCTCAACTGCTTCATGTGTATTTTGTACATATTATAAATATTGTAAATACTGTATTAGTCATAATTTTCTTTGTGAATAAAGTCTTTTACTGTATAGTAAAAGTGCTATTAAGCATTAAGCTCATTCAAGTTTTATTTTAGGTTTTTTTTATTATAATCATGTTTGACCATCACCAGGCTCACCTCAATAGTAGTATTACAAGTGGGTATTATCTTGGTTTCAGTTATAAATTGGAACACAGTGATGGGAGAGTATCATTCCCAATGTGCTTCATATTCTACACACCACGAGACGCACATATGGAACTTCAGGTAAACACAGCCCTGCCACAGCCACATACTGACTTGTGTTATGAATATAATAATCAGGACTTTACATCTAATCTAGATGATATACAACGTCAGACGTCACTTGCTCCCCATGGGCCGATGTACGGGAAGCTGCAGTGCCTGGGACATGATTTAGATGGAGTAGGCTTGTAGCACCTATACCATCCTCTCAGCCTAGTCCCCACAATCCACAGGAAACACAAGCTCAATACGTGCCCAGCTGACTAAGCCAAGGGTCCCCATGGGCCGATGTACGGGAGGCTGCAGTGCCGGGACATGATTTAGCTGGAGTAGGCTTGTAGCACCTATACCATCCTCTCAGCCTAGTCCCCACAATCCACAGGAAACACAAGCTCAATACGTGCCCAGCTGACTAAGCCAAGGGTCCCCATGGGCCGATGTACGGGAGGCTGCAGTGCCTGGGACATGATTTAGATGGAGTAGGCTTGTAGCACCTATATCATCCTCTCAGCCTAGTCCCCACAATCCACAGGAAACACAAGCTCAATACGTGCCCAGCTGACTAAGCCAAGGGTCCCCATGGGCCGATGTACGGGAGGCTGCAGTGCCTGGGACATGATTTAGATGGAGTAGGCTTGTAGCACCTATACCATCCTCTCAGCCTAGTCCCCACAATCCACAGGAAACACAAGCTCAATACGTGCCCAGCTGACTAAGCCAAGGGTCCCCATGGGCCGATGTACGGGAGGCTGCAGTGCCTGGGACATGATTTAGATGGAGTAGACTTGTAGCACCTATACCATCCTCTCAGCCTAGTCCCCACAATCCACAGGAAACACAAGCTCAATACGTGCCCAGCTGACTAAGCCAAGGGTCCCCATGGGCCGATGTACGGGAGGCTGCAGTGCCTGGGACATGATTTAGATGGAGTAGGCTTGTAGCACCTATACCATCCTCTCAGCCTAGTCCCCACAATCCACAGGAAACACAAGCTCAATACGTGCCCAGCTGACTAAGCCAAGGGTCCCCATGGGCCGATGTACGGGAGGCTGCAGTGCCTGGGACATGATTTAGATGGAGTAGGCTTGTAGCACCTATACCATCCTCTCAGCTTAGTCCCCACAATCCACAGGAAACACAAGCTCAATACGTGCCCAGCTGACTAAGCCTCATTCCTGATTCCTTCACCGTTTGAGAGCACAGGCGTATAGCATATTAGTTATAATATGTTTGTATTACAGGTGATGTACGCAGGTACACAGCGTGCTCTGGCGGCGGCAGTGGGCGCTCCAAGACTCCTAGAAGTCAGAGAGATTGATGAACTTACAAACGACTGGCTAGTTGAAAAACTCAAGAAGTAATTATTAATTTCATCAAAACATGACAACCCTATTTTCAATAATGATTACCCTAGATCAGGGGTCGGCAACCTACGGCTCGCTCTTAGAGCCCTTTTATGAGGAAAAGTCAATGTTTTTCTTGCCATTCCTAATCTGTGTTCTAGAAATAAGTCAGAATACTGTGTAATTCCCTGTACCACGTAAAAAATCAACACATCATACAGAAAAAAATATTTGTATTAATAATTCTGTATTCACAGTTTTCACCCTATGTGTACCATGTATACACCTGTATCAAGCAAACTAATAATAATTAAGTAAACTAATACCTAATTAATAAAATATATTATTAACATAAGTATTTGCACTAAACCAAAGCTTATTCTAATAGTGGGTATTATAAGTTTTGTAATCTTTTTATATTTATTATAAGTAAAAGATTTTGTAAAATGCCCATGAGCTGACACTAGGAAGGACCCCTACTAACTTTATACAGTAAGCACAACGGATTTTTATCGAACGATTGCGCATGTACACACGGCCACAGGTCAGGTTATACACCGAATACAAGCATAACTAGGCTACATACAATGCAGAGGTACGTTGGTGCGGGGGTGCAATAGACGTAATAGCCCGTCCTACACAAACACACTGGCGTGTCTACACCACCACGACCAACCTTCTACTTCTAGTAGTTCAAAGTACAAACAGTATAGGTGGACGTGTCTTCGTCTGTACCTACTGTTTTGCGGAAAAATTTGCTTAAGTACCATCATTCGACCCAAAATGTGTTTTGCGCAGATACTTCAGAGGGTCAAAGATCCGTTGTGACTACTATACCTACTTATCTAATCAATTATCAAGTTTTAATAGCACAATAACATAAGCTAGGCTACTTTAAGTACGTTTGGTACCATTCGGTACCAATATTCATACGATAGATTAATATAATTATTAATGCATTTTTACCAACTTTTTTAAGACATTTCGAAAGCATTTATTTATTGTATTTTAATATGTAGTTTGTATTTGTGATTGCAATAAAAGACAAGAATAGTAACAATAAATTTATTAAAAAAATACTGCGTTTTATAATTACTTACTTTGTGATGTAAAAATACTTTTATAATCCTATAGGTATCAGCTTCGATCACCTGGTATCACAATAAAAATAGAATAATCAATATAAATACTTAGTAGAAAGGTAAAACAAATCACTTGGTACTTTTTAGTAGGTAGGTACTAACTAGGTACATAGCTACTTATCACGTACTATTTAGTCCTTGTCACGTTTACTGGAAGATTGTAGATAGTGCTATCGATACTGTTGTCGCATTTTTCTAAACTAACCTAATTTGACAGCATTAAAAATGTTGCCGTCTCTTTCTCATAAACTGAAACGACAAAGACAGCTATAATTTTAGCGCTGTCAAATTTGGTTAGTTTAGAAAAATGCAACAACAGAATCGATAGCACTATCTTTTAGTATCTTACTTATAGTCTTACATATAGATATAAATAAATATTCATGGACTTTACACACAACGCCCTCTAGTCCCAAACTAAGCAAAGCTTGTGATATGGGAACTAGATGGCTGATAGAATACTTACATACTTTTTTTTTTTGTAAATACATACTTATAATACATAGTAACACCCAGACATAGAACAAACATCTATGTTTTCCACGCACAAATGTTTGTTCTCGGTGGGGATCGAACCCACGACCCACAGCACGGAAGGCAGAGCCATTACCGACTGAGCTGTGACGCCTGTCAATGTGTATAGGTAGGTACCTACTGATAACCAATCAACCACCAATCTTTCTTTTGATACGATCAAAGTCTGATAAATTACAGGCCTGATAAATTTGGTACATACCTATTATGGACCAATAATTAATCCATGGTACCTTCTAGTTACTAGAGCATTAAATGATAGGCTATTGCTCATTCCTCTCTTTTCAGCCGTTTGCAACAGACGTGTGTGCAAGTCATTGTAAATATCCTGTTTTTTGTGAAAATATGTTCCTAAAAATGGTACCAAAAACACCAAAAATGTACCTACTACACAACAATGATTTTTTTTGCGCACACTAAACATTGAGTAAACATAGCAGTTAGGTTATACAAAAAGTTGTTCATATTTATCCTCTGTCAGTGTTTGTTACTCAAAATTGTACTTAGTACCCATGACTTTAGCGGTGGAAGTCGCGCAACCGCTAAGGTCGATACCCTGTGACATCATATCCGAATATTTTAATTCCGCTAGTTGTGCGTACCCACATTTTGCTGCTAGTACCTGCAAATATAAACAAGTACCTAATTAAATTAAAAATTTAAAAAACCCCCGAATCTTGGACCGATTTTCATCAAACATAGCTAAGAACACTCCCGACTAATTCACCTTTCAAACAAAATCAAAATCGGTTCATCCGTTCACGAGCTACGTTGCCTCAGACACACACACATAGACACATCAAACTTATAACACCCCGTCGTTTTTGCATCGGAAGTTAAAAACAATGGTTTTTGGAATCTGAAACTTTATTCCAAAGCTATACAGGGTGTAACATAATGTCCCTATAAGCCCGAAGGGAGGTATTCTACACGTCATGGCGAACAACATTTGTTCTACGACTTTTAAATGTTTCGAAATTTTTCATACATGAAAAGCTTCGTGTGTATGTGTACTAGGCTGGATACCTACGCAATTGTATTCAACTTTTGCACATGCCAATCTATTCTCGTATTTGGTCTGAATAAGCCCCTTTTCGGCTTATTACAGAAAATCAATATAGGTACACGTAGAGAAATCGAGATAATGGCGAATTCAAAGATCTAGAATTTTCTGTGTTCTGGGTATATTTCTCAAAGTCATAATTCTTTATTCAATAAAATCACACGGATCATTTAGAATCGTCTTTTAATACCTACCTGTGATGCTGTTGCAGTGAATACAGTGGCTGTAGCTTGTATGCCGAGGGCATGGCATAGCGGTTTTCTGAAAATCAAATAAAACAATCAAATAAGTACATACCTAACGATAATTTTAAAATCTATAAATAACTTATTCCCAGCAAGAAACTTCTATATGGCAGACTAGCTGTTACACTTTGACAATGTTATAAATGAGAAAGTTTTGATGTATGGATGTTTGTTACTCTTTCACGCAAAAACTACTGGTCCGATTTGGATGAAACTTGGAATACATAATAGTTTGTAGCCTAGATTAACACATAGGCTACTTTTTATCCCGGAAAATCAATAGTATCAAACGAGACGTGGACGAAGTCGCTGGCGGAAGCTAGTTTTCAATAATAGTGGGATTATGGTCTTAGTCTCACCTAGCTTGAAACAGCTTAGCACCAATATTCTGTCCTCTATGTTTCGGCAGCACAGTAAGGCCACTTGACGTCAGGTATTTATCCACTCCGTATAACTTGAACACGTCTACCAACTCCTCAGCAGTGATCAGCGTGAGGAGTAGCTTCTTCCAGGACTCTCCTTGCACCTGGAAATCTAGTTTTGTGAGTTCAGGGTCACGAACCACGAATGGGTGGACGTCAGTGAGGCAATAATGCATCTTTATAGGTGGTGGTTGCCACTTAACATCAGAGGGGCGAGTACGAGTTGACAATGTAAAAACCGGTGTCAAACGTCTGACGCCGAGCACACCGGTGTGCGCTGCTTGGTATGGAAACACTGAGCGAATTTTTTGAGAAGCTTGGTCTCGTCAAGCTTCCGCTCAGTGTTTCCATACCAAGCAGCGCACACCGGTGTGCTGGACGTCAGACGTTTCACACCGGTTTTTACATTGTCAACTCGTACTCGCCCCTCAGGTGGACTATAGACTTGTTGCATCATTCAGTTGTTTAAAAAACCAATGCATCAGAAGAATCACCTGGTTCAAATCCTCCTCCTCATCATCCCGAGTCTTCACCAGGATGATGTTGAATCCCACCAGCTCG
This sequence comes from Gandaritis pyraliata, assembly GCA_947859175.1. NCBI lineage: Eukaryota > Metazoa > Arthropoda > Insecta > Lepidoptera > Geometridae > Gandaritis > Gandaritis pyraliata. Next base: position 4,328,847 of record OX401879.1, read on the forward strand.
TCTGGCATTCCATCCACCTCCGTGAAGCAAGCTAAGCTGACTCCTTGAGCTACGTAGCCCTCCCAATTGGATCGTATTGTGGTTATAGAGACAGGGTCTTCTTTTATACCTGGCAAGAGAAGTGTTTCATGCTCAGAAAGCAGACCTTCAATGTTTTGCGCAGTCACTAATTGATTACCTTGCTTTGTTGTCTGTGCTTATTTTATTCTAACTGTTACTGCATATTTTACATTATTTTATATTAGTATAAGATTATTAATGTTATTTTTATTTTGACAAAGCCCCTATACAGCTACAACACAAATTTATTAATTAACTTTTAGAACTCTTTTACTATTATTGATTTTTTACTATACCTATTTATTGTTTTGTGTAAAAGTGACGTAACTAAGTGTTCTCTATAAGATCCTATGGTTAAAATAAATGAATATGAATATGAATGAATATTTATTTGTTTTGTTTAAGTATTATTATTCTCTTAACGGTAGTCGCTCTTGTAACCTCTTCTTGTTTGTTTGGTTTTTTGTTTTTTGTCATAATGTCACGTTTTTATATTTATCTTGTGGGTTGGGATGTCCGTGGCATCACTGGAAGGCCCTGACGGAAGACCAGCGTTAGTTGCTCATCAGCAACTAACCTTACGCTGAGTCAGGGTCCGGTTTACCACACTGGCCTATAGTACCTACCTATACATCATTTTAGTCAATAATATCTATCTGTGGTATTTAATAGATTGGTAGGTAGTAGTAGGTACTGATGACTGGACAGAGAAAGCGAAAAACAGAGAAAAATAAAATGGAGGCTGTTGGAGGAGGCCTATACTCGCCGAGGGGTCCTTAACCTTTAAGTTATTTTTAAATCCAAAATTAAGTACCTACTTATTTTATTTTCTAAGGAATAATAAAGGCTTTTTTATTTTTATAATTTTATTAGTAGGTACTGATAAGTGTTGGCAAATAAATTTATTTTAAAGAGGTAACGTTGCCAGCCTTTTGGGCACCCTGCCTGCAGTCGGTGATTTGAACTCTGTTTTCTATCTCTAGCATTTAGAATTCAGAGTTCATTTTAATAATTTTTTTTTTGTTAAAAATGCTTTTTTCTTAAGTATTTGTATATAGTTATTATTTTGATCAATAAATTAATTGTCATAGATACTTAGGTACCTTTAAAAAATCTAATAACCCGTCAATCAGAAAAACAAAATATAGGTTAATTTTCTTTCTTTCTTCTTTCTTTCTAATTGGATGGGTGACCGCTAGTGGCATTTACATCTGAGCGCTTCCGTGCTTCGGAGGGCACGTTAAACTATCGGCCCCAGCTTGACGCAGGCTAAAAACTCCGTTACCAGAGTTGGCCAATAACTCTTATGACCGAACGAGTAAACCAGCTTACCCAAGATATCGCAGAGAGGTTCATCTCTTAGAAACGTTTCTTCCATCAAATCTAAGCATTTCTTTTTATATTTATCGTCCATATCTCTGATTTGGTATCTGGAAACATCGAATACTTAATATAGGGTGTAACATAATGTCCCTATAAGTCCGAAAGGTGGGTATTCTACACGTAATGCCGAACAACATTATGTTCTACGACTCTTAATATTTAGAATGTTTTCATTCCTGAAAAGCGTTTTAAAATTTCTTTAAAATAGCATTGCACACGTGTTAAAGGTCTATTTGTGGGTGCGAAGTGATAGAAGGGTGCGTGAGCATGTGTACTAACAGGCTGGATACATACGCAAAGTAAATAAACACTAAGGGCGTCTTGCACCAGAATCACTAAACGTATTTAACAGCAAAATCGATTTAAATCTGACGTATTTGTATGACTTGACAACTCGCTAAATACTATTTAAGAGTTAAACGCGTTTAGCGATTCTGGTGCAAGCCGCCCTAAGGGTGGTCGCAAATTTCCTTTGCTCGATGTTTCAAAGACAAAAAAAAATAAAAGTGTCCAACATGTTGTACCTATTCAACTTATGCACATGCCAATCTATTCACGTGTTTGGTCTGAATAATACCTTTTCCGGCTTATAGGGACAATATGTTACACGTTGTATATGTAAATATTTAATAAAAGATGCTGGTTTGCGGAAAAATAATAAAATTTAACCTGGTTTAAGTATGTTTCAAAACGTACTTTTGTGCTGGTTGGTTGTTTCTCTCCCTTCCTTCAAACCTACTCCATACTTGGCCCACTGGGATACTGGCTGGTCTAGTCCATGGCATGGCTCTAAATAAATAGATAAGTGTAATTAGGTAGAAGTGGGCAGACCATAGCTTGCAAATCAGCTATCACCTCTTTTTAACCGACTTCAAAAAAGGAGGAGGTTCTCAATTCGGTTAGTAAGATTTTTTTTATATTTGCTACCTCAGAACTCCGTCATTTATGAACTGATTTGAAAAATCATTTTTTTATCTGAATGGATATACTTTCAGGTTGGTCCCATTTAAATTTCATCAATAAGAATAAGAATCATTTATTGTAAAACTGTGTACTTAGAAGAGATCTTATGGTAGAAAAAGTTTCAACAGCCTACCCTTTTAGGGCGTACAATATTTTATTATAACTATCATCAATAGGCATCTATAAGGTATTATAGTGAGGTAATTACAGTTAGGTACCATAACTAATAACAATCCAAATACCTAGCAAATACCTAGCAATCAAAATCGGTTTAGTACCTAGTTTGGCTTATAAATAGAAAAAACTGGAAAAAAATATGCCAATCACGAAATTGCGTATTTTGCTTTCCTGTGACTTTATTAATGGTGTTTATAGTCACTAGAACATTCCCAATGAACTGTCATCATCATCTGATGATGAAGCCGGTAGTCGAATTCTGTTGTGCGGAAAAATTCGCTTATTTCCAATTTGACACAAAAATGTGTTCAGCGCAGATACTTCAGAGGGACAAAGATCCATTGTCACTACTATACTTGTTATTTACCTCAAGTTCTTGGCAAGATTATAATTTCGTCAGTGTCACGTTAGGTAGGTAGGTAATGGTATCGATTCTGTTGTTACATTTTTCTAAACTAACCTAATTTGACAGCACTAAAATTATAGCTCTCTTTGTCGTTTCAGTTTATGAGAAAGGGACGGCAACATTTTTAATGCTGACAAATTAGGTTAGTTTAGAAAAATGCAACAACAGAATCGACAGTAGGTACTGTTAATTTAAGTAAACTTAAACAAAAAGTTAACACAAAACACTGTTTAAAATCACCACTGAATATCCACTGCTAAATAAACAGGTAAATATTAAAATAACTATGTTTTAATTTAGTTTTTGTACAAAAACATCTACACATCACCACAGTTCATGCTAAATTGCGATAGAAATCTCAAGTGGTCTATCTGAGATAAAACCTATTTAAGAATTATAAAACAATCAAAATTAAGTCTTATTATGATGTACATACAGTTTAGAGTAACTGTAGTTTGTTGTTGTGACTGTAAATATATCGATTTTGAATGTGTGTGTCAGTGCGTTCCCATTGCTATGAGGATAATTATATTGACAGGCGTCACAGTTCAGTCGGTAATAGCTCTGCCTTCCGTGCTGTGGGTCGTGGGTTCGATCCCCACTGAGAACAAACATATGTGTGACAAACATAGATGTTTGTTCTATGTCTGGGTGTTACAATGTAAGTAGGTATTGTAAGTATGTATTAACAAAAAAAAGTATATAAGTATTCTATCAGCATCTAGTTCCCATATTACAAGCTTTGCTTAGTTTGGGACTAAAGGGCGTCGTGTGAAATGTCCATGAATATTTATTTATTTATTTAATGTTTTTTTTACTGATTGGTCTACATCTGTCTACGTCAGTACGTCACTATCTAGTAATAAGTAGGTATAGTCATTCTCGTTATCAACTAACTTCCTACGTTTTGTAATAAGTACCTACCAGATTGTTTTTTTTTTCATTTTTTTTTACCTCAGATCTACGTCATTTATGAACCGATTTCAAAAAAATCTTTTTTTATCTGAAAAGATACTCTTCCAGGTTGGTCTTATTCAATTTTCATCAAAATCGGTTCAGTAGTTTGACTTATAAATAGAAATAACTAAAAAAAATCTGCCATCCACGTGCACGAAATTGCGTATTTTGCGTTCCTGTGACTTTTTAGTAGTGTTTATGGTCACTGGAACATTCCCAATGAACTGTCATCGTCATCATCTGATGATGCAGCTGGTTTTCTAAACTATTAAATTATTATATTGTAGCAAGGGTACATTATAAATATAATAAGGTTTATAATGTAACTCCTACACTCTACGAGGCCACATAGTTATTGTAATGAGTGGCGCATTTTTACGGTATTATCGTGTGATAATGGAAACACTGATCGTACCTACATAAATATTTAGATGTAAGTATTATGTTGATACAAGTACCTAACCCAGTAGTTATAATTTATTCCGGGGTAATAGCTCTTAGATCATTTATTAGCTGTATGATGTAATGCAGTTTGTATAATAAATAAATAAATAAATATTCATGAACTTTACACACAACGCCCTCTAGTCCCAAACTAAGCAAAGCTTGTGATATGGGAACTAGATGCTTATAGAATACTTATATACGTTTTTTTTGTAAATACATACTTATAATACATAGTAACACCCAGACATAGAACAAACATCTATGTTTTCCACGCACAAATGTTTGTTCTTTGTGGGGATCGAACCCACGACCCACAGCACGGAAGGCCGAGCTATTACCAACTGAGCTGTGACGCCTGTGTATAAGTGAAGCGACGTTCTGCGCGTTCACTAATTTGGATGGGTGACCGCTAGTGGCATTTACATGCGTCACCAGAGTTGGCCTCCTCTGACGAACGAACGAACTAACTGATATTTTATTTTATTTCACTGTATTAATATGTACAATTTATAGAACCGCGTAGAATAGCTGTTAGCGAAACCATTATTTTATTGTATTGTCTTGGGCTCGCTTCCGATTGGTACTGATTTGGATCAGTTGAGCTATCTATAAATCGTTTGCAACGGTGTGTAGATAGCTCAACTGCTTCACGTGTATTTTGTACATATTATAAATATTGTAAATACTATATTAGTCATAATTTTCTTTGTGAATAAAGTTTTTTTATACAACGCTTTCTAGTTCCAAACTAAGCAAAGCTTGTAACTAATGTGAGAACTAAATTACTGAATTATTCTTTTTTTTTTGTTGTAAATACTTAACTTTAATACATAGTAACACCCAGACATAGAACAAATATGTATGTTTGTCAAAAATGTTAGTTCTCAGTGGGGATCGAACCCACGACCCACAGCACGGAAGGCAGAGCGACCGACTGAGCTGTGACATCTGTCAATAGGTAATTATGCTCTCATAAACTTGCCTATAAAATAGTTTAAATTTAGATCGATCATAATCGATTACGAAGGTTATATTATTATTGCCAATCGATTCACATTGATCCATCATCGGTTTGTTCTTCATGAACTTCAATTAACCTACTTACAGCTTCATCATTTTGGTCACAAAAAAATTTGGAAATTTCACAAAAAAGTCACAAAATATATACATGTTTATGTAATTTTGTACCAGAAATAAACAAAAGTTTCGTGGAAAAGGGAAGTGTAGCCGAAATGGCTTACTTTCCGACTAGTGATGGGACGTGTGATCAACTTATCGATGATTTTTTATCGATGAAAGTTAAATAGGTTTTTATACAATTTACTTAGCATATAAATGAAAATATAAAAATGTAATTAATATGACCAGCACAAAGTACTCACCAACATAAATAATTTAAATTAATGAAAATTCCTTGTCTAATACATAAGCTTTCATTTAAACTTTTTGTTTCATTAAATTAATTTTATGAAACAATTTATTTTTGTTTTTATTCTTCAAAGAAGTAAGACGTAGTAATAGTAATCCTCTAAAATAGATTGAACCCAAGAGTTCTAGCCTAGTTCTTTTGAAAGATTTTTTCAGGTAGGTAAAACCTGTCTCTAGCATGCTTTTAGACACTAGAATCTAGACAGATCTAGAATCTAGGTAGATCCTTCTAGTCACTAGAAGGTCAAAGAAAATGAAATTAATAGATAAAAAACAAGAAAGTTTACTGAAAGTTACTTTTATAATATTAATAAGCCCACGCGCTTTCCTCGATGTTTCAGTCCGCCAGCACAGAGTATAACACGAGTAATTTTATATTTCCCCAATCCAGATATACATCTCGGGATTATAAGCAGGATTATTTCAGATTGGAAACGTTGGCTGAACGGAGCGCGCGTCCGCGGCCTGGCTACGACGTTTTAAAAATAAACCGATTTTTTCCGACTTTCAGAACTTTCAACAGTTATTCATAGTGGCAATTTGAGATTTTTGAGTTACGAAATATTGTGTTTTTGTGTATTTTGGACCATGATTTTGTATGGGTAAGTGAGTATTTTTCTTATTGTTTTAGTGACGTGTGAAAGCTATAATGTACTCGTAGGTACTAGGTACCTATTTCTTAAAATAAAACAAAGAGAGGATTGTTAAAATAGTGTGTAAAAATCTGATTTCCTACCTAGGTGTATTAATTTTAATGCACGATTTGTGCGTAGTAATATTATTAGTCCAAGCAAAAATACATATATCTAGTAGGTATGTGTTTAATTAACTAAATTGGTCTGTCTGTAACACACGACCAAATTAATCCAATCTTGGAAAAAAGTCAAGAATTCATTTTGTTTTCACCTTCAATGAAAGCTCGGACGAATTGGACGTGTTCACAAAAATTCAAAAATGAGTTTGTATTTTTAATCAATAATAAAACACAAATTACGCAAGTGCCTTCTTATATAAACAAATATATAAGTATTTACAACATAAAAACATCGGATTGAAAGGTTAACCAAACCATGAAACCGAAATAGAATTCTATAATTTCCTTAAACTTTTGGGAAAAGTATTTTTACTTTGTCATGCTCAACTTTCTTTTATTGTTAAAACAGGTTACTTCCGTAGGTAGATAAATGTAGGTTATGTTGAAAATAGATCGTAAAAATGTACAAAGCACTTTAAAATTTCAAAGAAAAATCTTTTGGAAATGGAAAACTTGTGAAATAGAGACTACAGAATTACCTTTTACATTATTTATCACATCACAGACTACAAGACTACCGGTCCTATTCGGTTTTAAAACCGAATAGGAGTAGCCAGACTTAGAGGTTGGTGCTGGCTAATCAAGTTTTGTGATGTGATGTGATCAATAATGTAAAAGGTTCTACAGTTTCTATTTCACAAGTTTTGCATTGGAGTAAGGAAACCACGGGTTTCCTAAAAGTAGCCAGTAGCTATAAAATAACATTCGCCAATGTAAACATTATTATCGATTCGTGAGTAAGTCTGGTTAATTTTCACAAATGTAAATATTATTATGACCTTTATTATTACTCGGGCGTCTGTTAGTCTGCCGTTTGTACTTGAGAATTCAGCTTTCATCTCTCATTCATCGCAAGTTATTGCAACATACAAATCAAATCAAAACCATTTAGGCAATGCGTGTTATGGACATCCAAAACCCAGTCAAGTAGCATTCGAGGGAGGTGATGATAATAAAACGGGGTTTGTATCTCATCAAGATTTATACAGCATCACAGGGCACTTTTTACTCATGCCTCTTGGGACATGACCACGTATATATTCCAAGTTTCATTCAACCTGTACTTGATTTCAATCTCACCTGAAAGTGACGATGAAGTAGATATTGTATTTCTTTTTAATTGCTTGTTTTGTTACTTTTAATAACGCTCATGACTTGTACGATATATCTTTGTAAACTACAGTGTACTATCTATCCTATTTATCAGTAGTTAGAGTAGTTTCGCCAATTGCATCGGAGCAGATCTCCTACACCTGCCTCTCAGTATATCGTTGTTTGTTCTCATGCCAACATTTTTACTACAACGTATAACTAAGCCGCCATCTTTGAAATAAAAGTTTATATTCTTCTGTTCAGTGTTGTTTATGTTGCGAAAGTCATTTTGAAGGCTACGGAATAGATTTTAGGATGTATTTTATGTCTGGTGATCGGCTTCATCTGTCTGAATTCCATCATCATTAGACAGACATGTACACAATGGGAATTTTAGTAAAGCTTGTAGGCAGGTTAGGTATTTATTTAGATTAGAGAAAGCTATGGTTAAAAGAGCTTGGTTTATGCTCAGCGATATTCATATACTCCAAAAGGCGTTCTCAGTGTGTTTTGTGTTTTTTTTACTCTCTGGGATCGTTATCGTCTACATTGTAAAAATAAGGGGATGAACCTAACCTAAGTGAGTAAGTAATAACCTAAGTCTAGTCTGAACCCCTAACTTGGAGGGCTTACAACCTCATACTCATAGATTTCAATAAATACCTATGGGGTTCAATTGCTGGTGGTAAGGTGGTGGTGGTGACAGAGGTCACAGAAAGTCAAGGAGGCGTGGCTGAAACAATTATACAATAGTGATTAAAACAAGTATTTATCATTAAAACAAATAAATAACTCTTGATGCAAACGCGCCATGCTTTCGAGTTTGCAGCCAAAAACTAAGGCGCCGTATCATCTGGTTGGAGAACTAGAAATTGGCAACTAATTTTTGTTCGTAGGTACCTAATGATAATTACCTACGTAAATTGACGTAAATGATTACTGATTGGTATGTAGGTACCTACATGCCTATATTTTTGTTTGTAGGTACCATTATACAATATGCTTGTGTAGTATTTTGTGATGTTGATTGGTTTTTGCAAGTTTTCAGATATAATGAGAGACGATTTCCATTTTCATTTTTCCATTTGGTTTTATCTCCAGAAAGCTGCCCTTGTGTTTGTCTTTTTTGTGTGATCTTTTGATACCGTGAGAATCTGACAAATTACAATCGCGATGTCAGTTTACTGGTACAATCAAAATATAGTTTAGTGAATCAGCGAATGGTAAAGATGATGCTTTGTCTATTTTGATTCTACACCCGTCGCCACCAGGTCCATCAAAACATTCGCAGGCAGACGGGCAGTTTGTTTGTTCATATGAGACTACCAACTCTGGTGATGGAGTTTAGGGACCTTCGTCGTGGCTTTACGACTGCTAGAGTCGGAACCAAGAGTTTAACGTGCCCTGCACGGAAGCGATGTAAATGTCATTCCCTAGCGGCCACTCATCCAAATAGTGACCGTGCAGAACGTAGCTTATCTTAGAAAATCGGTGAAGACTGATTAAGCAAACTATGCCACGGTCGCTTCAACAGACTGTTGAAGCAGACGGCAGCAATGCGGTACTTACAAGTCAATAATATATAGATTAAGTATACTTACAGATTTACTATTTAATATTGTTAATATACAAACTGCGTAGGTACTACCGACAGTCGCATGACGTATTGTGGCTAAATCTGTTAAAAGTTTTGTTTGGAAGAAAAAACGTGTAATTGTGAGAGAAAATAATGAACGAGGAAAATATAACGTACCTATTCGTCCTATTTCTCTGATGTATTTCTAACTTCTATTATAAGGGAGAAACCCTTTTTACAGAAACAAAGAGCTAAACATATTTTTAGTAAGTACTTATCCTGTACCTATGTCTAAGTTTATTTGTAGATGCTGTAGGTATTACCTCAAAGTCCATTCCGTCCAAAGTTGTCTGGTAGAGATCGCTCATTAGCGATAAGACCGCCCATCGTACCATTAGTTAAGTTTTGTTTTTTTATATTGTAGTAATCCCTAGGTGCAATAAAGTATTTTCTATCTATCTATCTATCTATTTTTATACTATAACTACGGTCCAAGAGAGATTTTAAAATAAATCTAGCTAGAGCTAAATGTTGATCTTTTCACTCTATGAAGTATAAAATTATTTAAATAAAATAACAGCTGAAAAAAACATCCAAATAACAAAACAAAGCCGATGTAATCAAATATTAAAATTTTATTGAAATCATTCTCTGACCTACACCAGTTATAAATAGCGCCATCTATTTTTAATCGGACGACGACCTTTCATTGTATCGATAGATTGTACATCACTAGTGCCAAAACTAAATTGTAGATTAGTGCCAATAGTACCTACTAAAGTATAAAACACAAACTGCAGTATAGATTTCTAAGTAATAATGGTACTCATACAAAATAGTTAATTTATAAGTTTAAGAAACTAGAAAAACCAACTTCAATTCGACTACCAGCTTCATCATATGATGATGATGATGACAGTTCATTGGGAATGTTCTAGTGACTATAAACACCACTTAAAAGGCACAGGAAAGCATAATACGCAATTTCGTACACGTGGTTGGCATATATTTTTTTTAGTTATTTCTATTTTTAACCCCAAACTACAGAACCGATTTTCATGAAAATTGAATGGGATCAACCTGGAAGTACATCCTTTCAGATAAAAAAAGAATTTTTGAAATCGGTTCATAAATGACAGAGTTTAGAGCTAACAAACATTAAAAAACAAAACAACTGAATTGAGAACCTTGTCCTTTTTTGAAGTCGGTTAAAAATTACGAATTTTCGTGAATTTTTATAAGTTGCAAGACAAAGGTCAATAACCCAGATCCTTTCTCAAAACTGAAAAACGAGGTGATTCCTTATTTAAAATTCGCTGAAAAACTTTTTAAAATACGCGATGAGTTGATGAAGGAAATGTGATTTTCGGAAACCATTTAGCGTAAATGTGTCAACCGATTGGTCAATTTTCAACCTGATAACCTGACTCACCTGTTTTGTTACCAGTGTTGCCTAGTCGTTTCAATGGCCGCTCATATTTTAAAGAACAGGGGTGGACCTAGGTCCTAGCTTAGGTCCACCCATGTTCTTTAAATTCAATACGTTCTTTTTTGTTCAGAATACGAAACAATGCTCTTCAAGTCTTTTTTTACGTTTGATCGACCATCTTTTGACTTCAAATGGAAAGTGAAGTGAAGTCTAACTGAATCGAGATTAAAAAATCGTAGACTTGACAAGATTTTCACTATATCCTTGTCCTAATATTTGTCTTAGAAACAAATGTCCCGCGTATTTTAGTAAAAGAGAAATGGCGGCACGTAATTATATCAAGTCTGTAGAAGGTCAATGTCGGTTCTTGAATTAGCTCTAGATTTATTCGTGAATGTCTCGGTTATTTATAAGATTATTTTTGTGTAGGTATTTATCAATAGATTAGTTAGAGACTGTCTGTATTTTTTATTGTAGAAAACGCGATGATGAGGCGCGGTAACTTATAAGGCTATAAAAATTCAAAACATAAGCGGAAATTAATATATCTGTGATTTAGCTTTACCTACTAAGGTCATAGTCTACCTTCTACCTGCCTAAGTTGCCTCGATTATTATTGACCGAGCGAGCGAAGCGAGCGAAGCGTCTCAGTTTCCACATTGGCCAAAAATGCGTTTGTCCATGTCTGTCTGTTCTCCTCTACAGGTCGCATTTTTCAACCGATCTGGACGAAACTTGGTACACAGGTTATATGAATTATTAGATTTTTTTTGTCGTCGGGGATTTTTGATTGGGGGGAAAATAGGGGAGAAAAGAGGGAAAGTTTGCTGTAGCGTTATTTATCGACGGATTGTCGATAAATAATCTTGCGAGGTCTATGTTCTCACAGGACAACTAGTAAGTAATAGTAGTCACAACGGCTCTTTGTCCCTCTGAAGTATCTGCGCAGAACCCTTTTTTGGGTAATTAGCGGTAAGCGAATTTTTCCACACAACAGTAGCTACATGCAATTGTTTGTTGCACTTAGGTGCAAGAAACAATAAGTTCGCTTCAGAGGGATAAAGATCCGTTGTGCGTACTGCACCTAACAAACCACACATGTATCAGCTCTTTGGGTTGGTTGGTCTGTTTAGTCGTCTACCTTTATCCAAATTCAATCTTCATTTTCCCACCACTTTTCTGCCATTTTGGATGCAAGCCAAAAACGTCAAAACAAGCTCGTTCAAAAATCAGCAACAATATTTTACGCGAGTCAAATTATTGCTTATTATTATTATGTGTTCTGAGTTACGAAGTGCACCCATCTATTTGGCTATTTAGATAATTTTGAGTTAGAATTATTGATAGCGTAATTGTATTGGTAACAGTGGGTGAAGCATAAACAAATCAATTTTAAGTGCTTCCGTATTTAAAAATTACAAAATGGTACAGGCATGTTGGCAGGACGGGCGGGGGCAAAGAATTTCAACATTAAAGACTAGAATAAATAAATAATAATAAATAAATATTCATGGACATTTCACACGACGCCCTCTAGTCCCAAACTAAGCAAAGCTTGTAATACGGGAACAAGATGCTGATAGAATACTTATATACTTTTTTTTTGTAAATACATAACGGCAACATGTATAATGCACCTACACCTTTTAGAAGATAATAAAATTGTTTGTAATTAATTGTTTCGATAGTTTTTGTAGTTTAGTTGGTAGGTAATTAGGTGAGCAAGTAAACGACGACTATTGTAGCATCGTAAAACCCTCGCCATTTACTCAACTAAGAAGAATTTTGCAGCGAAATTCGCGAAATACAAAGCTTGGCAGATCGTACTGTACAGAAATAGCACGATGTTATTTACCTGAGAACAAAAGAGGAAAAACAAACGGCCTGCTCTACATTTGGATACCCGGAAAGACATGCAGGAATTAGGAGAAATGACGCGTAAATCATTTTAGATGGGAACATTGGCTTAGCCAAATTCAATCTATTTTATTTCTAGATCTTGCTGCAGTGCGAAAAGTGGACCAATATTTATTAGAGAACCTACTTATGTAAAGGCACAGATAATATAAACGTAAAGGTGTCATCATGTCGAATATTTATCGATGACATTGTCGATAGTTGGAATAGATCCTAAATCGCTCTTTCTAGATAACTATGGGGGTGGCCGATGTCCAGCTATGGTCTTCTACAGGCTGATAATGAGGATTTATATCCCTATAGTATAAGTGTTAATACAACTACCTACTAAGTAAAGTTCTTAAAGTAACTATGAACATAAGAAGACACTGCGAAGCGTAGGTTTTGAACAATCTTATTTTTTTTATTCATAGACATTTCACACAACGCCGTCTAGTACCAAACTAAGCAAAACTTGTAACTTATGGGCACTAGATTGCTGATAGAATACTTTTTGTTGTAAATACAGTAACGCCAGACATAGAACAAATGTCTATGTTTGTTACGCACAAATGTTAGTTCTCAGTGGGGATCGAACCCACAATCCATAGCACGGAAAGCAGAGCTACCGACTGAGATGTGGCGCCTGTCTAATCAATATTTTCTCCAACATCCAAGAGTCACGAAGAAGTCGGAACTGGGTCTCCTGGTGAAAAACAGCTCAGGTCATCGCACTGACGTCCCAACCATTATTTCCATGTATCCAAGATATAACTCAACTTTGTAAGACATTTATTAGTTGATTGATCTCGCGAAATATGACAAATGTTTTGTAATCCGGTCATTAGCATCGTTAATGTTGTATGAAGGAAAACATCAGTCGGCCCTAGCTTGACACTTTGACAACTTGACGTGACACTTTGCTAGACCAATAAATTATTCTATAAAAAAAAATAGAACTTTCATTGTTCTACGTCTATCATTCTGAGACATGTGCCTGTAATTCCGCCGGCACCCATACCCTTCAAACCAGAACACAGCAATGCGAGCATCACTGCTTGCTTGGTGGGTTGGAGGGGAAAAGGGGGGGCGGGGCTTAAACCCCCTAGTCTTGGATCTGTGATCATCGCCTAGTGAGCAGTGAAGCTGTGAACGTGATTTTTCCTTAGCAAAAAAACATTTTCACAACAACAATCCACGGAATTAGCTGTAACTATAAAATTCGACTCGTGAAACCCTGTGGCAGATAATTGTAAACAAATTATCTATTTCTGTCTGAAAACGTAGTTGAATTATAAGAACACCGTGCAAATTAAAATTTTCAGGGCTTACGTCAGTACCTAGATAATAGTGAGCCTTTATCCCTGTAAGTGTATCTTGATAAAGGCTCACGATTTTCATGCCTGGAAGCTTGGAAGACATACTTTCAGATCCCTTGGTATCTAAGGTTGCAATTACAGGCACATAAGGCTTAGCATCTTTACATTGGAGAGTAATAGGTGTGTATTGTCTCACAAGGAACACTTTCAATGGACTTGCTCTGTGAATCAACGTCGGTAAACATCGGATGGGCCAGTTCATTTTTTATCATAAAAATCATCAAAACAAATCATTCTCAAGGATCTTAGGCTTCACCTTGCGTCTTAGTACTCGGGTCCTCAACAGTGCTTCAAGAAACTTCAATGCCACTAGCTGGTCACTTATCTGGTAATGGTGTGCATTCACAATCTAAACTCATTCATTGAAATCTTTGACGTATAAACTACGAGTAGAGTTACAACAGATTTTTGTCCATCTTTTTGGGTAATTGCAGGTAAAAGCGAATTTTTCCATGCACAATCGTTTGTTGCACCTAACTTCAGAGGGATAAGATGAAGAGAGATCCGTTGCGCGTACTACGATGACCACTATACTGTTATTAGTAGAATGCCTAGCCTATTCAAAAACACATCAACTCATCTCGTGTAACTGGGCTACGAATATTTGGGGCGTTCGTTGTTGTAAAATTAGGTATTTCAGCCACCTAACGCCTACGCTCAGCAAATATAGATTCTCGTCGCTTTGTTTTACAAAACTGCGAGACTGCAAACGATGACCGGCATTGGATATACTCTGTATTCGCAAATACTAACCATCGAACTCATAAATAATGTATGCATGTGCTCCTGTAGAAGCATTCAGGTTTTAAGCTGTCTGAAATGTTTTGGCGGATGTTCAGTATGGGGGTAAAACTGAAGAAACTTTGTTATCGCGAGGTGTCAGGATCAATAACTTATTTTAGTTCATAATTATGTACCGCTTTTTACGCAAATAAATCTATTTCTATTTCTATCGCTAGGAATTATATACGGTTTTCGAGATGTAAAGAGAGTTTTTAGTCAGACATTTCTTGTCACGGAAAGTTATTATGACAGGAAAGCAAAATTAAAGATAGGTAAGTACCATATAATATTATAAGGTTTGGATCTAGTGTGTTTCTTGCTTTAGATAGATAGATAAACACTTTATTGTACACAAAGAAGAAACAGGACATAAGAGAAACAATTAAAGCTAATGTACAACGGGCGGCCTTATCGCTAAAAGCGATCTCTTCCAGACAACCTTTGGATGGAGAGGAGAAACAGAAAGACGCTTTAGAATTGGCGTCACTTATATTTTTACTACCAACAGTAATTTTACTGTTAAAAATAGTTTCTTAATTGGTCTATTCGCCTGTGACTTTTATTGCATGTTTTGGACGAGATCAATGAAAATATCTGTTGTTGTTGTTAAGATGACTTACGATTTTAAGGTCGTGGGTTCAAACCTCGGTTGCTAAATTTTCTACAGCGTACAATCACGCACTAGGCAACCAGCCTGGGGTTCCTAATCCCTGAAGTAGTAATGTGTTGTTATGAACATGAGTAAAATAAATAAATATTCATGTACATGTAACACGACGCCCTTTAGTGCCAAACTAAGCAAAGCTTGTAATATGGGAACTAGATGCTGATAGAATATCTTTATACTTTTTTGTAAATACATACACCCAGACATAGAAAAAATATCTATGTTTGCCACACACAAATGTTAGTTTTCAGTCGGGATTAAACCCACGACCTACAGCACGAAAGGCAGAGGTATTATCGACTGAACCTGTAACGCCTGGGGCGACGCACCTAAAACTTCAGGAACAATCTTCAGCCCCTTGATTGTTCTTCTTTTCTTAACTTGCCCTCTTTCCGTCATTTTGCCATACAATTTTTGCCAGTGTCAAATGGATATTCATATTTAGTCAAGTCATTCGTCAAGTCGGCTGTCGTTTGTTTTGATATCTTTTGATTTGATACTCTCAGAATCTGACAAATTATGAAATGTTATAACCGATCACCGATTCGATTTTGACATCATTTTGATTGTAATTTGTCAGATTTTCATGGTAAATCGGGGAGCTGAGTTGTAATATCAAATTCAAATTCAAATTGTTTATTTAACATAGACATTACCATTACAGAGATCCAAGGCGATAACGCTATTACATATTTAAATCTAGAAAACTGTACATCGGTATTATACCTACCTACTATATATTTGACAATACAACTAAATAGATCGAAAAAACATCAACTTAGATAAATACACCAACGTGATGAGAAAAACGACATTATAAATGGGCTTTAATGTCACCTTCACAATACTTCAAAACGGTTTTAAAAATTTTCTTTATACGGTCGTCAAACACTCAAATATCAACAGTCTATAAGAACAGCGTAAAAATAAGTATTTCACTCATCATTGAGAAGCATCAAAATCTCTCAACTCATGCCAATACCACACCTGAGAATATCTACTATAGTAGAGTCAGCAAATACAGCTTCATAAATTTTCGGAAAAGTATGTACTTGATTACTTAATACCTACCTACGTGAAGAGTTTTGTATCGGAGGGCCGAGTCTGGGCTTAGCTACGAAATACCGAACAAACAAATTGTTAGCGACGCGAATTTAATATACCTAAGTACTTATCTAAAAATACAATGTTTGCCTAGGAGTACCTACCTAAATTGTAAAAAAATGCGTGCATCCTAGACCGCGCTAAGGTGCGAGAGGGGTACGCGGGGCGCGGGGAAAGCTTTAGTAGAGAATTCAAAAAGTACCCACCAATCAGTCTGTCATCGTCGGTAATACGAGCCCCGCGTACGCTGCACGCGCCTTGGCGGCCTTAGTTTTTTCTTTCGCTCAATATATCTAGTATTTTAAAATCTTCCTTCGTTTCTTCTGCTATCCCATCTTACCCAGGCTTGGACCGCTTACACAAATGTCAGCACCTAAGAAGGTTGGCTGCTAAAAACGCATTGTGTTCTACTTTTGTATCGTAGGGAGTAAATAATGAGTTAAATTAAATGAACAAAAGCTCTCATTGTTTTCCACATCATCCACCATCATTGCATCTAAATAAATATTTTTCTTCATAGCTTGCCTTTGTTGTTGTCTGTACTTATTCATTTTCAGGACAAGGCCGTTTCAGTTAATATTATACCAGAATTTAAAGTAGATCGTTTTAGGCTCGGCTCAGGACCGAGACAATTGGAGAACACTGGAGGAGGCCTATACCCAAGAGGGGTCCTAACAAATTTAATTTTTATTCTTAATACAGTTAAAAGTGTCTATACTTTATAAAATAAGTTAGGAATAAAGGCTTTTTTATTTTTATTTATTTAGATAGTTTTAAGTAGTATTTTTATCTACGTTCATAGCAATAACTAGGTACCTATTAATAGTAATCACAACGGATCTTTGTCCCTCTGAAGTATCTGCGCAGAACCGATTTTTGGTCGAATTGGAGGTAAGTGAATTTTTCCGCACAACAGTAGATACATGCACAATCGTTTGTTGCATCTAACTTCAGAGGGATAAAGATCCGTTGTGCATCTGCACGCATTTACTTTCGGTCAATTAAGAACAATTACTATGGTCTAGTGACCTCTCTTCTTCAGGTCTCGTAATTTAGATCCAATCAAACGCAGATGAGTAATTTACAATTGAAAACTCTTGTGTCCATAATACCCCCAAACAGTGATGAATCGCTGTAAGATTTCAGATTTATTTATTTGGCCATAATTTTAACATTGAAGGTTATTCTCGACAAGTCATTTTACAAAATTAGTTTAATAGATGTAAAGTATTTATTAAGAAAGCCTGTTTTAGCAGCGGTAATAGGTTTGCAAACTGTCACATAGCTGGAACGTATTTAGCAGTGTTAGATTAGAGACAATACATTTTATTGTCTGCCCTGAAAAGGTTACGCTAATCTGAACGCATATCTAACATTCTGAAGTATTTCTAGCAACAAGATATTATCTGAATGGGATGCGCGGGTTCAAACCCCACTCAGTTATAAACAGTTTTTGTATTTTACAAATATTTTTGTATAGTGAATTCCTTCGATCAACAATACCTCGTGAATTCAGTACATGGAAATTAGAATAGTGAGACTATTTCATATATTTTTCTTTTTTTCAGGTACCTACTTATTAGAAAAAGCCAAGTTTAACTAGGCCATCTAATAAATGGGAATTTGCAACCATAGAGTTTGAAAACCGAGTGTGGCGGATTCAAAGATGTCCCTCGTCGCACCACGCAGGGTGCAGCTGGACTGGGCTCCTACCATACCATGGTAAGGTGTATAATGGTGTTTTTGGCCTTTCGAAGCAAATCACTTTTATCTGTTATGATGATCGTTATGTAGGTACTTTTTTGCCCCCGTTGTTTTCCGTACTTAGTCTGTCCCAGATTTTCAATGATTTTGAATTTGTCATGACGGCAACTGGCCACAAAAATAAGTACCTACGAGGGAAGTTAGTTAATTGAGGAACCTCCTTTTATAAAACTCCAGTTTCGTTATGATTTTGAAGCCACAAATAAAATAAAACTTACCAAACAATCTCAAAATAACTTTCACCAAAAATAAAAAAAGTTGAAGTGAAACTTTTTTTAACTGGCAAACTCTGGAAAAGAGGTCGCTGACCTTTTTACTTTTGCTATCGGAACTAACTTCAACGCGGTGTCCAGAAAAACTTGTCCGTCAGCTGAGCGAGCGCGGCTAACTTCAGTCAGTGAAAAATGTTTCTGTCATGGCTGCGCGATCGATGCTACTTCTCCGCTAAAATCACGAAAAAACATTAAAAATATGCCGCGACATGCGATGAAGGACGTCGTCCGTGCTTCTAATAACTTCTAACAATTTAATTAGATATAAAACTACATCCGTAAAGTGTTTATCCAGTGAGTTCTGAGCCAATCTAATTTGGTTCCCTGACAATCCGGACGACACTAAAATTTTCGGTGAGTATTTGTGTATCTATCGCTGGTTTTACCAGGTACGCGGCTTCCTAAAGCGAAGGCAGTGTATTTTCTTTCATTATTGTGTAGTTATTTCGCGATAAAATCGGTCAGGTATCGAGAAAATCGATTATTAGTGGGTGGGTTACCCGTCAAAGTTGTCCCGTTTTTTGTATAACCCGGCAGATTATCGAAAGTGACGTAAGATTGCGGGCCGGCATCGCAGTTCCGATTCCTTTATTTCGCCGCATAACTGCTTCCGTCTCGTTCTTTCGTAATAACTGATAATTTTAGTCTTGACTTTCTACGTTATTTTTACATATTTCTAAGTAAAACTGCTGAGATTGGGCATGGGAAATAGATTCTTAAACATTTTATTACCTATTTCTGTAAGATTTTCATCAAATAACTTGAGAAATACGATAGTTTCCAATCGATATTCTATACAGTACAGTTTGCCGCACCTAACGTTGGTCATAACGCCGAATGTGCACGCTATAATAGTCGTTAACTCTTTGTCATAAATTCTGTAATCGCTTGAATTCTTTTGACATTTGGGCACAGAGGTTATTCACTGTTCATTTTTCATCCCTCTATCCTGAAAAATGGATTGTATGTACCTACCTACTTATCTACATAATTTTAGATACTACTTATGTACTTGGGTTCTAGTATTTCTAGGTACCGATTTTAGTGTTCTCTAAGATGTAAACACAAACTCTTCGGAAGGTACCTACCTATTCATGCCTAGGTCAGTTTTTCGACATAGTTTGTCTGATGGAAAAAAACCTCCTTTTGTGTCAAACTTTTTATCAGTTATTGGTGTTAAATGCTATCAATACTTTAAACACAAATATTAATTAGTAAATATTAGTTTCTTATCTATTTATGAGTAGTTGCAGCATACAAAGTAGGGATAGAAATAGTTTCATTCTAGGACTGTTATGCTCAAAAATAAACATGACATGAGCATAGGTTTTTTAACTTTAAGAGGTTACCTCTACCTATAACACGCATTCACTACAAACACAGTACATACACACGAACAAGCTTTTACACGTAAACATACATCCTGTTGTAAGCTTCCCTCTGTGCTAACCAGACTCCTATGAGACTGGGAGAATCATGGAAACCCACTCATTACACACCTATTCCCACCCCCTCACTTTACAAGCACACCCTCTCTCACCCTTACATACAATTTGTATTTTTTGTTCTTTCTTTAAGCCTATTTTTTAGTTATTATTATTTAAATATATTATTATTATATTTAGCCCTCTGTGTCCCACTGCTGAGCAAAGGTCTCCACCCATTATCTCCACACACTCCGATCCTGGGCTATGCTTTGCCAATCTGACAAATAACGGTCAAGCTCATCGCGCCATCTTCTTTTTTTTAGTTATTATTTTGTTTTTTCGTTTGGTACGCTTACTATTTTTTTTTTGTATTGGAGGAAGGCGTTGGTTTCTGCGACACAGTTTAACACTTCTTCAGATATCATCGTTTCACCGACTATCTGTAAAACTACACTTGTCCCTTGAATACATTATTTTATTTTATAACAGTGCTTACCGAACCTCTGAGGATTCTGTTGCATTCTAAATGATCCTTGTGATTTTATTGAATAAAGAAATTTTGACTTTGACTTTGAACATTTGAATGTAAGGAATTTGGTACAGATCGTATGTTCCTTCAAGGTGACTTTGAGCCAAGGTCAAGTTAGAACCTTGGTTTTAGAAGCGATTCATAATATCTTAGGAATCTTGGTCCTCTTAAATTGGGTATTTAATAATTTTTTGGTCTATTAAGTACCGGGGTGAACGTTAAAGTTAGCCTTTGATTACGCTTTAACTTTTCTGGTTCATCATCAGTCAGCCTAAAGATGTCTATAGTCATAAAAATCCCTGGTGTTAGGGCTCCTGTCTGCCTCCGTGATGGGGTTGAATAAGAATAAGAATCATTTATTGTAAAACTGTGTAGAAGAGATCTTATGGTAGAAAAAGTTTCAACAGCCTACCCTTTTAGGGCGTACAATATTTTATTTTATAAAAGATTCCTTTTACTTTTATGCGTAAGTATAATGCGTAAGTACCATTGATTGGAGTAGACAAACAGGAGTAATAAAATTTATAAAATATCAAAATTAGATGTAGTCGCAGACGTCGGCGAATAAAGAAGGAGTGAATCTTGGAATGAATGAGTGAAGTTGGAGCTGCGATGGAGTGAACGATGTTCTAGGGACGGGATGCATCGCTAGTGTTGTCCGATTCTCTCCACCTGGTCTATCCGTTTACTTCCTGTTATTGGACAAGAAGGTTGTGTGAAATGTTCATGAATATTTATTTAGTTCAATCCACCAAGCCTTGAGGAACTACCTATGTAACAACAAACTTCGAAACAATTTTTTGTGATACTAATGCCTATAGATCTCACCAACCCCTCAAATCCAATACGGTGACACATTTAACAAGTCACCTCTGCCATTCTGAATCTACAACTTAAATTCAATACACATTTATTTATTAAAATCATTGAATGAACCTACCACTACCTATTTGTATTTGTGTGAAATTTTAAAATAAATAAATAATGAATGAATGAATGAAAGTACTTTTGGTTGGATGTAGAAGTACATTATTCACAAAGAAAATTACGACAAATACATTATTTACAATATTTATAATATATACAAAATACATGAATATACTTGCATAATTAAACCTAACCAAACATAAAGACTAAGGGTGGCTTGCACCAGAATACTTAAACGTGTTTAACAGCTAAATAGATTTAAATCTGACGTATTTATATGACTTGACAACTCGCTAAATACTATTTAATAGTTAAACGCGTTTAGCGATTCTGGTGCAAGCCGCCCTAAATGTCCAATGGGCTTATCGCTTAAAGCGATTTATTCCAGACAACCTATGAAATCATTTCTATGAAACATCTAATAACTAGACTAGTCTACATTCGCGTGCATATCCCACCACCTGTCTGACGTTGAAGCGTGTTCTGACGTTCACTCCGGGGACTCCTAACTCATTTAGGCAGTCTGCCAGCTTTTGGAGTACTAAATTTGCTGGAGTTATTACTGAATACTGCACTGTAATATGTTGCCGAGGAGAAAGAAAATGCATTTTAAAAAGTTTTCAAATCGTCAGCCGGTGCTCACAAATAAAAAAAATATTCATTTTATTTTTTATTTTTTTTCTAAGTATTTATAACACAACACCTATTCTCACAAGGTGTATTGGCCGCAGGTCTCGGCAGAATACCAGCGCCTAGCTACCTTCCAGTAGCTAGGCATCATGCTGAGTCGAGGCCGTTTTGCTGCTGTAGCACACAAAAACGGCACTCTACCACCTATGTACCTACCTACCTATATATCTACCTATAAATAAATAAATAAATAAATGTCTATGTCTATTCACGGACATTTCACACGACGCCCTCTAGTCCCAAACTAAGCTGGTATCTGTTTTAGTACCTGTAAAAACACGCCACACCATCTTTTTGCACGCCCAGGAAGACTGGCAGACAATGCTCTTAGCATTAAGTCCTCCTAGCACTACCTATTTGTGTGAAATTTTAAAATAAATAAATAAATAAGCAAAGCTTGTAATATGAAAACTAGATGCTGATAGAATACTTATATACTTTTTTTTGTAAATACATACTTACTTATAATACATAGTAACACCCAGACGAACAAACATCTATGATTGCCACACACAAATGTTTGTTCTCAGTGGGGATCGAACCCACGACCCACAGCGCGGAAGGCAGAGCTATTACCGACTGAGCTGTGACGCCTGTCAATATTTATAATATTAGTGTAGCTAGAATCTAGATGCTTATAGCTTTTGGCTTGTAATATCGACCGGTATATGTCTAAAATGTGCGATAGCACCAAGCGATCGGGAATAATAGCGGTTCGTAGGTGTACCTAGTAGGTAGGTAGATAGATATTATAATGTTACCATACTCAGTCGAGCGTGTAAGGTCGTTTTTAACCGACTTCAAAAAAGGAGGAGGTTCTCAATTCGGTTGTATGTTTTTTTTTTTTATTTTTTTAATGTTTGTTACCTCAGAACTCCGTCATTTATGAACCGATTTCAAAACTTCTTTTTTCATCTGAAAGGATATACTTTCAGATTGGTCCCATTTTATTTTCATCAAAATCGGTTCAGTAGTTTGGGTTATAAATAGAAATAACTGAAAAATATGGCAAGTTGCGGCGTAGCGCCTACCATTTAACTGCTAGCAACGATGCAATATGACAAGTTGCGGTGTAGCGCCTACCATTTTACTGCTAGCAACGATGACCCTTTGTGGTGCACACCTAAATTTTTACATTTTTCTAAATTTGTCAATAAACCCAGTTTGTACATTCAAACCGCATTTAATTGGAGAAAAGCAAAAACCCACCAGTTGTTCCTCTAAAGAATCAACACCAACCACGTGCACGAAATTGCGTATTTTGCTTTCCGGTGACTTTTATGTGGTGTTTATAGTGACTAGAACATTCCCAATGAACTGTCATCATCATCATCATCATCTGATGATGAAGCTGGTAGTCAAATTGAAGTCGGTTTTTCCAGTTTTTTAACTTATAAATTATTAACCCCCGACTAAGTTGGTTCAATAGTCACAAACATCACAAAAGTTTTTATAATATTAGTGGGACGACGAGCTTGACCGATATTTATCAGATTGGCAAAGTATAGCCCAGGATCGGAGTGTGTGGAGAGAATGGGGGGAGACCTTTGCTCAGCAGTGGGACACAGAGGGCTAAATATAATAATAAATATAAATATTCATGGACTTTACACACAACGCCCTCTAGTCCCAAACTAAGCAAAGCTTGTGATATGGGAACTAGATGGCTGATACAATACTTATATACTTTTTTTTTGTAAATACATACTTATAATACATAGTACACCCAGACATAGAACAAACATGTATGTTTTCCACGCACAAATGTTTGTTCTCGGTGGGGATCGAACCCACGACCCACAGCACGGAAGGCAGAGCCATTACCGACTGAGCTGTGACGCCTGTCAATAATAATAATTAGTGGGACACTTTTCAATAAAAATATTTTAAAAAACTATGCTTGGATCTCCAATCAGACTTAAAACAGGTTAACCAATACATTCCTAGTTGCTAGGAACAACCAGGCTAGCGTTTATCAATGTTTATAAATATTTAACATGCATTGATAAATATACAAATTAATCATAATGGCGATAAGAGTCGTAAATATTTATTGTGTTTAGATATTAATAAATCCTACTTAATATTATAAATGCGAAAGTTTAGATGTTTGTGTTTCAATCACGTCGAAACTACTGAACCAACTTGGATGAAACTTGGCATATGTATAGTTCGTAACCTGGATTGACACATAGGCTACTTTTTATCCCGAATAATTAACAGGATCTACAGAATAAAATGGACGAACAGGATTAGCAGCGCCAATTGGCTAGAGGATGATGTCATGTCATGTCACGTCAGTTTGACAGAGCGTAGTACTACCTCTTTGGTCTAACGACTAGCGTTTGACATTCGAGTACGGGTTCGGTGTAATGTCAAGTTTCTCAAAGTATCCGCTCGGTACACGCACAGATAATATAATGTACACGGAAACGGTACTCGCGTACGAATTCGCGGGTAACTGCTAGTATTATATAAATCGAAGCGCTCAGATGTAAATGCCACTAGCGGTCACCATTCCAAATACTTAGGTAATCGGTGAAGATTGACTAAGCAAGCCTAGCCACGAACGTTTCGGAACAAGACCAAAATAATCCAAAACTCAATCGTTACATTCTGGATTCTACTAGCCGGCTCCATCTTATCCTTCTAATTCATGGTGAGAGTATAAGATCCACAGTGACGTCCCGCGTTGGGGTGTACTGCATTGTCCCTCTGCTAACCACCCCCAGCACAACTCCTTAGAGTCACGGAGAAGGACTTTGGGTTGATGGCAGCAATGTTCCAGCATCCCCGATGTTGTGGATGTGAGGAGTAGGACCCGATCAGCTTCTGCAGTCCTGTTTTGACCTGGCTTCGTTTGTGGCAGTGCAACGCACCAATACATGCTCTACCGTTTCATTTTCCTGAAGACAGTCGCGACAGAGAACGCTGTCAGTCACTCCGACTGCCTTCTACCTCTTGAAAATTCATAAGGTATACTTGAATAATTCCTCTGTTTCAGGGAGCAGGAACCAACGTGTGAACGTGAGGAGTCTTCTTTCAAGAAGCAAGCTCCCCACCAGTCCAATAGATCAGGTAATTCATCAGACATCCTTCAAACTCCTGAAATAATTAGTTGAAATAACTTCCATCCCTTTAACCAGGATTTACTTGCGTTATTACGCTGCGTCTATCGTCTCATGTGCCTGTAATTGCATCGGCATCCATTATATGAAGGGCAAATCAGAACACAGTAATATGAGCATCACTGTGATACGGGTTGTATTTTTCGATGAGAACTCTTTCTCAGGACTTTGTATCTAATCTAGATGATATCCAGCGTCAGACGTCACTTGGTCCCCATGGGCCGATGTACGGGAGGCTGCAGTGCCTGGGACATGATTTAGATGGAGTAGGCTTGTAGCACCTATACCATCCTCTCAGCCTAATCCCCACAATCCACAGGAAACACAAGCTCAATACGTGCCCAGCTGACTAAGCCAAGGGTCCCCATGGGCCGATGTACGGGAGGCTGCAGTGCCTGGGACATGATTTAGATGGAGTAGGCTTGTAGCACCTATACCATCCTCTCAGCCTAGT
Source organism: Gandaritis pyraliata (assembly GCA_947859175.1). NCBI lineage: Eukaryota > Metazoa > Arthropoda > Insecta > Lepidoptera > Geometridae > Gandaritis > Gandaritis pyraliata. The sequence goes on from OX401879.1 coordinate 4,354,599, forward strand.
CCCCACAATCCACAGGAAACACAAGCTCAATACGTGCCCAGCTGACTAAGCCAAGGGTCCCCATGGGCTGATGTACGGGAGGCTGCAGTGCCTGGGACATGATTTAGATGGAGTAGGCTTGTAGCACCTATACCATCCTCTCAGCCTAGTCCCCACAATTCACAGGAAACACAAGCTCAATACGTGCCCAGCTGACTAAGCCAAGGGTCCCCATGGGCTGATGTACGGGAGGCTGCAGTGCCTGGGACATGATTTAGATGGAGTAGGCTTGTAGCACCTATACCATCCTCTCAGCCTAGTCCCCACAATTCACAGGAAACACAAGCTCAATACGTGCCCAGCTGACTAAGATATTTCTGTACTAAGGGGCGAAGTATATTAGTTACAACGAATTTTTGTCCCTCTCAAGTATCTGCGCAGAGTCCATTTTTGGGTTGAATTGGAGGTTAGCGAATTTTCCCGAACAACTCATGCGCATATTCACAGCTAACTTCAGAGGGATGTCGATCCGTCTGTATTGCAACTGACAGTAAAAGGTACCACTGTTATACTTGTGTTTTCAGAGTCCTCATCATCATCAGCGGACACTGCTTCTCAAGGTTCCGGACCAGAGCCGGTGCAGCGTCCGCGACGCAATGAACCACAGGTCTGTACAGCATACACTGCAGGCTTTGGTCGAATTCTTAAAAGTGTTTTGTAATACCGAAAATGAGGAATGATAATTTATAAGATAAAAGAACTAGAAAAACCTACTTCAATTCGACTACCAGCTTCATCATCAGATGATGATGATGACAGTTCATTGGGAATGCTCTAGTGTGGGTTTGTTTGGGTCAAATCTTGCAAGCCTTTGACCCACTTCCCGATGTCCGATTTAGCTTAAACTCGGCATACCTATTTCTTTGGTGACAATGCAATAATATGGTGACAGCGAGCTGATCTGATGATGGAGCCGGAAGGTGGGGATAGGAACTCTGTGATAAAATAACGCAACCCCATCGAGTTTGGACTCGTTTGATTCGTCTTGACAGAGACTCCGGTTGCAGATGACGCAATAATAAAAGATTGTTAAAAATGATATTTTTAAATTATTACTTATTTTATTTTATTTTTAGAGAGAAGAAAGGCGTGTGGAAGCCTCTACCGCGCCCCGGGTGCAAGCCAACCCTCTACTAAGGTAATTTACTACCCCAAACAGCTTTTACCCTTATACAGTGCGCCACTCCACTCTCGGCACCCCTGAAAACCAGCGCTAAAGGAGCCACCGTGCACCTGCCATTCTATTTCTATAGCTCCCAGACCAGTCCACCGAACCAGAATATGCGTCATGGGATTGGTTACTAGCTGTCTGAGCCTATGTGTTAATCCAGGCTACGAACTATATGTATTCCAAGTTTCATCCAAATCGGACTAGTAGTTACAGCGTGATTGAAACACAGACATCCAAACCGTCACATTTTTAACCCCCGACGCAAAATCGACGGTGGGTTATAAGTTTGACGTGTCTGTGTGTCTGAGGCGACGTAGCTCGCGAACGAATGAACCGATTTTGATTTTGTTTTTTTGTTTGAAAGGTGAATAAGTCGGGAGTGTTCTTAGCTATGTTTGATGAAAATCGGTCCAAGATGGCCGCCGCAAAATGGCGGATTAGGTACATATTTTTTCACATCTCCCTCAATATGGGTATCAAATGAAAGGGCTTGACTAGTAGAATACTATAAACACTATGATTTTGAAATCAAATATGGCCGCCGCCACAAAATGGTGAATTAAATTTTTTTACAACTCCCTCAATATGGGTATTAAAGTCAGGGGTTTTTTAAATTTTAAATTTAATTACTTGTTTATATTAGTGAGATTACAATAGCACATGGTGATGTTAAGGTCGCGAACCCTCCCTAACTTCGGCGGCGGGCGAGCCTCCCCCCCCTCGCGCTGCGACACCTCCCGGCGCGCGCACCACATCACCATGGCGTCCGAGGACCTGCTGCAGCCGGGACATGTCGTCAAGGAGCGCTGGAAGGTCAGTTTCCACCTGGATCTTGCAATCAGCATCCCGAGTCGTGCTTTGTTGGGGGATGGATGGCAGTTGGTTTCGGCGGTGACAGAGGTTAAGCCATGACAAGAATGGTGGGAATCTGCTGGTGATGGTAATTAAACAGCTTCGGTGCTCTCTGGAAAATGACTTAGTAGTGGTTTTAGCTATGACAGACGTTAAGCCATGACAAGAATGGTGGGAATCTCCTGGTGATGGTAATTAAACAGCTTCGGTGCTCTCTGGAAAATGACTTAGTAGTGGTTTTAGCTATGACAGACGTTACGCCATGACGAGTGTCTTCGGTATCAGATTGTGGTGGTCACTAACTGCTGTTACACATCATAGAGAATGTCTAGATATTGGTGCTGACTATGGCATACGCTAAGCCATGAAACCACGGTTCATGCACGCCAATGTTTGTAAAACATGTTAAGCGATTTGAACAGTCTTCAAGCCACGACGATTCTTTTCACAAAACTCAAGGTTCTAAAGATGTCTATCATCAGGTGGTGAAGAAAATCGGCGGTGGAGGCTTTGGGGAGATTTACGAGGGTCTGGACCTGGTGACTCAGGAGCAGGTGGCGCTGAAGGTAATCTGTTAGTTTGTTGACAGGCGTCACAGCTCAGTCGGTATAGCTCTGCCCTCCGTGCTGTGGGTCGTGGGTTCGATCCCCACTGAGAACAAACATTTGTGTGTGGCAAACATAGATGTTTGTTCTATGTCTGGGTGTTACTATGTATTATAAGTATGTATTTACAAAAAAAAAAGTATATAAGTATTGTATCAGCATCTAGTTCCCATATTACAAGCTTTGCTTAGTTTGGGACTAGAGGGCGTCGTGTGAAATGTCCGTGAATATTTATTTAAATTAAATTAATAAGTCAAATTAAAAACTTATTTGGCAGGTGGAGTCAGCTCGACAGCCGAAGCAAGTTTTGAAGATGGAAGTAGCTGTTCTGAAGAAACTACAAGGTATCACAACATTACTCAATCATTTGTTTTTCTCTTAAAATGAAAAAAAAATATTTTGGCACAAAAAGATAATACATAGGAATATGACAGGTGTCACAGCTCAGTCGGTAATGGCTCTGCCTTCCGTGCTGTGGGTCGTGGGTTCGATCCCCACTGAGAACAAACATTTGTGCGTACATAGATGTTTGTTCTATGTCTGGGTGTTAATATTTATTATAAGTATGTATTTACAAAAAAAAGTATATAAGTATTCTATCAGCCATCTAGTTCCCATATCACAAGCTTTGCTTAGTTTGGGACTAGAGGGCGTTGTGTGTAAAGTCCATGAATATTTATTTTTTATTTATAGGTACACAAAGAAAAATAAAAACTTATGTGCCTAAAGTAAGCCATCAATACTACAGCCCCCTCTATGCCATCATGTATTGTATCATGTATTTTAATAAGTATACATATTTTGGCTAAAATTCTGAGACTACTATCCCACTATTATTTTAAACTAGCAGTTACCCGCGACTTCGTACGCGAGTACCGTGTCCGTGTACATTATATTATCTGTGCGTGTACCGAGCGGATACTTCTTTGAGAAACTTGACATTACACCTCATTACACCGAACTCGTACCTACTGGAATGTCAAACGCTAGTCGTTAGACCAAAGAGGTAGTACTACGTCCTGTCAAACTGACGTGACATGACATGACAATGAAATCCTCTTGCCAATTGGCGCTGCTAATCCTTTTCGTTCATTTTATCCTGTAGATCCTGTTAATTATTCGGGATAAAAAGTAGCCTATATGTCAATCCAGGTTACGAACTATATATATGCCAAGATTCATCCAAGTTGGTTCATTAGTTTTGACGTCATTGAAACACAAACATCCAAACATCCTAACATCTAAACTTTCGCATTTATAATATTAGTAGGAATTGTAGGAATTAATAGGATAGTATGTCACCATTTTACTTACCAAATTTACTTTATACATTTTACTTTACAAATAAATAAATTGAATTTTTTTGTGTTTTTTTTTTTCTAGGAAAAGAGCACGTGTGCCGGTTCATAGGATGCGGTAGGAACGCGCGGTTCAACTACGTGGTAATGCAATTGCAAGGACGGAATTTAGCGGAGCTGCGACGCGCTCAGCCTAGAGGTGCCTTTTCACTGTCCACCACACTGAGGTGGGTTCATAGTCTCATACATTTTCTATGAATGTCTATGTTTATTAACTAAATGAGTTTTTAACCCTCGACGCAAAAACGACGGGGTGTTATAAGTTTGACGTGCCTGTGTGTGTGTGTGTGTGTGTGTGTGTGTGTGTGTGTGTGTGTGTGTGTTCAGCAATCCCAACAAAGAAAAATCGATCTTCACATCTGTATAATTAGTTTATATACTGTTTGTAAAATGTAACGATAGACGGTCTTAAATAGTTGTTTTTTTTTTCAGATTGGGCCTGCAAATACTCAAAGCCATAGATTCTATACACTCCGTCGGATTTCTACATAGAGATATTAAACCTGTAAGTACAGAAAAAACGCCTACACTAAAAGCTAATGCCTACGTTAAAGGCTAATGCCTATATTAAAGGCTAATGTCTATACTAAAGGCTAATACCTACGCTAAAGGCTAATGTCTACGTTAAAGGCTAACGCCTACGTTAAAGGCTAATGCCTACGTTAAAGGATAGAGCCTACGCTAAAGGCAAACGCCTACACTAAAGAATATAGCCTACGCTAAAGGTTAACGCCTATACTAACGGCTAATGCCTACGCTAAAGGCTAACGCCTACACTAAAGGATAAAGCTTACGCTAAAGGATAAAGCTTACGCTAAAGGCTAACGCCTACACTAAACAATAGAGCCTACGCTAAAGGCTGGCGCCTACACTAAAGGATAAAGCTTACGCTAAAGGCTAACGCCTACGCTAAAGGATAAAGCTTACGCTAAAGGCTAACGCCTACACTAAACAATAAACAATAGAGCCTACGCTAAAGGCTAGCGCCTACACTTTAAATCTATTCGCCCAATTCAGTTGGTATGTCTCTGCCTCGTGCACTATAGGTTGCGGGTTCGATCCCCACGCACAACAAAACACTTTTTGCATTTTTTTATTGTTTTTCCAGAGTAACTTCAGCATCGGCCGCCATCCGGCGCAATGCCGCAAAGTATACATGCTAGACTTCGGCCTAGCTCGTCAATACACCACTAGTAGTGGTCAAGTGCGGCCGCCTAGGGCCGCTGCCGGCTTTAGAGGTAACTTTAAATAGGGGGGTCATGGGTGGGGGTTCAAACTTAGTAGAGGGGCCTTATCTGCATTTAGTTCTTATTTACTCCAATTTTGTTATTTATTTTATTTATGACAGGCGTCACAGCTCAGTCGGTAATAGCTCTGCCTTCCGTGCTGTGGGTCGTGGGTTCGATCCCCACTGAGAACAAACATTTGTGTGTGCCATACATAGATGTTTGTTCTATGTCTGGGTGTTACTATGAATTATAAGTATGTATTTACAAAAAAAAAGTATATAAGTATTCTATTAGCATCTAGTTACCATATTACAAGCTTTGCTTAGTTTGGGACTAGAGGGCGTTGTGTGTAAAGTCCATGAATATTTATTTATTTATTATTTATTTATTGTACTTATTTAATTAGTGTTAGTGATCATTAACCGTAATTATTGTAAAATAAATAGTAAATCTGGGGGTTCAAACTTGTAGATGGGGGTTTTTTGGGGGGTGCACACTTGTAGATGGAAACACCTGAAAATTCAAACGTACAGAAGGGTTATATGGAGGGTTCGTAGTTGTAGATGTGGGTCTTGTAGGGGGTTCAAACTTGTAGATGGGGGGTCCACACTTGTAGATGGAAACACCTGAAAATTCAAACTTACAGAAGGGTTATATGGAGGGTTCGTAGTTGTAGATGTGGGTCTTGTAGGGGGTTCAAACTTGTAGATGGGGGGTCCACACTTGTAGATGGAAACACCTGAAAATTCAAACTTACAGAAGGGTTATATGGAGGGTTCGTAGTTGTAGATGTGGGTCTTGTAGGGGGTTCAAACTTGTAGATGGGGGGTCCACACTTGTAGATGGAAACACCTGAAAATTCAAACTTACAGAAGGGTTATATGGAGGGTTCGTAGTTGTAGATGGGGGTCTTGTAGGGGGTTCAGACTTGTAGAGGGTCATCTATTTATTTATTTATCAGGTACTGTCCGCTACGCGTCAATAAACGCTCACAAGAACAAGGAAATGGGACGGCACGATGATTTGTGGTCTCTTTTCTACATGCTGGTAGAATTCGTGAACGGACAACTGCCTTGGAGGAAAATAAAGGATAAAGAACAGGTATGTCTGGTAGAGATCGCTGATTGACGATAAGACCGCCTTTTTAACCGACTTCAAAAAAGGAGGAGGTTCTAAATTCGGTTGTATGTTTTTTTAATGTTTGTTACCTCAGAACTCCGTCATTTATGAACCGATTTGAAAAAATTCTTTCTTTTATCTCTTCCAGGTTGGTCCCATTCAATTTTCATCAAAATCGGTTCAGTAGTTTGACGTATAAATAGAAATAACTGAAAAAATATGCCATCCACGTGCACGAAATTGCGTATTTTGCTTTCCTGCCCCCGTATTCCAATCTTTTGCTGTCAAGTTATATTTCACTGCCCAGTGTAATTTCTTCAGGTCACGTGGTACAATTTTGTACCACGTGGTCATTCTTTTTAGACACTTGACAGCAAAATATGCGCGAAAACACATCAAATGACGGCATAATGTCACTATTTAGTCACAGAATAACTATGAGTTAGTATGAACTGACCATGATTTAAAACTTTGCAGTTCAACTTTGATTGGCGTACCCCTGCTGTTAACTTTTTAGTGTTTAGAACATTCACAATGAACTGCCATCATCAGATGATGAAGCCGGTTGTCGAATTGAAGTCGGTTGTTCTAGTTTTTTAAACTTGTAAACTTTATTACTTTATCTCATTAACTTTATTTTTTAACTTTGTGACAGGCGTCACAGCTCAGTCGGTAATAGCTCTGCCTTTCGTGCTGTGGGTCGTGGGTTCGATCCCCACCAAGAACAAACATTTGTGCGTGGAAAACATAGATGTTTGTTCTATGTCTGGGTGTTACTATGTATTATAAGTATGTATTTACAAACAAAAAGTATATAAGTATTCTATCAGCATCTAGTTCCCATATTACAAGCTTTGCTTAGTTTGGGACTAGAGGGCGTTGTGTGTAAAATCCATGAATATTTATTTATTTATTCAATTCAATTCATTTATTCCTTAGATACATTTTGTACACTGGGAAAAGTCACATTTTACAAAATAGATCAAAAAGGGTACATTTACCGTACACAACATATAATAGTAATTTTACAATGTAAAATCATCAGCCAGAGCTTCGTCAATATTATAATACGATTTTAACAAAAGAAATGTCCTCAACGTATTTATTAATTAATTACAGGTCGGTCTAATGAAAGAGAAATACGACCACCGTCTCCTTCTAAAGCACTTGCCGTCCGAGCTGCGTCAGTTCTTGGAGCACGTCCAGCAATTGGAGTATGCGGACACGCCGGACTACTGCATGCTGACGTCACTGCTCGAGAGATGCTGCAAGCGGCGCGGGATCAGAGACACAGATCCCTATGATTGGGAAAAAGATGTGAGTACTTTGTCAGTAAATAAAATTTTTATTTCCTCTCAACAAAAAAAGGGTAACTTAAAAGGTAACTTAAAGGGTAATTTAGTTTCTAGGGTTGGAAAAATAAGTAGGTAGGTAGAGGCACAATAAAAGGTAACTTAAAGGGTAACATAGTTTCTAGGGTTGGAAAATGAGTAGGTAGGTAGAGGCACAATAAAAGGTAACTTAAAGGGTAACATAGTTTCTAGGGTTGGAAAATGAGTAGGTAGGTAGAGGCACAATAAAAGGTAACTTAAAGGGTAACATAGTTTCTAGGGTTGGAAAATGAGTAGGTAGGTAGAGGCACAATAAAAGGTAACTTAAAGGGTAACATAGTTTCTAGGGTTGGAAAATGAGTAGGTAGGTAGAGGCACAATAAAAGGTAACTTAAAGGGTAACATAGTTTCTAGGGTTGGAAAATGAGTAGGTAGGTAGAGGCACAATAAAAGGTAACTTAAAGGGTAACATAGTTTCTAGGGTTGGAAAATGAGTAGGTAGGTAGAGGCACAATAAAAGGTAACTTAAAGGGTAACATAGTTTCTAGGGTTGGAAAATGAGTAGGTAGGTAGAGGCACAATAAAAGGTAACTTAAAGGGTAACATAGTTTCTAGGGTTGGAAAATGAGTAGGTAGGTAGAGGCACAATAAAAGGTAACTTAAAGGGTAACATAGTTTCTAGGGTTGGAAAATGAGTAGGTAGGTAGAGGCACAATAAAAGGTAACTTAAAGGGTAACATAGTTTCTAGGGTTGGAAAATGAGTAGGTAGGTAGAGGCACAATAAAAGGTAACTTAAAGGGTAACATAGTTTCTAGGGTTGGAAAATGAGTAGGTAGGTAGAGGCACAATAAAAGGTAACTTAAATGGTAACTTAAAAGGTAACTTAAAGGGTAACATAGTTTCTAGGGTTGGAAAATGAGTAGGTAGGTAGAGGCACAATAAAAGGTAACTTAAAGGGTAACATAGTTTCTAGGGTTGGAAAATGAGTAGGTAGGTAGAGGCACAATAAAAGGTAACTTAAATGGTAACTTAAAAGGTAACTTAAAGGGTAACATAGTTTCTAGGGTTGGAAAATGAGTAGGTAGGTAGAGGCACAATAAAAGGTAACTTAAATGGTAACTTAAAAGGTAACTTAAAGGGTAACATAGTTTCTAGGGTTGGAAAATGAGTAGGTAGGTAGAGGCACAATAAAAGGTAACTTAAAGGGTAACATAGTTTCTAGGGTTGGAAAATGAGTAGGTAGGTAGAGGCACAATAAAAGGTAACTTAAAGGGTAACATAGTTTCTAGGGTTGGAAAATGAGTAGGTAGGTAGAGGCACAATAAAAGGTAACTTAAATGGTAACATAGTTTCTAGGGTTGGAAAATGAGTAGGTAGGTAGAGGCACAATAAAAGGTAACTTAAATGGTAACTTAAAAGGTAACTTAAAGGGTAACATAGTTTCTAGGGTTGGAAAATGAGTAGGTAGGTAGAGGCACAATAAAAGGTAACTTAAAGGGTAACATAGTTTCTAGGGTTGGAAAATGAGTAGGTAGGTAGAGGCACAATAAAAGGTAACTTAAATGGTAACTTAAAAGGTAACTTAAAGGGTAACATAGTTTCTAGGGTTGGAAAATGAGTAGGTAGGTAGAGGCGCAATAAAAGGTAACTTAAAAGGTAACTTAAAGGATCTAGAAGAATGGACAAACTTTGTTTATTTTCCAATTTTACAAATATGGAGATTACGTACTGCAAAGTTTATGACAATAAAACATCGCTATCTATTGATTTTTTTAAGAATCTGTTTAGTAGTTCAGTAGTTACCCCTACAAACAAGCAATACTCAGAGGCTACATTATAATACTTTGAAATCCTGGTCAGTGGCGCCACTGTAACAGTGTTCCGTAGGTCGCGAGTTCGAATCCTGATGACTATCACTCACTTTTTGCACTAAATATAATGTTTTCGTGTAAGTTTTTGTGTTCACACACGTCATAGTCACACTTAAAAATGAATTTGACGTTGCAGGCGATTGGTCTAGTTAAAAGCTACTCTATATCAGAAGTATCTGGTGAGATCTGTGTACAAAATCATGCGAACATTATGTATCTACGACAAACATACATCTATGTACACATCACTTGTGGGCATGTACCAAATGTGTAGACTTGTCTCTGACTAATCTCTTTAAACAACCTTTGTAAGCGTCACGGCTCAGCTGGTATAGCTCTGCCTTCTGCGCTGTGGATTGTGGGTTCGATACCCACACAGAACAAATATTTGTGTGACGGTAAACAAAGATTATGTCGTTATTTAGGGCGGCTTGCACCAGAATCGCTAAACGCGTTTAACTCTTAAATAGTATTTAGCGAGTTGTCAAGTCATACAAATACGTCAGATTTAAATCGATTTAGCTGTTAAACACGTTTAGTGATTCTGGTGCAAGACGCCCTTAGTATTTGTCAACTAATTATTGTTTCATTATAGTTAGATGTATTCTAAAATGTGATTGTTGTCGGTAGATGGCGTTGTATAGGTACATAAAAAGTCACTTCCGTGCATGACTTTTAATTTAAATTCTTTAATTCACTACCGTGGAAAAAAACTTCACTTTAGAGCTAATAATTCGTTATTAAACTTGTAACTTTAAATAACAAGTATTTCATATAAAATACGAAATAATTTGGTTAAAAAAATATTTTCTTAGGTCATTTTATATAATATAAATAAAAGAAGAAAAACTATATTATTGGTATTGGACGCATAATCAAGTCACTTCCATGGAGATTGGATATGAGAATATTGTTATTATTGTTGTTGATAGATGGCGTTGTACAGAGAGTAAAAGTTGTAAAATGTTATTGATAGATGGCGTTGGCAGCGTCTCGTACGCGCGCTGCGGTACATCCGGCTCCGGAGCACGCGCTTCCGACGGACACTCTACCTGACAACGTAATTATACACAGTCCGGCTAATTAACTAGTGATGTACTAATTACACTTGGCAAGAAGGAGACGGAAGATAGACGAAGGCTGTCACAGATAGGTGGGCAAGGGATGCTCGTAGACCAAGAGGTAGACCTCCCGCCCGATGGTCCAATGACATAATACAACGAGCCGGGAATCAATGGTTGAGACTCGCAAGGGACAGGAGAGAATGGCGCAGTAAAGAGGCCTATACTTAGCAGTGGGTGCAAACGGGCTGAGATGATACTAATTACGCAAGTTGAGGAAGACCGAAGAAGTGGTTGGATTGTGTGAAAGATGACATGAATGTGACAGGAGTAGATTCAGAGTTGACGGGTTTTGAAGACTAAATGGGAAAATCCACCATTTTGTCTTCAAAACAAACGACTTGACGTATGACTCGACATGACTAAACTTATTTCAAATAATCTACTTGACACTGGCAAAATTGTCTGTCGAAATGACGGACAGAGGCCATATAGAAGAGAAGATGCCATTGACCATTCTGTATCTCCTATGGTTAACAAGTAATTAAATTAAAATTTTAAAAAACCCCCGACTTTGATGCCCATATTAGTGGAGTTGTGAAAAAAAAAATGCAATTCGCCATTTTGTGGTGTCCATTTTGTATGCCATATTGGTAGGGTTGGCTAATAATTTATAAGTTAAAAAACTGGAGCGGGTAAAGGAAGGCTGAAGAAGTGGTTGGATTGTGTGAAAGAGGATATGAGAGAGGAGTAGATTCAGAGTTGACGAATGATAGGAGCGAGTGGAAGAAGACATGTTGTGCCGACCCCACCGTGCCAAGGGCAGGGGAATGATGAGTACTATTAGTTATTTAATAAAAAAATTTAAAATGAGGGTACTCCGACCAAGCACAATGTGACTGCGGAGCCCCACAGACAATGCCTCACTATCTTGCCTAGAATGCACCAACACCTGCACCTGGAAGGATCTGTGTGACGCCACGGAAAATGCCATAGACGTGGCCCGTTTCTGGGCAAAACGGGATATTTAGTAGGTACCTAGGTACTTACTATATAATCCTACTAATATTATAAATGCGAAAGTTTAGATGTTTGGATGTTTGTGTTTCAATCACGTCAAAACCACTGAACCAACTTGGATGAAACTTGGCATATATATAGTTCGTAACCTGGATTGACATATAGGCTACTTTTTATCTCAAATAATTAACAGGATCTACAGGATAAAATGAACGAAAAGGATTAGCAGCGCCAATTGGCAAGAGGATTTCATTGTCATGTCATGTCACGTCAGTTTGACAGGGCGTAGTACTACCTCTTTGGTCTAACGACTAGCGTTTGACATTCCAGTAGGTACGAGTTCGGTGTATTGAGGTGTAATGTCAAGTTTCTCAAAGAAGTATCCGCTCGGTACATGCACAGATAATATAATGTACACGGAAACTGTAGACGCGTACGAAGTCGCGGGTAACTGCTAGTAAAAAATACATATGGGAGCCAATCGACTCGAATTAGAAGTTATTTAATGAGATAATGATGAGTGATTGTCGTTACAGGCCGCGCGCTCGGCTCGGCCGCGTCTGGAGACGGAAGAGCCGACGCCATTACCGACGCGCGACAAGCGACCCGCGCCCGCCTCGCCGAGACACAGGCTCAACGGATATGTACGTATATATAGTCGTGCATACCTTTAACTTTTTAGACCCCCGCCCCCCCCTCCTCGGTGACCACCCATGGCAGGCGTCACAGCTCAGTCGGTAAAGGCTCTGCCTTCCGTGCTGTGGGTCGTGGGTTCGATCCCCACCGAGAACAAACATTTGTGTGACAAACATAGATGTTTGTTCTATGTCTGGATGTTACTATGTATTATAAGTATGTATTTACAAAAAAAAAGTGTATATGTATTCTATCAGCCATCTAGTTCCCATATTACAAGCTTTGCTTAGTTTGGGACTAGAGGGCGTTGTGTGTAAAGTCCAATGAATATTTATTTATGGTCTCTGCCAAGACCCCCTCGCTAATTTTCACTTAGTAATTGATAAATATGGTTTGAAATTTTTTTTTTGCAAACAAACAGTTTAAATAGGTGTACCGAAGACTAAAAATGAAAATTTAGTTCATATTAGATTTTTGTTGAACAGTCTGCTACAGACAAACCGACAACTGAGAAAGAGGCTGAAGTTAGTACAACTCCTGCGCCATCGCCCGACAGGCATGCCAAGGTAAAACCAACATTATTATATCCTCCTAAAGTTCATTTTCGTTCAACAATGTTGTTACACCAAACTTACTAAAATTAAATAAATAAATGAGTCATATAGAAGCAAAGGTAGCAACATTCCTTTTTTTTTTCATCCAAATTGCATTTCCTATTTTTGTAAAATAGAGAGTTTATTCAGTAATCCTGGTGGTGGTATATCTGATAATAACATCATTGGTTATTATTATTGTAACTCATAATTACTATTCTGCTACTACACGCAAAGAAAACAAAAAAGAATGCCTACCGTCATTTTAGTAGACATGCATGTTGCTACCTTTGCTTCTATATGACTCAAATGGTAAATGGAGACCGTGACTCCTATCAACATTTTATATAAGTACAGCCGGCTAGATTTTCCCCTCTGAGGGCGGTCGAAAGAGCTACTATTTCTTAATTAGCCCTGTATATACTATGTACTATTACTATGTACTGTATGTACTATTTCTTATTATTTTCACGTTAAAAAATGCAGCGCATTTAGCCATTTATATGCCTAAAACCAGATCCAATTTTTTGAAATTGCTTGCGATTTTTAAAATTTATTCGAATAGTTCTCATAAAAAGTCACTTCCGTGTATGACTTTTAATTTTAATTATAGACACATTATTAAGTCACTTCCGTGGAAATAGGAAATTAAAATAACTTTTTTTTAGATGACTTATTTTTAAATCTTTAATTTAATACAACGATATATCTACAGTTCATTAAATAGTGCCTTAAAAATCATTGATTGTTATTACGTCCTTAAAAAATATGTATGATTTTGTGCATTTTTCCATACATAATAGACAAGTTTTCAATTTGTATTTTTAGGAAGTGAGTTCGTCAGTAGTAACTGGTACTACGGGGACGCGACCTGAAAGGCAAAGCGTACCGCCTTGCAAGCCGAGACATCCCGCACCAGGTATGTATTCATTCGTTCTCTCGTGACGGAATTTGTAGGCCTCCTTAAGGCCTCCGTGTGACGACTGCTAGAGCCGGGACAGTGAACCGTGCACGAAGCACGGAAGCGCTCAGATGTGACCACTAGCGGTCACCCATCCGAAATGACCGCGCAGAACGTCGCTTCACTTAGATAATCGGTGATTGACTTAACAAGCCTAGACACGCTCTGTTTTCCGTGCTGTAAGTCGTGGGTTCGATCCCCACTGAGAACTAACATTTGTGTGACAAACATAGATTGTTCTATGTCTGGGTGTTACTATGTATTATAAGTATGTATTTACAAAAAAAATATAATCTATCATTAATCTAGTTCCCATATTACAAGCTTTGCTTAGTTTGGCACTAGAGGGCGTCGTGTGAAATGTCCATGAATATTTATTTATTTTATTTTATTTATTTTTTTGTCGACAGGCGGGGGGCCGACATTAGCTAGACTGCGAGTAGTGACAGCGCCACCTACCTGCGTTCAAGATTTAGCAGCACAAGCTACGTCTGCACCCGGTTAGTAACCGATAATTGATTACTAACCGGTTACTAACTGTTTAGTTAGTAAACGATAACTGGTTATTAACCGGTTAGTTAGTAAACGATAACTGGTTATTAACTGGTTAGTAACTGACAACTGGTTATTAACCGGTTAGTTAGTAATTTACAACTGGTTAGTAATCAGATAGTAACCGATAAATGGTTAGTAGCTGATAACAGGTTATTAACCGGTTAGTTAGTAATTGATAACTGGTTAGTAATCAGATAGTAACCGATAAATGGTTAGTAATTGGTTACTGACAGTTTTGTTATTAAACGATAACTGGTTATTAACTGGTTAGTAACCCATAACTGGTTAGTAACCGGTTAGTAATCCATAACTGGATAGTAACCGGTTAGTAATCCATAACTGGATAGTAACCGGTTAGTAATCCATAACTGGATAGTAACCGGTTAGTTAGTAACTGGTATTTTTGAAATTTGCTACCCCAGCCTTTTCCAACACACAGTTAGTAACTTGTAACCTGCACGGTTAGTAACAACTTTTATTTCAAATCATAAGGGTTTACTTGCGACTACCAAAAGGTTACATATTTTTAACCTTTATTGTCCCACTGCTGGGCAAAAGTACAATATAACAACTAATAAATGTTGCCGTGCAGCGCCTACCAGTTTGCGAGAAGCAACTATGCTCGCGTACCTACTATTGACATTCGACAAGAAATACATTACTTTCGGACCCTTTGTGCTGTGCACATCTAAATTTTTATATTTTTTCTAAATTGATCAATAAACCCAGTAATTGTACATTAAAACTGCCTTTAATTGAAGAAAAGCAAAAATCTACCAGTTGTTCCTCTAAAGAATCCACAACTGACTGCGAAAAACAAAACATATAACATATGTTTATATATTATATGTTTTGATATCTAATTGTTTATGATTTTTTTTTTCAGGAGAATCTTCCAGTCCTCGCATCGTGGCTGATGTGGACAGTGTACATTCTGACACGCATTTTAAAAGAGGTAAATATTATTAATTGTATTTCAATGTTTTCCATCACCAGTTTTTATTATTTGATGTTTTCCGTCACCAATTTAAAATATCTAGATTTTCCCCTCATCAATTCAACATTATCTCGATGTTTTTCCTTCACCAATTTAGGATTCTATCAATGTTTTGCCTCACTAATGTAAACATATAACTCAATGTTTTTCAGCACTGGGGTTTTCCGATGTTTTCTCTCATCAATAGTGCCTACTATTTGTATGTTTTCCCTCACCGGTGTGACGTTGCAGGCGGTCGGCGCACAGCCCGCGCGCGCGCAGACCAGAGCTACACACAGTTCGCTGTGATGGACGATGAAAACGTATCTGCATTGCAACAGGTAACTATTACTTATTTAATAACTAGCAGTTACCCGCGACTTCGTACGCGTCTAGTTTCCGTGTACATTATATTATCTGTGCGTGTACCGAGCGGATACTTCTTTGAGAAACTTGACATTACACCTCATTACACCGAACTCGTACTGGAATGTCAAACGCTAGTTGTTAGACCAAAGAGGTAGTACTACGTCCTGTCAAACTGACGTGACATGACATGACAATGAAATCCTCTTGCCAATTGGCGCTGCTAATCCTTTTCGTTCATTTTATCCTGTAGATCTTGTTAATTATTCGGGTTAAAAAGTAGCCTATGTGTTAATCCGAACTACGAACTATATGTATTCCAAGTTTCATTCAAATCGGACCAGTAGTTACAGCGTGATTGAAACACAAACATCCAAACTTGAACATTTATAATAGTAGTGGGATTTATTAGGATTGCCAAAAAGTAAATAAATTAATATTCATGAACATTTCACACGACGCCCTCTAGTGCCAAACTAAGCAAAGCTTGTAATATGGAAACTAGATGCTGATACAATACTTGTACTTATTTTTTGTAAATACATACTTATACTTATAATACATAGTAACACCCAGACATAGAACAAACATGTATGTTTATCACACAAATGTTAGTTCTCAGTGGGGATCGAACCCACGACCCACAGCACGGAAGGCAGCGCTATACCGACTGAGCTGTGACGCCTGTCGCAGTATAGATAGTAATTATAAAAGTATTTGTACCCACTGTTTCAGGTGACCAAAGGCGGCGCTTTGACGCTGGTATCGCTCTGGAAGTCGCAGTTCGACGACTCGGAGGAGACCACAGACAATGAGTGGAAGCAGGAGCAGCTGCAGGTGAGGTGGTCCTTCGACACGGATATAAGATTTTTGGTCCTTCGAAACGGATAGGTGTAACATTATTGGTCCTTCGATACGGATAGATGTAACATTATTGGTCCTTCGATACGGATATATGTAACATTATTGGTCCTTCGATACAGATAGATGTAACATTATTGGTCCTTCGATACGGATAGATGTAACATTATTGGTCCTTCGATACGGATAGATGTAACATTATTGGTCCTTCGAAACGGATAGCTATAAGATATTAGCTATAACATTCTGAGATAACGTGGTCCTTCGAACAAAATAGCTATGTGAGCTAAGATCACATTTTTTATTAATTTAGTGTACATGTACTAATAAATAATACTAATACCCTAATTATATTACGATCTAGCCACAATGCAGGCTAATTAGTAATTTTACATTCACCTCAATTTTTATCATAAACTAATCTAAGAATGTGTCCATTGGCACTTTTCTTATTGTCTCTATTTACTTAAGGCTAAGATCGCGTGAATGGATAGTATTACACTTGTATTTGTCCTCCAGTCTCCGGAGCATCGCTGTGTGCGTGCGCAGTCCGCCGTGTCGAGTTGTAGCAACGCACGCACACAGCTGCAGCACACGCAACTCGCGCGCAAGGACACGCCTCAGGTATATTATATTTACTTTCATATCCTGTTTGACCCCCCTTAATAGTCACTCATTTTTAACCCCTGACGCGAAAACGATGGGGTGTTATAAGTTTTACGTGGCTGTGTCTGAGGCAACGTAGCTCCTGAACGGATGAATCGATTTTGATTTTGTTTTTTTTGTTTGAAAGGTGAATTAGTCGGGAGTGTTCTTAGCTATGTTTGATGAAAATCGGTACAAGATGGCCGCTGCCACAAAATGGCGGATTACATATTTTTTTCACAACTCCCTCAATATGGGTATTAAATTCAGAGGTTTTTAAATTTTTAATTTAATTGTCAGAATATTTTATTATACCTATTTAAAATTCCCCTATAGGGGAAAACTGAAGGGGGATTTTAAAAATATTCTCGTGCAACAGTATGTTCTAAGTATGTTCCTTCACCCCAGGCAGTAGCGCCGAAGTCCCCCCCGGCGTCGCCCCCCCTGCCCCCCTCCGCGCCCCCTCCCGGCGAGGGGGGCCGGCAGGGGGGCGAGCGGCCGCGCCGCTGCGTGCAGATACCCGGTATAGAGGCGTACCCGCATTTACACCCTGTATTGCCGAGGTGTTGGACATTACCTTCCATTGGTAAGATAAGATAAGTGTAATTGGTAAGTATTAATATGGTGACAGTGAGGTGATCTGATGATGGAGGCGGAAGGTGGTTGCTCTTGACAAAGACTATGTGCCTAGATGACGTAAAAATAAAATCTTATTTTTAAAAATGACATTTTTAAAATAATTAATAAGTTTAAAAACTAGAAAAACCGACTTCAATTCGACTACCAGCTTCATCATCAGATGATGATGATGATGGGAATGTTCTAGTGACTATAAACACCACTTAAAAGTAACAGGAAAGCAAAATACGCAATTTCGTGCACGTGGATGGCATATTTTTTTCAGTTATTTCTATTAACCCAAAACTACTGAACCGATTTTGATGAAAATGAAATGAGACCAACCTGGAAGTACATCCTTTCAGATCAAAAAAGAAATTTTGAAATTGGTTGATAAAGACAGAGTTAGATAGATAGATAGATAGAAAACTCTTTATTGTACTGCACCGGTAATTAGATATTAGACATAGTTCTATATTAAAGCGAAGTACAATGGGCGGCCTTATCGCTATGAGCGATCTCTTCCAGGCAACCTTTGGATGGACTGGATTTTAAATGTATGATAGTGTGTATGTGTGATAGAGTTCTGAGGTAAGAAACATTAAAAAAAAACCAGATTTGAGAACCTCCCTCCTTTTTTGCAGTGGGTTAATAAACCTTATTTGCAGTATTTTGTCTCGCCAGGCTCCCACATAAGATCGCTGCAGCCGCCGCTGTTGCAGAAAGCGTCGTTTGAATGCGCCGCCGGCTCGCTGCGGTACAGCGTGGACGTGATGCGCGGCGTGGCCACTAGGGACGTCGCCGAGACAACGCACAAGGCCATCACCGCACCCGTTAGTATTTGTAGGATGAGAAATGTGAAAAAAAAATCTAGCGCCAAACTGAGCCAACTTTGGTCTAAGAGCGCCGTTTAATGCCAAACTAAGCCAGGTCTCACGTGTTGATATTTTAACAGCGCCAAACGAATCCCAGTAGTTTCTGTCGATATTCAACAGTGCCATCAAGCACTAAACTAATCCAAGTCTCAAGTGTTAACATTATAATAGTGCATAACTAATCCAGTTATTTAGCGTTGATATTTAACAACGCCATTCAGCGCCAAACTAATCCAAGTATTTTTCGTTGATATATCAACATTAGCCCCAAACTTATCCACGTCTGTATCGTCACAATTTAAACAGTAGCAAACTAAGCCGAACTCATAAAGTCATTATTTCAACAACGCCATCTAGCGACAAACAAAATGAACTCTCATACCTTAAAATTGAATTGAACAAAACGGTAAATCTTTCTTTCTTGTGTTGAAATTAATAACTGAAACATATTTTTGTATTATTTCCAGTGCTTATCAGCATCCTACAGTGCTTCTCCTAAACCCAAACCTGAGCCAGAGGGCGCCACTGTGTCCAGCAGATTAGAAATACGGGTGCGGCCGCCTGATAGCGCCAGTCCGGGACATTCTGGTAACTATAGAGACAATATTTTAACACCCACTAAAACATTGTGATTATTTAATAAAAAATATGAAGCACAGCAATAGCGCCAGTCTGAGCCATTTTGGTAACTAGACAACCACTTTACAGGGGTGTGGTAAGGATTTTTTCTAAGATTTTTTTGTAAAATCCTTGATAGTTATAATTTTCAACTCAAAAATCTGCTTTTAAAGTAAATAAATTAATGTTTTTGAATACAAAATAACTAAAGTCGCTGTCTAAAAAAATTGTTGAGGTTAAAATATGTAGTTATAAATAAATATTCAAGTACATTTCACACAGCGCCCTCTAGTCCCAAACTAAGCAAAGCTTGTAATATGGGAACTAGATGCTGATACAATACTTATACACTTTTTTTGTAAATACATACTTATAATACATAGTAACACCCAGACATAGAACAATCTATGTTTATCACACAAATGTTAGTTTTTGGCGATTAATTATAATTAATTACAATACATATTGTGGGTGTTGTAAATGCTTTATTAGTCATAGTTTTCTTAGTGAATAAATTCTTCCTATATAGATTACAATATAATGTTAAATTAGTTATAGATAGATAGAAAATACTTTATTGCACACCTTAACCTAGGGACTACTATAACATACAAAACAAAACTTAACTAATGGTACAATGGGCGGTCTTATCGCTAAAGAGCGATCTCTACCAGACAACCATGGACAACCACCTTGATATAATTTAATATAATTAGTAATATTGTTTCCAGTTAAGATCCACTCTGTGGTGAGCGGCGCGGAGCCGGTCCGACTGAACCACGACGAGGCATCCGTCTACTACGACGCGACTGAACATCAGCGTGATAAACGGTCTGTAAAGTCCTGTGTTTTAACCTTCTCCCTGGCTCACCAATACACCAAGATCGAATCCTCGATATCGGTAGCGCCGCCATTCTCGTGTGTCCCTTTCAGCCCCCCTCCAGGCCTTCCCCCCCCGACCCCCTCGTCCTGTCATCCGGACGTACTGATGACATTGACAGGTCGGGAGATTGACACTGACAGTTACCTCACTTACTTGTGCATGTGAGATAGGGTACAGTATCTACTAAGTAGATACAAACACTACACGGTCATTAACTAAACTCTACTTATACTTACGTGTAGTTTGAAGAAAACAAGCAAATGATGTATAGTACTCACAACTGATCTTTGTCCCTCTGAACTACCAAACGTTTTGGATCTACATTCATTATGCGAACTGCCAAGGAATGGAACTCGTTGCCGTCTTCTGTCTTTCCTAAAAAATACAGGGTGTAACATTAATGTCCCTATAAGTCCGAAAGGGGGTTATTCTACACGTCATGCCGAACAACATTTGTTCTACGACTTTTAATATTTCGAAGTTTTTCATTCATTAAAAGCGTCTTTAAGTTTCCTTAAAAATAGCATTGCACACGTGCTATCGTGTCTATGTGTGGGTGCGACGTGATAGAAGGGTGCGTGTGCATGTGTACTAACAGGCTGGATACATACGCAAAGTAAATAAACACTAAAAGTGGTCGCAGATATCTAAGATAAAAAAAAAATTGAAATATCCAACATGTTGCATTCAACTTTTGCACATGCCAATCTATTCACGTGTTTGGTCAGAATAAGCCCCTTTTCGGCTTATAGGGACAATATGTTACACCCTGTATAGTCCCACTGCTGGGCAAAGGTCTCCCCCATTTCCTTCCAAGTCTTCCGCTGGCTTGTCAGGTCCCACCAATTTGTGACAAATAAATAAAGAAACAAGTAATTAAATTAAAAATTCAAAAACAAAATCAAAATTGATTCATCCGTTCAGGAGCTACATTGCCACACACAGTCACGTCAAACTTATAACACCCTGTCGTTTTTGCGTCGGTGGGTAAAAACTAATTAATTCAAAATTATGATTTACAGGTCGTCGACACGGAGTGGAGAGAAAAGTCAAAGTCCCGCCATAGAGAAAGTTAGACTTGAAACTATTGCAGATAGGTAACTATATTTATTATCTTATAAATAAATATTCATGGACATTTCACACAGCGCCCTCTAGTCCCAAACTAAGCAAAGCTTTTTTTTTTCCTGCGTCCCTCTGAGAGTTTCAGAGTTTTTGTTTTCCGATTTATTTCTTGCTTTATTTGTATATTTTCTACTCTACTCTTTCCTTAGTAGGACTAAAGGGAGATAAAGCAAAGCTTGTGATATGGGAACTAGATGCTGATACAATACTTATATACTTTTTTTTTGTAAATACATACTTATAATACATAGTAACACCCAGACATAGAACAAACATCTATGTTTGATACAAAAATGTTAGTTCTCAGTGGGGATTGAACCCACCACCCGCAGCACGGAAGGCACCGCTATACCGACTGAGCTGTGACGCCTGTAATATTTTGTTTCAGGGCAAATTCAATTATAAAAAAAGAATCGACAGGTGCGGGCGACGGATCTCAGAGTCTACGAGATGTGAGTATTTACCATTAACCATCGATCGGAAAACACGAGTGTTATAAGTTTGACGGCGCTGGTGACAGAGTATTTAGGCCGCCTTAAGTCCTCCGTCGTGGCATCTATTTTATAGACTAAAAATAACTAAAAATTATGTAATATTAAAATATACATAATAAATAAATAAATATTCATGGACTTTACACACAACGCCCTCTAGTCCCAAACTAAGCAAAACTTGTGATATGGGAACTAGACAAATATACATAATTATGTAGTTGAGCTATCTATAAATCGTTTGCAACGGTGTGTAGATAGCTCAACTGCTTCATGTGTATTTTGTACATATTATAAATATTGTAAATACTGTATTAGTCGTAATTATCTTTGTGAATAAATAAAAAAAAAAATTGTACTCTCCGTGTTGATATTATAATGACACGGAAACTATTTGCGTACGAAGTAGCGGGTAACTACTAGTACTTACATACCGGGTGTTAGCAGACCACTTCCGAAAACTTGGAGGTTCCAATCAGACCATGATGCTGAAAACATTTAGCGAAAAAAATCGCAAAAAAAAATTCTCCTTTTCATTTTTTTTTCTAGTTACATACACACAGTACCACATAATAAGACATATCTGCCTAATTATCTCATTTAAAAAAGCAAAAAAACAAATAAAATAAATAAAGCAGCAATGTACAGTGCACAGAACAGCTGAGAGTTCATCGCGGGTCATTCGAGTACGCGACGTGCGAGCGAGACAAGAGACGCCCGTCTTTATCACGCGGTCGCGCGGTCATTATACCAATTAGGTATAAATAAACATAGTAGGTACCTACCTACGTTAGTAGGCACTTACGACACAGAATAAATAATAGTACTACGCCTCGACCTTACCTACGTAAATGCGTACATTGCGGACTGGCGGAATAAATACAAATCTTTAAACATTGTTTTCTCCGGCTATAATTATTTTTCAGGCACAGATTATAGAAAAGTACAGATGTAATGTATAGCCATTTTTGTGTCACAGTTAGAAGTGCACCATAATGGAGTACTTTGTGTCATTCAGTCTCTGGCCATTGACGCCTCCAATGCCAAACATATTTTTATACAATTATGCCGGCGTGTGTGGTTCCCACTTGCAAAAATTGGCCTGGGTCTAAAAACAAAGTAGATGGGATAACATACATCACATTTGGGTCTCTATTTGATAAGGAATCGTCTTGGAATCATCAATTTAAAGAAAAATTACCATCAATTCAATAATGTTGCAAACAACACCAACATTTTTTTCCCAACAAAATTTATATTAATCTTTATGACTACACATCATTAGGCATAGGTATTTCAATAGGTATTTTTAATCATAGAGCGCTAAATTTGTTATTTTGAAAAAATATTTGTGTAATTTTAGGTTTCTTGTTGACATACTCAGACGAGAACAATGGACAAAAATCATTCAAAAAACACGTCCGGAGTCTTTCCTTAATTCTATTAAAATTTATAAATATCTATTTCAGTACCTCCTACTTAGGTACCTAAGCAGCATTTACAAAAAAAATTACCCCAAAAAATTGGGAAATAGTTTTGTAGGTGCAACATTGGGCTGCGCAAACATCATGCGCACGAGAACATTTTTATAGCATTTTGGTGACAAAATCCTTCATACAAATTATGTCAAATGCGGCTTCTAGTGTTTTCTATATTCTAAGTTTTCAGGATAACTGATTTTTTTTTGGTTGGGTTTTGGTGTGCTGTACCCCCCCCTTTTCGTTTTCGGAAGTGGTCTGGTAACACCCTGTATAATACATAGTTATAATACATTGTCAGCGTTCGTGCGGTGCATCCCGCATCCCCGTGGCGCGCGAGCCGCGACTCGCCAAGTGTGCCTCCTGGAGCGGAGACTCCGACACAGCAGACCTAACACCAGGTATACTACTACTACTACTACTACTAGTACATCCCGCATCCCCGTGGCGCGCGAGCCGCGACTCGCCAAGTGTGCCTCCTGGAGCGGAGACTCCGACACCGCAGACCTAACACCAGGTATACTACTACTACTACTACTACTAGTACATCCCGCATCCCCGTGGCGCGCGAGCCGCGACTCGCCAAGTGTGCCTCCTGGAGCGGAGACTCCGACACCGCAGACCTAACACCAGGTATACTACTACTACTACTACTACTAGTACATCCCGCATCCCCGTGGCGCGCGAGCCGCGACTCGCCAAGTGTGCCTCCTGGAGCGGAGACTCCGACACCGCAGACCTAACACCAGGTATACTACTACTACTACTACTACTACTAGTACATCCCGCATCCCCGTGGCGCGCGAGCCGCGACTCGCCAAGTGTGCCTCCTGGAGCGGAGACTCCGACACCGCAGACCTAACACCAGGTATACTACTACTACTACTACTACTAGTACATCCCGCATCCCCGTGGCGCGCGAGCCGCGACTCGCCAAGTGTGCCTCCTGGAGCGGAGACTCCGACACCGCAGACCTAACACCAGGTATACTACTACTACTACTACTACTAGTACATCCCGCATCCCCGTGGCGCGCGAGCCGCGACTCGCCAAGTGTGCCTCCTGGAGCGGAGACTCCGACACCGCAGACCTAACACCAGGTATACTACTACTACTACTACTACTAGTACATCCCGCATCCCCGTGGCGCGCGAGCCGCGACTCGCCAAGTGTGCCTCCTGGAGCGGAGACTCCGACACCGCAGACCTAACACCAGGTATACTACTACTACTACTACTACTACTAGTACATCCCGCATCCCCGTGGCGCGCGAGCCGCGACTCGCCAAGTGTGCCTCCTGGAGCGGAGACTCCGACACCGCAGACCTAACACCAGGTATACTACTACTACTACTACTACTACTAGTACATCCCGCATCCCCGTGGCGCGCGAGCCGCGACTCGCCAAGTGTGCCTCCTGGAGCGGAGACTCCGACACCGCAGACCTAACACCAGGTATACTACTACTACTACTACTACTAGTACATCCCGCATCCCCGTGGCGCGCGAGCCGCGACTCGCCAAGTGTGCCTCCTGGAGCGGAGACTCCGACACCGCAGACCTAACACCAGGTATACTACTACTACTACTACTACTACTAGTACATCCCGCATCCCCGTGGCGCGCGAGCCGCGACTCGCCAAGTGTGCCTCCTGGAGCGGAGACTCCGACACCGCAGACCTAACACCAGGTATACTACTACTACTACTACTACTACTAGTACATCCCGCATCCCCGTGCCGCGCGAGCCGCGACTCGCCAAGTGTGCCTCCTGGAGCGGAGACTCCGACACCGCAGACCTAACACCAGGTATACTACTACTACTACTACTACTACTAGTACATCCCGCATCCCCGTGGCGCGCGAGCCGCGACTCGCCAAGTGTGCCTCCTGGAGCGGAGACTCCGACACCGCAGACCTAACACCAGGTATACTACTACTACTACTACTACTAGTACATCCCGCATCCCCGTGGCGCGCGAGCCGCGACTCGCCAAGTGTGCCTCCTGGAGCGGAGACTCCGACACCGCAGACCTAACACCAGGTATACTACTACTACTACTACTACTACTAGTACATCCCGCATCCCCGTGGCGCGCGAGCCGCGACTCGCCAAGTGTGCCTCCTGGAGCGGAGACTCCGACACCGCAGACCTAACACCAGGTATACTACTACTACTACTACTACTAGTACATCCCGCATCCCCGTGGCGCGCGAGCCGCGACTCGCCAAGTGTGCCTCCTGGAGCGGAGACTCCGACACCGCAGACCTAACACCAGGTATACTACTACTACTACTACTACTACTAGTACATCCCGCATCCCCGTGGCGCGCGAGCCGCGACTCGCCAAGTGTGCCTCCTGGAGCGGAGACTCCGACACCGCAGACCTAACACCAGGTATACTACTACTACTACTACTACTAGTACATCCCGCATCCCCGTGGCGCGCGAGCCGCGACTCGCCAAGTGTGCCTCCTGGAGCGGAGACTCCGACACCGCAGACCTAACACCAGGTATACTACTACTACTACTACTACTACTAGTACATCCCGCATCCCCGTGGCGCGCGAGCCGCGACTCGCCAAG
Organism: Gandaritis pyraliata; assembly: GCA_947859175.1. Lineage (NCBI taxonomy): Eukaryota > Metazoa > Arthropoda > Insecta > Lepidoptera > Geometridae > Gandaritis > Gandaritis pyraliata. The sequence continues at coordinate 4,380,523 of OX401879.1, forward strand.
TGTGCCTCCTGGAGCGGAGACTCCGACACCGCAGACCTAACACCAGGTATACTACTACTACTACTACTACTAGTACATCCCGCATCCCCGTGGCGCGCGAGCCGCGACTCGCCAAGTGTGCCTCCTGGAGCGGAGACTCCGACACCGCAGACCTAACACCAGGTATACTACTACTACTACTACTACTAGTACATCCCGCATCCCCGTGGCGCGCGAGCCGCGACTCGCCAAGTGTGCCTCCTGGAGCGGAGACTCCGACACCGCAGACCTAACACCAGGTATACTACTACTACTACTACTACTAGTACATCCCGCATCCCCGTGGCGCGCGAGCCGCGACTCGCCAAGTGTGCCTCCTGGAGCGGAGACTCCGACACCGCAGACCTAACACCAGGTATACTACTACTACTACTACTACTAGTACATCCCGCATCCCCGTGGCGCGCGAGCCGCGACTCGCCAAGTGTGCCTCCTGGAGCGGAGACTCCGACACCGCAGACCTAACACCAGGTATACTACTACTACTACTACTACTACTAGTACATCCCGCATCCCCGTGGCGCGCGAGCCGCGACTCGCCAAGTGTGCCTCCTGGAGCGGAGACTCCGACACCGCAGACCTAACACCAGGTATACTACTACTACTACTACTACTAGTACATCCCGCATCCCCGTGGCGCGCGAGCCGCGACTCGCCAAGTGTGCCTCCTGGAGCGGAGACTCCGACACCGCAGACCTAACACCAGGTATACTACTACTACTACTACTACTAGTACATCCCGCATCCCCGTGGCGCGCGAGCCGCGACTCGCCAAGTGTGCCTCCTGGAGCGGAGACTCCGACACCGCAGACCTAACACCAGGTATACTACTACTACTACTACTACTAGTACATCCCGCATCCCCGTGGCGCGCGAGCCGCGACTCGCCAAGTGTGCCTCCTGGAGCGGAGACTCCGACACCGCAGACCTAACACCAGGTATACTACTACTACTACTACTACTACTAGTACATCCCGCATCCCCGTGGCGCGCGAGCCGCGACTCGCCAAGTGTGCCTCCTGGAGCGGAGACTCCGACACCGCAGACCTAACACCAGGTATACTACTACTACTACTACTACTACTAGTACATCCCGCATCCCCGTGGCGCGCGAGCCGCGACTCGCCAAGTGTGCCTCCTGGAGCGGAGACTCCGACACCGCAGACCTAACACCAGGTATACTACTACTACTACTACTACTACTAGTACATCCCGCATCCCCGTGGCGCGCGAGCCGCGACTCGCCAAGTGTGCCTCCTGGAGCGGAGACTCCGACACCGCAGACCTAACACCAGGTATACTACTACTACTACTACTACTAGTACATCCCGCATCCCCGTGGCGCGCGAGCCGCGACTCGCCAAGTGTGCCTCCTGGAGCGGAGACTCCGACACCGCAGACCTAACACCAGGTATACTACTACTACTACTACTACTAGTACATCCCGCATCCCCGTGGCGCGCGAGCCGCGACTCGCCAAGTGTGCCTCCTGGAGCGGAGACTCCGACACAGCAGACCTAACACCAGGTATACTACTACTACTACTACTACTAGTACATCCCGCATCCCCGTGGCGCGCGAGCCGCGACTCGCCAAGTGTGCCTCCTGGAGCGGAGACTCCGACACCGCAGACCTAACACCAGGTATACTACTACTACTACTACTACTAGTACATCCCGCATCCCCGTGGCGCGCGAGCCGCGACTCGCCAAGTGTGCCTCCTGGAGCGGAGACTCCGACACCGCAGACCTAACACCAGGTATACTACTACTACTACTACTACTAGTACATCCCGCATCCCCGTGGCGCGCGAGCCGCGACTCGCCAAGTGTGCCTCCTGGAGCGGAGACTCCGACACCGCAGACCTAACACCAGGTATACTACTACTACTACTACTACTAGTACATCCCGCATCCCCGTGGCGCGCGAGCCGCGACTCGCCAAGTGTGCCTCCTGGAGCGGAGACTCCGACACAGCAGACCTAACACCAGGTATACTACTACTACTACTACTACTAGTACATCCCGCATCCCCGTGGCGCGCGAGCCGCGACTCGCCAAGTGTGCCTCCTGGAGCGGAGACTCCGACACCGCAGACCTAACACCAGGTATACTACTACTACTACTACTACTAGTACATCCCGCATCCCCGTGGCGCGCGAGCCGCGACTCGCCAAGTGTGCCTCCTGGAGCGGAGACTCCGACACAGCAGACCTAACACCAGGTATACTACTACTACTACTAGTACATCCCGCATCCCCGTGGCGCGCGAGCCGCGACTCGCCAAGTGTGCCTCCTGGAGCGGAGACTCCGACACAGCAGACCTAACACCAGGTATACTACTACTACTACTACTACTAGTACATCCCGCATCCCCGTGGCGCGCGAGCCGCGACTCGCCAAGTGTGCCTCCTGGAGCGGAGACTCCGACACAGCAGACCTAACACCAGGTATACTACTACTACTACTACTACTAGTACATCCCGCATCCCCGTGGCGCGCGAGCCGCGACTCGCCAAGTGTGCCTCCTGGAGCGGAGACTCCGACACAGCAGACCTAACACCAGGTATACTACTACTACTACTACTACTAGTACATCCCGCATCCCCGTGGCGCGCGAGCCGCGACTCGCCAAGTGTGCCTCCTGGAGCGGAGACTCCGACACCGCAGACCTAACACCAGGTATACTACTACTACTACTACTACTAGTACATCCCGCATCCCCGTGGCGCGCGAGCCGCGACTCGCCAAGTGTGCCTCCTGGAGCGGAGACTCCGACACAGCAGACCTAACACCAGGTATACTACTACTACTACTACTACTACTAGTACATCCCGCATCCCCGTGGCGCGCGAGCCGCGACTCGCCAAGTGTGCCTCCTGGAGCGGAGACTCCGACACCGCAGACCTAACACCAGGTATACTACTACAGAGGGGCGAGTACGAGTTTACAGTGTGCAATACGTCTGACGCCGAGCACACCGGTGTGCGCTGCTTGGTATGGAGACACTGAGCGGATTTTTCGAGAAGCTTGGCCTCGTCAAGCTTCGTCAATCAGCGCACACCGGTGTGCGGACGTCAGACGTATTGCACACTGTAAACTCGTACTCGCCCTTCTAGGGTTAGTACTTTTAATAAGTAGATTTATATATTTATAGTTGACCGAGCGAGCGAAGCGTCTCAGTTTGGAGATTGGCCAAAAATTCTTTTGTCCGGCGGTCTGTCTGTCTGTCTGTCAGTAATCGCCTACAGGTCGTATTTATCAACCGATTTCGACGAAAATCGGCACACAAGTTCCTTGATTTATTTAATTTTTTTTGTCGACCGCGATTTTTATTAGGAGGAACCACTTAACATTTAACTTACTTTGACCAACAAAGTTTTGAAGAATTCATAATAATACTTAATTATCAAATTCTCATTAAGTTGAATAAAATAATATATTTATGTATGAACAGCGCTCCGGCGTCGTCGACAGAACGCGTCAGATAAGTATGCGGCTGACCCCGCGCGGGAACTGAACCTGCGATTCGCGAGACCCAGGCACCGACAGCCGCCGCAACATACCAGGTATATTAAATATCATCTTTTTAACCGACTTAAAAAAAGAGGAGGTTCTCAATTATATTATTTATTTTATTGCAGTCGCAGTGGTTCCCGTGGCGTGCCCTCGCTACTGCTCTCCTCCCCCCCCGGCTCGTGCTCCCCCCCCTCGGGCTCGCCCCCTCCCCCCCCGGCGGCCCCCACGCCGGCGCACAACGCGGCGCGCGCCAGGCGCTTCCGACCGCTCTCTATAGCGCCATAGTGAGCCATAGCGGGTAATTTTGTAAATTTTCTCTGAAAATGTTTGGTTTTATTTATATGATAACCAGTTCAGTTTAGTACTGTTGAAATTGTGAGCCTGCTCGACAGCGCCATAGTGATCCGTACTGATAAGTTTGTAAAATGTATTGAAATTGTGTTTTAATAGGATGGTTCAGTTTAGTGGCGTTTAAATTGTGTCTTTTCTTGGTTGGCTTAGCTTGTCGCTAGATGGCGTAGTTGAAAAATTAAAGCTACATAGTTTGGTTGGTTTAATTTCCTGCTGTGGGCGCAGATACTTTGGGGAATTCAGCTTAGATCTATAGATAGCTCAACTGATCCAAATTAGTTTTAATAATCATTAATAATTTTTTTCCAGAACTGGACAACACGTGAACACATTAAACATATTGAACGGATTAATAGTATTTATAATTACTCATTTGATAACATCTTGTTAGTTATCAGACGTTTAAAATTGGTCTCTAATGGATTATATAATTTTTTTTCAATTTTTTTATACAACTTTATGATCAAACAAGCTGATAGCCCACCTGATGTTAAGCGGTAACCACTGCCTCTAACTGATTCTCCATATAAAAATATAGTTTACTCAACTTTATAGTATAAATAAAACGCTGATACCTAACACGAGGTTATTATATCAATATGTGAAGATCTAATAAAAAAATCATTGTGACATTTTCGAAAATAAATCGCACAATATTTTCAAAAAAATATCATTTACGAAATAAGGCTTTAAAAAAAATAAGTTTTGCTATTAAATTCTTATTCCTATGTAAATAAGAATAATAATAGCTTGCTTAACTTGAAATTAGATAGATTTTTTTGGTTTCCTACAGCCGCGCTCAGTGACGTATATCAAAAGATAATGCATACTCGTTTTTTTTAATACAACTTAATAATGAATAAGCCGATGGCCCACCTGATGTTAAGCGGGGTTTACTTATAATCGCCTTTCAACTTAAACACTGAAGGTTAAATACCTAACAACTTTGAAAATAAGAATTCTATACAGGGTGTAACATAATGTCCCTATAAGTCCGAAAGTGGATATTCTACACGTCATGCCGAACAACATTTGTTCTAAGACTTTTAATGTTTCGAAGTTTTTCATTCATGAAAAGCGTCTTAAAGTTTCCTTAAAAATAGCATTGCACACGTGTTAAAGTGTCTATGTGTGGGTGCGTGTGCATGTGTACTAACAGGCTGGATACATACGCAAAGTAAATAAACACTCAAGGTTGTCGCAAATCTAAGATAAAAACAAAAATTGAAATTTCAAAGATGTATTCAACTTTTGCACATGCCAATCTATTCACGTGTTTGGTCTGAATAAGCCCCTTTTCGGCTTATAGGGACAATATGTTACACGTTGTATATAAAAATTAAATGAATTCACAAATGTAGATCATTTTGTTGAATGTTGAAATCAATGGAAAAATTCCTGAACTGATTTTGACGTTACTAGCAAAAGTCTAAAATGTTTAGGTAATATTTTCCCTCGTAGTTAGCCTAAATACTGCCATTATGGCTCTTAATATAAAAATGCCAATAAGCATGCTTGATGCTATGCTAAACCGTTTTTCATGCGGTTTCGAATGTACAGGGAGTGTGTATTTTATGTTGAAAAGTGTATTTTTTAGAGATGTGACCATGTCGATAATTCAAACTATCGATAAAATTAGATATCTATTTTTCAGTTGTATCTAAAATTTAAATACACTTTCCATCATTAATTGTTGTTGAACATCATAATTAATATCTTTAAAGACTAATAAATTGGGCTCACTATATTATTTATTAAAAAATCACGTTCTTTTTTTCTTTGCTTTTGTAAATAATATTTATTTTACGGCGCGACTGCGGTTTAAATAAATTATTGTAATTTTATTATTGGTAGATTTGTATGGGATTTATAATTAAATCTAAAGACTCATAAGAAAATTAAAAAAAAATACTTCTCAGCGTCTTGCTTTGGTTTATGTAAGCTTGAGTCTGCTATAAAAAATGTAATATAAATAAAAAATATTTATATATTTGCTCGAAATTAAATTTGATTATTTCTACTAGTACTTGTATGGTATTTTCATATTATTGATCAACTGTCATTTGGCACTGCGTAGTGTCTTGTGTTGTAATGATAAAAACACTAGTGTGCTGATAAAATTGTGGATCCCATACAAAATTAGATTAAAAGATTAAAAATCATTATTGTAAATATTTTTATTTTTGGTGCTAATGCTAAATTATTTTAATTTTAAAAGCTCTCCTTAAATATTGAATAAACAATTTAAAAAAAAAAAGATCTGTCAACATATTTTTGGTCACAAAATATATTTAAATGATGCATGTACAAATTGTTTGTGAAATCGCGGATTTAGTAATCGGTATACCGGCTTAGTAATTAAGCCAATGTTAAACGCTTATATCGATAAAGTAGGAACATCACTAGTGATTCGGTGGTGAAACATCGAAACTCGATATTTCGATGTAAAAATGGCATTTTGTAATTTTAAAATGCAATGATTGCATTTTTTTTAATATTTCTAACGATAAGTTGTGTTTGTAATTAGTTTTTGGCGAAACATATTCGCTGTGAAAATATTGTTCTAATTAAAGATGTACATTTTGTTTCCTTTCTAAATCTGTTGTACATTTTTATTCGTCGACTTGGCTTCCTAATTTAAGAGTGAAGTTTGTAATTTAAAATATAAATCATCGATATCGATAAATAACATGATACTCATCACTATCATCGTAAAAGAAAGATATTTTTGAAAAATGAATAGTGTACGTTAAATGAATGTTGTATAAGAAATAAATTCTGAAACTAGGGATGGGAAATGTTATAATAATGTTGAAATTTTTGCGTAAATCGATGTTGCACTCGTCTTAAATACTCTGTTTTTGAGTCTTTCTATTAAATATAGCACAAATTGGTAGGATAAGGGAACGAACTCATACTACGTGACCCATTTTTAACTCCCCTCCCCCTTTCCCCCTCCTACTCCCACCTTCCCTTCTAATTTTCACGTGGTAATTCATGAATATGGTTTTAAATCATTTGCAAAAAGACAGTAAAATCTTTTTTTCTCATATTTGTCAGTGTTGTCATCTGTGTTTTAAAAGCGCTTAATACGATGCGTTATATTTGAATGCGTTAGATTTCTCTAGCCTAGAGAAATCTAGCTCTTAATCGCGCTCTAGACACTAGAGACGTGAAGATACGTGAAGGAAATCTTAACCCCCCCGCCCCCCCCCCCGTGACCAAGCGCGGTTTGAAGACCCCCCCCCTGAACGGGTCACGTAGTATAGGTTCTCTAATTAGCTAACTAGCTTTTTTTTTCAATAAAAAAAATTTATTAATCTAAAAATTGCCAGGCTTGCCCTAAATATGCAAAGTTCTGGAAATTTTCTAACCCCTGTGTAGAAGGACTCAAAACTATTAAAAATGTATAATATTATATTTATATATACGTTAATTAGATGCCATTTAAATCTAGTCTCGCTGCTTAGTTATAGTTAAAATTGATAAAATATTATATAATAATTAAAAAAAAAACGACGGTTTGACATATTTTTAGAGGTTAAGGTAATATACTTCTGGGAAAATTCAAAGGAATTTAAAAAAAAAATTGTCGCTATTTAAAAAAATGGTGATGCTTTGTGCTGGTTTTAAAAAGTTGGGTTGCAACCGTGTATGGTTTTAACAATAGTTACATACAACGTTTATTTTTTATCGATAAAATCATGTCAATACATCACTATACACTGGCTAATAATGAAAAAAAAAAACAAAATATTAACGAAATGATTATTAAGTGTTGTGAATACATAATTAATGTATATTAATACATAAAAACTATTAAATTATGTTTTTTTTCAGACAAATAAGATATTTGTGATATCTAAAATAAATGTTCCGTTTTTTTTTTTCAAAATTTGACTGGAACACTAAAAATCATATCAAATCATTTATTCACTAACAATTATTTGAAATTACTTAAATTAACATAATACAAAAATAATAACTTTATTAGTAAAATTATATAGTGGAACTTGCTAAAAAATCATCTCTATCGTATAAAAAACTCCTTGTAGCCCCAGTTTTATAATTTTATTTTTAAATTTAAGGGGACAATTTAGGGAGCGAGTTGAAAACTTTAACCGCTTGATACCTAGAGCCATCATCATCCCCCTACCCTTATCCCACGCTAGGTGGAGTCGGCACAACATGTCAAAGTGAATAGGTTTCTTCTAGGCAAATGTGCTACATCGTCGACCGCATCGTCACTTACCATCAGGTGAGATTGCGGTCAAACGTTTGTCTATAATGTATAAAAAAAAGGTCAAAGTCAAAATTTCTTTATTCAATAAAATCACAAGGATCATTTAGAATCGTGTTATATAACTAGGTGATTCTAGGTGCCAGTTCCACGCGACCAGAGACGACAAGAACGGGTAACAAACTACACACTGGTTCCTAGCGTTTTTTTGTATGATCCCTTTTACAGAGTCTTCTGTCTTCTTCCACTCCTATCATTCGTCAACTCTGAATCTACTCCTCTCTCATATCCTCTTTCACACAATCCAACCACTTCTTCGGCCTAGAGCCATGATACCATGCGAGCCATGGATACTAGAGCCATGTTTAGCAATATTTAAATGAAGCCATAATGGTGCTATCAGATCAAAAAAGCAATAGTTTTTACAAATATATTTAAAAGCCATACACGGAACCCATATTCGTTCTAGTCCACAAGCTTCCGTCTCATACAAATATTGATAAAACTCTGTTAATTTTATCATAAAATCTATGGATAATCTTATTTTGTATGTAGAACCTATGTATGAATATTATGTATGAACATTATGTATGAGATTGTATGAAGCGCTATTGTGTTTGAGCACGCTCAGTTACTTTCATTTTGCCATATTTTTTTATATTTACCAAAATATGCACAATGGAGATAAAATAAAGGTACTTGTCCTTTCAATGTCGTTTTATTTATTTACTACTAGCTTCCGCCTGCGATTTCGTCCGCGTTCCGTTTGATCCTGTTGATTTTCCAAGATAAAAAGTAGCCTGTGTTAATCCAGGCTACGAACTATATGTACCTATTCCAAGTATCATCCAAATCGGACCAGAGGGGCGATTACGAGTTGACAATGTACAAAACCGGTGTCAAACGTCTAACGCCGAGCACACCGGTGTGCGCTGCTTGGTATGGAGACACTGAGCGGATTTTTTGAGAAGCTTGAAATGCGATTACGACTCCGGTGTGGGCTTGCACAGACGTAGTGTATGATCACACGGTGTAAACTTTTTGTACTATTATCTAAGCTGTGACTATCACGATCGTAGTGTACGCCGATATTTGACCGTTATTCTGTTAATTGCGATTACGAGTGGCTTTTAGCACCTCTGCGATTGCGCCGCCGCGATATCGCGGCTCACACCATGGTATTTCTCGGTGTGGGTGTACTAACTGTTAATTATTCTGTGTCAAATATTGTGATTTTACGTGTGGAATGACAAAACGTTCTTTATTTATTATTTATTTTTTCTTTGTAAATTACCATAAATTACCTTGTAGGTACCTACTGTGAAAAAATTGTGCTTGATTTATGTTCTACTACGCTGGGTGGGAAAAGTAGAGCTCTGCCTACGAGAGAAATGCTACGGAAGATGCCAGGAGCTTCCAAAATGTTTCCGAGCCCGTCAATGATCTTTCGGAGACCGAGATGTCAGACCGGTAGGCTCAAATACATCAGTGAAGATCCATGCAGAGCCTTGTACTAATAAATGTACAGGCAGACCAAATAAAACCAATCAGGTTGTGGCTTGCACATTTGACCTTGGATTTTGGGATTCCTGATGCTGAGAGAGACCAAGGTACACATTTATAATCTTACTAAGGAGTTTTCACTGATTAGCAAATACTTATTAGTAAGTGCACAACACACAGAGGGTGGTATACCTATTATTCTCTAGGTATAGTTGCCTACCATTCAATGCTTTGTCTGAAATAAAGCTGACTTGTAACATTCTTGTCTTGTTGTTCTACTGGATCATTTATGTACAAAATGGCATAAACCTTTGTTAGTTAGATAGGTAGGTACCTATTGTTTTTATCTTAGAGCTTCTACCCACTAATACTTAGTTTATTCTTTGTTGCAGACAATTCAAAGTAACAAATTGTAAAAGTTACACTACTCGGGATAGAGTTGACTAAAGTGAGATCCTGAGTCAACTAAAGGCATCACCACACGTATAGGTCAAGCTTGCAAAGTCCGCACCAGTCCCTGCCGTGGTCCACATGCATATTTCACCAAGCTGTACCAGGGGCAACTTTTTATCATGGTCCAACTTTATTATAGATACCTATACAAAATATGTTGGCTTGTATAGCAGGGTTTGATTCTTAGTTCCTAAACAGATGCTTTTATTTGAATAAATGTTATAAACATATTATCATACTTAGTGCGGCTTGCACCAGAATCACTAAACGAGTTTAACAGCTAAATCGATTTAAACCTGACGTATTTGTATGACTTGACAACCCGCTAAATACTATTTAAGAGTTAAACGCGTTTAGCGATTCTGGTGCAAGCCGCCCTTAGCATTATTTATTTACCTATTTGAAATTAATTTATTTACCAAGACAGATAGTCATATTCTTGTCTTGCTGCTATTTGTCAGTTGATTCTAATCAATAAGTTCCAATTATTATTATTCTTTGTATATTGTATTGTAAAATAAAACAAGTGAGTTCAGATAGTATAATTTTATTATATTTGCTACATAATATCATGTCGTGCTCAATCAATTAGTCTCTTATAGAATGTTTACAAAGGTAGGTATTCACTGAAGTTTTCCAGGCTTGCTGTAGGATAGCGGTGTTAAAATGCAAGCAATGGGGTGCTTGCTGCCTGCAGTGAGTACAAGGTGGGTGCATCCAGGTCTAAGCCAGACCACTGCGCTGGAAAGTTATTGAATCATATTAATTTACATTACTAGCTGTCATGGTTCTTACTTCTATGGTATTTATAACATTTGCTACAAGGGGGTTATCTTCTATTTTAATAATGATAGCATGGTACACAGTCAATAATTTAGGCATGCAAGTTACTTTATAAAAACCAACCTGTAGTAAGCCTTGGTGTGTAGCCTGTAGCGTTTGAGGTCATGCACAGAAAACCCATGTGCAGGCTAATTGCAAGCACCAATCGTTTCAGGGTGAGGTTGAAGTTTGTTACAGGTCTTTTTTCATGAGATAAACCACTACGATGATGACTTCTTTGATGAGAGAAGATACCACTTTTTATTTCACCAATGAGGTTATTAGAGATCTTCATGTCTGAAAGTCAAAACTTTGGTTAGATGTGGACACTAATGTTTAGTATCAAGTTGGTTCTAGGAAGTCATTTTGTGTCCTAGGTATTTTAGTCCCAAGGTTTTGTTGTAGCTTGTTTGTTGGCGATGACACGCACACAATCAAGATTTCCAAAGGCGTATTCGTTGCGGATCTTGCTGCGTTTTGTGTTTCTGCATATATCCAGCAAAGATTTCATGGGTTTTTCAAGGCATAAAGACATTTTTCAAGTCAAAAACCGAATATCAATAATTCAGCTTCAATTCAAGCAAAGACAACAAACGAAAATAACTTCAACTTCTTGGTTTATCAAAAATCGAAAAACATAATTTCTGCCAAAAATGGCATTGACTTTCAGATCTCAAGTGACACGACAATAACATTGACATTTAATCTGTCAAAAAACCTCAATTTACCTAGTTTTAGTTCCATGCCCACGAAACAAACATCCAAGCAAACAAGGAACCACTCTATTCTTTAGTAAAGTAATCCGGTCTGTCAAATTCAAATTTTATGCGATCGGTGTGGCCACGCTCCATCGTAGAGCACACTAGGTGCCTTCCACACCAAACTCGTAATCGGGTGTGAAGTCATGATCGTGGTGTAAAGCCCGTGTCAAACGTCCCCACGATGTCGTGGTATACACTGTGCATGGTAAAACTCGTAATCGGCCCTCTGTAGTTTTTGCGTGAACTAGTAACAAACATTCATACATACAAACTTGCGCGTTTATAATGTTAAAGTAGGATTATTATTTTTTAACATAGAAAAAAAGGGCGTTTTTATGTCAAAATCAACAAGTAATTAAATTAAAAATTTAAAAAACCCCCGAATCTTGGACTGATTTTCATCAAAAAAGCAAAATCAAAATCGGTTCATCCGTTCGGGAGCTACGATGCCTCAGACAGACACACATAGACACGTCAAAACTTATAACACCCTGTCGTTTTTGCGTCGGGGCTTAAAAAGCGTTTATTCAATAATATCAAAAAAAAAAGAATCATTTGACTAAGGGCGGCTTGCACCAGAATCACTAAACGTGTAAATAGATTTAAATCTCTGATTCATTAAACCAATGGATATGCTCTACCTACGAAAAAAGGGTGGTAATTTTTGTAACACAATATGGCTGCCTTCTTAAGTGATGTGCCGATACCGATTTAATCGATTGCTATGAATTATCGAAAATGATATCGATTATCCCCTTGACGTAAGCAAATGGCATTTTAAAAGCACGGATGTGATTTAAAATTGGTTAGATTAAAAGCGTCTAATAAAAAACTACTACTAGAACTTTTATGTAATTGAACTAATTTTATGACCTAGCGTAACCTTAAGGTGTTTTCTTTTAAGGGCGTATTTTCGGATTTAAATGTTTTTTACTGGTAATTTTAATATACTAGGATTATATTAATTAATGTAGGAAAATTATTGTTAAAAATGAATACTAAGAACTCGACACTGGCAGAATTGTGGCAACAAGTTGCAAAAGCCATAAATCAAGAAGTTGAAGATATATTCACCTCTAAATATAAGAAATAAAAACTGTATGGAAACACTGAGCGGAAGCTTGACGAGACCATGCTTCTCAAAAAATCCGCTCAGTGTTTCCATACCAATCAGCGCACACCAGTGTGCTGGACGTTGTAAGTGGAGATATATTATTATATAAACTATAACTTTTCTCAGTTAAAAATAATAAAAAAAACTTCAGGAGGCTTTATCTTTATAATCTTGTAATAAATAAAAACAAAGTTCAAAAAGCTTGCCATCATGTTGGCAGTAGATTGTGAGTCCAAACATAACTCTAATGTAGATTGTGGACGCATTTGACACGGCTGGAAAAGAATAAATAATGATTGATTTTTAAAAAACAATTTAATCACATTTATTATCTGGTATTAAAATTATAAGAGTTCATTTTTCCTTTTGAGGTAGGTAGGTAAAGCAACCTAAACAGAATTGGCAATTTCGTGTTAATTTTTAAGTATTCAATTAGGTGCCTATGTCATTTATTCATTAAGTTCTGATTCATTTATAATTTGTGCACTAGATACATAACCCATGTTCTGATTATTGAATATTTTTATTGATCAAAACAATAACTATATACAAATAAGAAAAAACCCATGTTCTGTATTAAACTTATGCAATGCAATAATAAATAAATCTGCCAGTGTTTGATATAAAACTCTATTTTCAAAATTTATTTCTCTGTAGGCACACTCTGCACTACTCTACAGCTATCGACAGCTCATCTAAAACAATTTTGTTCATAACTGTACTTTTGACTGATGGACCATAAAATTGCCTACTGCGCAGACTTCATTTTATATGATACGATGTGTAAAGTATTTTCAAATAACTTTACAACCCTGTAGACTGGGGCTATTATAGCGTGTAAGTAATGGATTTTCATACAACTTTGCTACCAGTATATGGTACCTAGTACGACAATAATGACGTACTTTTGGCTCTATTCTTGCATAAGTATCAACATACTTTCAAAGTAAGTAAAAATAAAGGTACTTACCAAATGAGAAGATGATGGTAATGCACCGTCACGTAATCTTACAACATCTAAAGTTCTGTTGAATGATGATTCCGCGAAGTGCATCGAGCAGACAACCTTTATCTTAGGTTGGGGGTTAATATTTTACGTTCCGATTATTTCCAACCATTTTCTTTTTAAAATTTCATTAGCAGGAAACCTGTAATACAAAAGTTGCAGCATTACACTTAGGAAGTAGGTAAGTTAAAAATAAAATTTTACAGTACATTACCACACAATCGATTCGGTTCTTGAAAGTAGGTATGTCACATGTCACATCACTATTCAACTAGTAAACAAACAACTCCAAGTATGACGAAGAAAATAACGTCTTGAGAGCCACAAACGACTAGCAAAAGCCTTCATATTCTTTATTTATCACCAATTGTTCCAAACATTGAGCTCGAAATACAACAATCATTTCACAAAAACAGAAAAATGGTTACTAACCTATGAAAAGATAATGTTGGCTGATTATTAGTTTTCCTTGCACCGCACTGTTTCACACAACACTTGGGCATGATTGTTATTCTTACATAAAGTTTATAACACACTGAAATTTAGTTTCTTCGCATACTTTCCACAAAATCTTCAAAAACATCCGGAATAAAACAGTAATTGACAGCAGATCTACCACAAAACTCGTAACCAAACATGGCGGCGCTGGGTATGCGAACATAAAATCATGACGTCACAGAATTTTTTTTCAAAAATTCGAAAGGACAAAATATTGTCTATCTCTTTCAACACATTCAGTATTTGTTTAGTTAAAAAGAAACAAATATATATTTGACGTTTATGTGTCGATTTAATAGATATATGTATAACGTATTGTTTGTATAGAAGAATGGGGCTACTCCATAGATATAGCTCAATGATTTAAATGACGTATTTATATGACTTGACAACTCGCTAAATACTATTTAATAGTTAAACGCGTTTAGCGATTCTGGTGCAAGCCGCCCTAAGCCAAGTTTTCCTGATGTTTCCCGTCACCGTTCACTCAGCTGTATCTATAATCATTATTCCTCTTCGACTCCACAACATCGTTAACTATAATTTGTTTGACAGTGTTGAATTTCCGCACAAACTCTTCGATATCCTTTCTCGTTTCTCTAGAGAATATTGCAAGAAGTTGAATGAACTGCGATTTTGATAAATCCTCTCTGTTAGGACATAACCTTTCGTACGACTTAATGAAGAGTTCTTCATTTATGAACCTGAAAAAAAATACTTAGTACGCACAACGGATCTTTATCCTTCTGAAGTTAGATGCAACAAACGAATGCGCATGTACAGTCGAAGACACGTCCACCTACTTATACTGTTTATACTTTGAACTAAAGCCTGCCCCCGTATGCCAATCTTTTTCTGTCAAGTTATATTTCACTGCCCAGTGTAATTTCTTCAGGTCACGTGGTACAATTTTGTACCACGTGATCATTCTTTTTAGACACTTGACAGCAAAATATGCGCGAAAACACATCAAATGACGTCATAATGTCACTATTTAGTCACAGAATAACTATGAGTTAGTATGAACTGACCATGATTTAAAACTTTGCAGTTCAACTGTGATTGGCATACCAATGTAGGTAGAAATAAAATAGTTCAACCTCCATCAAAGTTAACAATACACAGTAAA
This sequence comes from Gandaritis pyraliata, assembly GCA_947859175.1. NCBI lineage: Eukaryota > Metazoa > Arthropoda > Insecta > Lepidoptera > Geometridae > Gandaritis > Gandaritis pyraliata. Next base: position 4,395,957 of record OX401879.1, read on the forward strand.
GGCCCATATAAAATGACCATACAGGTATATAATAAACTATCAGAACAAATGAAAGAAGCCAAATATACTTACCCTATTTATAAAATTACTAAAATCGTTCCTCTTACATTTTTTTTATTATGAATTAAATGATTAGGTATATGAATGACAAAATGTGCGAATATAATAATACTGAATTAACACAAGAAATTGACTGAATTGAAAAATTGACGTGAATAAAACCTCGGTCTGGCTACTTTCCTGTTGCAACATCCCTGATCAGGGTTCATGTGTGATACCTAACTATAATGTAACAACTATAATACCATGTGAAAGCAATCAATGTATTGAGTACCTATTGAACTGTTATAAGTAGGTTGGTGGTGGTGTAGACACGCCAGTGTGTTTGTGTGGGTCGGGCTGCGAGCGCGGCGCGCCCTAGTCTATTGCACCCCCGCACCAACGTACCTCTGCATTGTATGTAGCCTAGTTATGCTTGTATTCTGTGTATAACCTGACCTGTGGCCGTGTATTTTGTGTGCTACTGTACGTGCTATGTAATTTGTGCGGAAAAATTAAGCTATAGTATCTTCACCGAACACCGAACGATGCGAACACCGGAGTGAGACCATAAGATCGGCCACATAAAGTCGGAATTCCGTACATATTTCACATACACGTTTATTTCCGTTCGGAATGACAAGGCTTATTTGAGTACGCACAGGCTACCATGCGGAATTCCGGATCGGAGAAAACTACGAACGGAAAACTATTGTATTTATGTGCCTTCCGTCCTTCCGTGCTGTGGGTCGTGAGTTCGATCCCCACCGAGAACAAACATTTGTGCGTGGAAAACATAGATGTTTGTTTTATGTCTGGGTGTTACTATGTATTATAAGTACTTATTTACAAAAAAAAAGTATGTATTCTATCAGCCATCTAGTTCCCATATCACAAGCTTTGCTTAGTTTGGGACTAGAGGGCGTTGTGTGTAAAGTCCATGAATATTTATTATTTATTTATTTATTATTTATTATGTGATAAGTCCACAGATTTGTATAGAATTCCAAAACGTAATTCCGACTGTATGTGGATGACCTAAGTGTTGCGTTTTTCAAAACTGGATCGGAACACTGAAAATGGGTTCTGTGCAGACACTTGAGAGGGACAAAGATCCGTTGCGAGTACTATGCATGTTACCTACCGTCCATCAATAATGTCACATTCACTAAACCATTTCTTAATAACATCGAATTTGACTCCAACACTATTACTTGCGCCAATCAGAACCACATACATTTCTTCTAAATTCATTTTAGCTCTAAATACAATTCACAGCTCAAAAATCTGTAAATTTTATTATAAGTTGAAATCTAGTCGGCTTATTTATGTACCTAAGAATTTGTAAGAACTTTTTGATATGGCTAAGATCCTTAAAGAATAAATAATTATCTTATCTTTTTTTTGGTAAATAAATAAATATTGAATATTTATATGGACTTTACACACAACGCCCTCTAGTCCCAAACTAAGCAAAGCTTGTGATATGGGAACTAGACGGCTGATAGAATACTTATTTACTTTTTTTTTGTAAATATATGCTTATAATACATAGTAACCCAGACACAGAACAAACATCTATGTTTTCCACGCACAAATGTTTGTTCTTGGTGGGGATCGAACCCACGAACCACAGCACGGAAGGCAGAGCCATTACCGACTGAGCTGTGACGCCTGTCATGTGTTTTGGTAAAATAAACTGTTTATTTATATATTTTATTATTATCTTATCCTTGCATTTATAAGGCCTTGTGCGTGATCGACCACATAGACATTTGTTTCATGAGAATATAGTAGTCACAACGGATCTTTGTCCCTCTCAAGTATCTGCGCAGAACACATTTTTGTGTCGAATTGGAGGTATGCGAATTTTTCCGCACAACAGTAGGTACCTACATGCGCAATCGTTGTTGCACCTACACAACAAAAAGGGGGAGTGGTAAGGGGAAAAAGGGGAAATTATTTTTTTCCCGAAAATTGACTTCTACCAATATCAATGAGACTACACAGTCCTCTTCGCCTTTACGAGACAAATTCGTAGACACCAGATTCGACCTCCTAGGACCAAGGGAACGCGAGTAATCGCTAAAACTTATACCCCTAATTTGCTCAAAAGTCTACATAGGTAGGGCCTATTGGAAAATTCAAGCACCTCAAATTCGATTTAGCCAGGGTAAAAAGGAAAGTGTCGGTTATTGGTTATTGCATGGTTATAAAGGCTCGCGAGGTCTATGTTCTCACAGGACAACTAGTTTTATTACTATACTTATAATAAAATTGTTGCAAACTTTAATCAGCTGTTTAAATTATTGCTATCTCATACTAGTTCGGTTCGTTCGTATGAGTTAGTGGCCAACGGGAGTCTTTAGGCCTCCTTAAGGCCTCCGTGTGACGACTGCTAGAGCCGGGACAGTGTAACGTGCACGAAGCACGGACGCGCTCAGTTGTGACCACTAGCGGTCACCCATCCGAAGTGACCGCGCAGAACGTCGCTTCACTTAGATAATCGGTGATTGACTAAACAAGTCTAGACACGCTTCTCTCTCATTCTAACAGGTAATGTCAAACAGAGACTGAACTAGATTTTACGTTACCGACCCCTACGTAGATTAAATATCTACTCAGGCTAAAAAATAAAAAATAGGATTTAAAATTATATATTTATTTATACACAAAATATCACTTTGTTAAAAAAATATAGTACACGCAAAAATAAAATTAACAAAAAATATTCTAAAAACAATACAGTTTTTAAGTATTAAGCTGCTACGTGTCAGAACATTTTGTAAAATTATTAGATATTAGTGACCAAGTCAAAAAAAATATGTAGGTACTAGGTACATAATACTTTTCATGACATACAAAATGGCGAACTGGCATTTTTAAACTTAAAAAAAAAAGCTTTATATAATTGGCAATCGTTTTATATACCTCTCATAACTAAAATGGTATACACATCTCGAATTTTCTTTCCGTACATTCCTATCTAATGATGAATCAGTGTGATAAATGTATATTATCACATAAATTGTAAATTACAATAATTATTTACAATTACACCATTATTGGTACCCTAGTCTTAATTATTTACAAATTTAATAATACCGTTATACAGGGTGTAACATAATGTCCCTATAAGTCCGAAAGGGGGTATTCTACACGTCATGCCGAACAACATTTTGTTCTACCACTTTTAATATTTCCAAGTTTGTCAATCATGGAGTGTCATAAAGTTTCCATAAAAATAGCATTGCACACGTGTTAAAGTGTCTATGTGTGGGTGCGATGTGATAGGAGTGTGCGTGAGCATGTGTACTAACAGGCTGGATACATACGCAAAGTAAATAAACAATCAGGGTTGTCGCAAACTAAGATAAAAAAATTAATTAAAAAAATATAAATTTCAAACATGTTGCATTCAACTTTTGCACATGCCAATCTATTCACGTGTTTGGTCTGAATAAGTCCCTTTTCGGCTTATAGTGACATTATGTTACACGTTGTAGATGAGCCGATTTTGATAAAACTTTGAACTAAGATAGTCTGTGTTTGTGAGCATAGCTTCTTATTTAATCAAAGCCGTGGATAAGTTATTTGGAAGAAATCGTATATAAAATACCACTTTAAGACCATTACATACATTTTTGGAAAGTAGGTATTGCATTTTGTATGAAACAGCTGATTTTTTTTCTCGCTCGCACTTAGGGCCGTATGCTTATTAATTTCTTAAGTCTGGATTTATGCTTAAGTGTGTGAGTCGAGCTTTCATTCCGAAACGTTGCTAGAGTCGAAATGTGCTTGAGTTTGTCATTTTTAATCAACGACGCAAAAATGACGGGGTGTCATAAGTTTGACGTGCTGTGTGTCTGTCTGAGGCAACGTAGCTGCCAAACGGATGAACCGATTTTGATTTTGTTTTTGTTTGAAAGGTGAATTAGTCGGGAGTGTTTATAGCTATGTTTGATGAAAATCGATACAAGATGGCCGCCGCCACAAAATGGCGGATTACATATATTTTCACAACTCCCTCAAAATGGGTATCAAAGTCGGGGTTTTTTCTTATTTTTAATTTAATTATTTGTCATAAGAAAAACGTTTGAGCAGAGATTTTGTTTTCGGAATAAGAACGTGACTTGAGTCTCGATTTAAGTCCGAATCTGTACTCAGCTAATCTGAGTCCGGATCTGTGCTTAAGCAATTAATGAGCATACGGACCTTAAAAGCCCAAAATCAACCGCTAAACATAATTTACCTACACAATGCAACGATGAACGGTCTTTTAAGAGAATATGTACTAAACATCGTTCCATTAGGTGGGGGCCCATTCAACTTATTCTTGTATTTAGTAGAACATAGATACATTTTTGAACTCTCAAACTCCAGCAGACTGGTCGAGGCGTGCTTTAAGTGTAGTGCGCCCCTCAAGCCTGGTGCGTGCGCTTAGGTATAAAAGAGACGGTCATTAAGTCATCTTCTTCTTGCAGCAGACATCCTTCCGTTTTGTTTCTTGAAAATATTCTGTAAAACAATAAATAAATATTCATGTACATTTCACACGACGCCCTCTAGTGCCAAACTAAGCAAAGCTTGTGATATGGGAACTAGATGCTGATACAATACTTATATACTTTTATTTTGTAAATACATACTTATAATACATATTAACACCCAGACATAGAACAAACATCTATGTTTGTCACACACAAATGTTAGTTCTCAGTGGGGATCGAACCCACGACCCACAGCACGGAAGGCAGCGCTATACCGACTGAGCTGTGACGCCTGTCCATAACTAAACACTCAGGTGATTAATGTTTAATACCTATAACAATTGCATTACCTCGCTGTACCTTATGAAGAAGATACTTATAAAGCTTTTAACAAAAAAATAATAACAATAGAAAAACAAAACGACAGAAGTGAAAAAAAAACATTTTGAATGAAAATCACAAGCATATGGCCCACTTGATGTTGGACTGTTTTTTGTTACAATAAGGACGTACCCCGTGTGGTATTGCAATGAAACAAGAAATGCAATCAATTTCAAGACAACACAAAAGCAAAAATTCTAACCATAAAGCCTTATTAGACTATGCAATCTCAAGTCAGGCTTACTGACAGTGATGTGACGTGACGAGTTGAGTTATTTCGAACTCGAATTATTTTAGTCACACTGAACCTTTTCTTTTTTTAAATTTAAATTTTTGTTATTAGTTTTAGTACCTTTAAAAACACGCCACACCATCTTTTTGCACGCCCAGGAAGACTGGCAGACAATGCTCTTAGCATTAAGTCCTCCTAGCACTACTTATTTGTGTGAAATTTTAAAATAATTAAATAAACCTTGACACGAGCCGACAATTGGGTTGACTCAACTAGGTCCGTATGCAACGTAAGCGGTTAGAGAAATTGGTGCTAGATTTTCACTTGTATGACTTTATATGCATGCAAGTCCTCGATGCGAGTCAACTCAAATAACTTTAATTTGTATCAACAAAAACTTAATCAAAAGTTATTATTTACAAGGTTAAGACTAATATACAATATTTATAATATGTACAAAATACACATGAAGCAGTTGAGCTATCTACACACCGTTGCAAACGATTTATAGATAGCTCAACTGATCCAAATCAGTACCAATCGGAAGCGTGCCCAAGACACTGGCTGCATTGCCGCGCTGAGCAACTTGAGTTCGAAATAACTCAACTCGTCACGTCACATCACTATCAGTAACCCTGACTTGAGATTGCATAGTGTAATAGGGCTTTAAAAAAAACAGATGCCCATTTGATTTTGAGCAGTTATTTGTGTTTAGGCATGCATTACTTCACAATACACGCCCGAGGATGTGCTTTGTGGGGTTTATCCCGTGAACATGAAGATAGAACAAAAGCAAAATGACGAAGATTTTTAATGATAACAAGTATTAAACTAAAAAACCCCCGAATCTTGGACCGATTTTCATCAAACATAGCTAAGAACACTCCCGACTAATTCACCTTTCAAACAAAAAAACTAAATCAAAATCGGTTCATCCGTTCGAGAGCTACGTTGCCTCAGACACACACAAGATACGTCAAACTTATAACACCCCGTCGTTTTTGCGTCGTGGGTTAAAAAAGTGACGGAACAAGCACATTACAGATCACGTCCAAGGACGTGCCCTGTTTGACATTGCGTTAAGTTCGTGAAGATGAAGAAAAGAAAACAGAAAACCGACATAAAGACAATAACACACATTTTTTTAAACTAGTACAAACCATTTCTAGACGTTTATCAAGGCTGATTTCCACGAGTCCCTTTTCTTGCTGAGTGCGAGCGAGACAGAAATACACAGATTAGAAAGAGATAGTGCGCAACAGTTTAGTATAATAACACAGGATAGAAAAAAAGTACTGAAATACATGTGAAGTATAAAAATAAGTGTGCTGTCAAAATGTGAATGAATGAACGATACTTGGCCAAGAGTGAGTTTGTCCGTTCATTGTTGATTTGTTCATCGAGGCCTCTATTGTAGACTATTATATTGAACGAATGAAAATTTAAGTGAGTGAATGATACTAACTTGGCCAAGGGTGAGTTGGTTCGTTCATCGAGGCCTCTATTTTAGATTATTATACTGAATCAACGTACATTTAAGTGAGTGAATGATACTAACTTGGCCAAGGGTGAGTTGGTTCGTTCATCGAGCCCTCTATTTTAGACTATTAATATGGAACGAATGAAAAATTAAGTGAGTGAATGATACTAACTTGGCCAAGGGTGAGTTGGTTCGTTCATCGAGTCCTCTATTGTAGACTATTATATTGAACGAATGAAAATTTAAGTGAGTGAATGATACTAACTTGGCCAAAGGCGATTTGATTCGTTCATCGAATCCTCTATTGTAGACTATTATATTGAACGAATGAAAATTTAAGTGAGTGAATGATACTAACTTGCCAAAGGCGATTTGGTTCGTTCATCGAGTCCTCTATTGTAGACTATTATATTGAACGAATGAAAATTTAAGTGAGTGAATGATACTAACTTGGCCAAGGGTGAGTTGGTTCGTTCGTCGATTCGTTCATCGAGTCCCCTGTGCACGGAGACCGTGTCCAATTCCTCTCGATGTAGAGATTGTAAATATTCGGGAGTTCTTAATTCTTCTATTGTTTGCTTTTTAAAACTGAAATGTAATATTACATAAAATACAGATAAAATTACAATTAATACAGTCTTTACACATATTTATATGAAACAGTGTGGCTATCTGCTGATCGTTGCAAACGATCTATAAATAGCTCAATTAATATAGATATTTTCAATAAAGTTTAAACACGGTCGATAATGTTTTGAACTAAAACTGGTTGATGAAAAATATTTTCTTTCTCTCTCGATATTGGAATAAGTCATTCTCGCTAAACAAACTTGTACAAACAGGGTATAAATGAGTAACTGTTATTAATAATTATTTATTTACTGATTAATAATTATTTATTAAATGTGATCTGAAACAGACACTGAAAAACACATTATTATATTTCCTGTATTAACACATAGGCTACTTTCTCCGTTTTTAGTGTTTCGATCCAGTTTTGGAAAAACGGAACACTTATGGCCTCACTCCGGTGTCCGTCTGTCCGTCTGTCTGTCTGTCTGTCTGTCACACGCCATCAGAGCTGAACCGTAGAAGCTAGAGAGTTGAAATTTGGAATAGTAATAGTTTATCACAACCCAATATGAGAGTTTGTATGCGGACAAAATATTCTGAAAATTAGGGACTATTAAGGGGGGTCAAACGGGATATGAAAACAAAAATATTTTTTTACCCCATTAAGTGGGGTATCTAATGAAAGCTTAGAATTTAACTAAAAGCACCTCATATTAAGATTTTATATTAAAAAAACTTTGTTGAAGAAAAAAAATTTTTTAGTGCGAAATATTTCATTCCAGACGGGTTTCTCTTAAAGTACCCGGCAATAATGTAAAGTTTTATCGTAGTTCGTGGTTCTAGAGTGCTATACTTACGTTTTGAGTAGTAGACTGGAGCAGACCACGGATACAGAACTCATTGCCATAGCGGCTGACGCCATCCACGGCTGTATCAAACAATACCAAATTTACACTATTCATAAGAAAAATTGGCTTTTTAACCGACTTTAAAAAAACGAGATTCTCAAATCAGTTGTATTTTTTTTGTTTGTTACCTCAGAACTCCGTTATTTATGAACCGATTTCAAAAATTCTTTGTTATCTGAAAGGATATACTTCCAGGTTGGTCTCATTTCATTTTCATCAAAATCGGTTCAGTAGTTTGGGTTATAAATAGAAATAACTGGAAAAAAATATGGCATCCACGTGCACGAAATGAGGAAGATGAGTTAGGCATTTTTTCCTGTTTTTATAGCTTAAATCAAAAGTCTAGAAGATTGTAAGGACAACTGTGAAAGAATTTTGGCGATAGCTCAAAAACTGAATTTTCTACGATTTTTTAAAGTTTGGATTTTCAAAATCTGTTTTTAGCCCGGCGATTTCGCGTGTGACGTCAGCCAGGTCCGATCGCTCACCCGCGCGTTTTAAGCGTTTTCTGCCTTTACGTTTCTATTTATATTTCTGATAAATAGGGAGAAAAGTACCAATATTTTTATGTAATATTGTGCCTCTAAGTCCTAAGGACACGTTTAACGCTTCAGATAAACTTTTTAACCACCGACTGAAGAAGAAAGGTGTTCTAAGTTTGAGGCTTTTTTGTGTCTATGTGTCTGTACCTTTCAAGGCTCGTAGCTCCAAAAAATCACTCGTAATTTTTTTATAACTATTCTTGAAATGGAAAGCAGATAAATCTGGCATAGTTCTAAGCCAAGTTTGGTAGAAATCGGTGCAGCGGTTTCCAAGTTATGAGGATGTTTATCAGCCCTCGACACGCATTTTGAAGGGTTCTCAGGCATATATTGATTGTAGTTTGAAACATTTGGTTCTTATACCAGTATAACGTGAGCTACTATTTCTTAGTGTTTCATTGATTTTGTATATCAGGTAAGACTGGTAATGAGCAAGATTGTGTTATCGACGTGATTAGCAATGTTTTTAACCCCCGACGCAAAAACGATGGGGTGGTAAAGTTTGACGTGTGTGTGTGTCAGTGCGTGTGCGTGTGTCTGTGCGTGTATGTGTGTGTGTGTCTGTCGAATGCGCGCGTTGGTGCGCGTGCGGATGCGGATGGTAGTAGTCTAAGTCACATTGTCTACTAAGGACGTGCCTAGTGGGACATTGTACTGTCAAGTACAATGCCTCACTAGGCACGTCCTTAGTAGACAATGTGACTCGCTAAGAAGAAGAAGAATGTGACTTACACTAGGACGTGCCTAGTGAGACATTGTACTGTCAAGTACAATGTCTCACTAGGCACGTCCTCAGAAACTAAGGACGCGCCTAGTGAAGCATTGTCTACTGAGGACGTGCCTAGTGAGGCACGTCCTTAGTTACGAAGGACGTGCTTAGTGAGGCTTTAGCAATGCATTGCTTAAGGACGTGCCTAGTGAGGCATTGTACCTACTGTACAATGTCCTTCGTAACTAAGGACGTGCCTAGTGAGGCATTGCACTATATTTATGTGTAGGCATTGTCTACTAAGGACGTGCCTAGTGAGACATTGTACTTGACATTACAATGGCTCACTAGGCACGTCCTAGTGTAAGTCACATTCTTCTTCTTCTTAGCGAGTCACATTGTCTACTAAGGACGTGCCTAGTGAGGCATTGTACTTGACAGTACAATGTCTCACTAGGCACGTCCTCAGAAACTAAGGACGTGCCTAGTGAAGCATTGTCTACTAAGGACGTGCCTAGTGAGGCATTGTCTACTAAGGACGTGCACGTGCGGATGCGGATGGTAGTAGTCTAAGTCACATGACAATGACAATGTGACTCGCTAAGAAGAAGAAGAATGTGACTTACACTAGGACGTGCCTAGTGAGACATTGTACTGTACAAGTACAATGCCTCACTAGGCACGTCCTTAGTAGACAATGCCTACACATACATATAGTGCAATGCCTCACTAGGCACGTCCTTAGTTACGAAGGACGTGCTTAGTGAGGCATTAGCAATGCATTGCTTAAGGACGTGCCTAGTGAGGCATTGTACCTACTGTACAATGTCCTTCGTAACTAAGGACGTGCCTAGTGAGGCATTGCACTATATGTATGTGTAGGCATTGTCTACTAAGGACGTGCCTAGTGAGACATTGTACTTGACAGTACAATGTCTCACTAGGCACTTCCTAGTGTAAGTCACATTCTTCTTCTTCTTCTTAGCGAGTCAATTGTCTACTAAGGACGTGCCTAGTGAGGCATTGTACTTGACAGTACAATGTCTCACTAGGCACGTCCTTAGTAGACAATGTGACTTAGACTACTACCATCCGCATCCGCACGCGCACCAACGCGCGCATTCGACAGACACACACACACATACACGCACAGACACACGCACACGCACTGACACACACACACGTCAAACTTTACCACCCCATCGTTTTTGCGTCGGGGGTTAAAAACATTGCTAATCACGTCGATAACACAATCTTGCTCATTACCAGTCTTACCTGATATACAAAATCAATGAAACACTAAGAAATAGTAGCTCACGTTATACTGGTATAAGAACCAAATGTTTCAAACTACAATCAATATATGCCTGAGAACCCTTCAAAATGCGTGTCGAGGGCTGATAAACATCCTCATAACTTGGAAACCGCTGCACCGATTTCTACCAAACTTGGCTTAGAACTATGCCAGATTTATCTGCTTTCCATTTCAAGAATAGTTATAAAAAAATTACGAGTGATTTTTTGGAGCTACGAGCCTTGAAAGGTACAGACACATAGACACAAAAAAGCCTCAAACTTAGAACACCTTTCTTCTTCAGTCGGTGGTTAAAAAGTTTATCTGAAGCGTTAAACGTGTCCTTAGGACTTAGAGGCACAATATTACATAAAAATATTGGTACTTTTCTCCCTATTTATCAGAAATATAAATAGAAACGTAAAGGCAGAAAACGCTTAAAACGCGCGGGTGAGCGATCGGACCTGGCTGACGTCACACGCGAAATCGCCGGGCTAAAAACAGATTTTGAAAATCCAAACTTTAAAAAATCGTAGAAAATTCAGTTTTTGAGCTATCGCCAAAATTCTTTCACTGTTGTGTTTTGGACGTAAAAATCTATCGATCTACATTAAAAAAAAAATACGCTCATCTTCCTCATTGCGTATTTTGCTTTCCTGTGACTTTTAAGTGGTGTTTATAGTCACTAGAACATTCCCAATGAACTGTCATCATCATCATCATCATGATGATGAAGCTGGTAGTCAAATTGAAGTCGGTTTTTCTAGTTTTTTAAACTTATAAATTATTTCGATCCATTACATACTAACAAACAAATTGTGTAAAGTAATTAATGATTAAACGAACTTACCCTGTACGTGAAGTTCTATCATAATTATATGAAGACTTCGTATGAAGGTATTAAAAAGGTAATAAAGGGTCTCACCCTGTATATTCATGGACATTTCGGCTTATTCCGTTTATCCATCTATCCACCCTGACTGGGGATATTCTTAAGTCATATAATATCTTTCTTCCGATTTTCTCCAATGTACAGTCGGCTACACATCAACCTATCCACCGTTTGAACTTTGAACAATTATAATTTGAATGTTGCGAATCAGGGATCGCAATAGGTGTAGGCGCGAGGCGCGCAAGCAGCGAGTCTCATATAAGAACATATCGTCCCTCTCGCATGATTAGCAACATTCAAATTATAATAGTTCAAAGTTCGAACCGTTGATAGGTTGATGTGTAGCCGACTGTACATTTCACACAAAGTAAAATCTCTGCAGGACTGAGCATAAAACCCCTGTTATAAATTCATTATTTCACACACGTTAATGGTGTGGTCTCGTCAAACTAGATGGCGCTAGTAAAAAGTGTACAATTCTAGAACGCGCTATCGTTGCGTTTTGAATTTTCCGTGGAGTTGTTCGCGCCGGGGCAGTAACATATAGATTGCTGATAAAATACTTTATTTTTGTAAATAAATACATACATGCCATGTGTAAGTATTTAAGAAATAAATTAATTAAATTAAAATAATATAAGATAAAATTGTATCAAGATGTGTTCTAACTTTTATATTTATTTAGGGATTAGTGATTAAGGGATATTTAGTACGTACCTAGGTACTTACTAAGGGCGTCTTGCACCAGAATCACTAAACGTATTTAACAGCTAAATCGATTTAAATGTGACGTATTTGTATGACTTGACAACTCGCTAAATACTATTTAAGAGTTAAACGCGTTTAGCGATTCTGGTGCAAGCCGCCCTAAATAATAAAAAATACATATGGGAGCCAATCGACTCGAAGAAGAACTTTTTTATTTACCTGTGTCTAGTGTTTTCACTTTTTTTATCTGTATTTCTAGCGTTTTACCTTCTTTATCTGTATTTCTAGCGTTTAACCTTTTTTATCTGTATTTCTAGCGTTTTACCTTTTTTATCTTTATTTCTAGCGTTTTACCTTTTTTATCTGTATTTTTAGCGCTTTACCTTTTTTATCTGTATTTCTAGTGTTTATTACCTTTTACCAGTATTAATAGTAGTAATACCTCTAGTTGCAGGCCGGCGAACGCCAGGGCTCCGCTAGCGAGCGGTATTCCCAGCAGGTTGTAAACGGACGCGAACAGGAAGTTAAGTCTGACGCGGCGCACTGTGCTTCTCGACAGGCGCAAGCAAGCCACTACGTCTAGTAAGTCGTTCTGTAAACAACCAAATATGAATTAACGATTATTAGTTCAAGTTTCACAACTAGATGTCGCCACTTCACAATGTCCATTCCTAGATCGCGCTATCGAAGTGTTTTGCTTGTATTACACTAGTTCACCTGTCATTAGCACAAGGGTTGTATTACATTATAGATAATAGATAAGATAAGATATAGATAGATATAGATATAGATAAGATATAGATAGATAGAAGATAGATAGATATAGATAAGATATATAGATAGATTTGATGATTGATTGATTGATCGATGATGAATGATGATTGATTGATTGATGATTGATACAAATCTCTCTCAGTGCACCAGTAAACTCAACATGGGCAAAAATCCGATATGGAACTACTTTAAACAACTGACATTAAATACATATACAAAAAAACCTAGACACAAAATAATAACATAATAACAATAGTATAAACGTAAAAATCATAGTTAATATTCCGCATTCCCTTTAAAATAAATTAGATAGTTCTTTAGATAATTTATTCTAGATGCTAGATAACAGATTATCATAACGAAATACCTAGTAATTCAAAAGATACAAGGGGTTTAGTGCCCCCCCATAGTACCCCGCCCCCCGCAAATTTTGTTTATGTTTGACGGTGCGGAACTATTTTGAAGAAGATGGCTTGACAGGTTAAATTTCAATATAGTGTACATTATTCTACTAGTCACGCCCTTTCATTTGATACCCATATTGAGAAAGTTGTGAAAATATATGTAATCCGCCATTTTGTGTCGGCGGCCATCTTGTACCGATTTTCATCAAACATAGCTAAGAACACTCCCGACTAATTCACCTTTCAAACAAAAAAGCTAAATCAAAATCGGTTCATCCGTTCGGGAGCTACGTTGCCTCATACACAGACACGTCAAACTTATAACACCTGTCGTTTTTGCGTCGATGGTTAAAATAAATGTACCCGCATGAGGACTAGGTCGGCGGCCTCGACGGCGACGTCGGTCCCGCTGGCGATGGCGATGCCCACGTCCGCCTGCGCGAGCGCAGGGGAGTCGTTCACTCCGTCACCTACCTGCAATTACTCAAATAATAAAATAAAAATAAAATAAAATAAATATTCAGGGACTTTACACACAACACCCTCTAGTCCCAAACTAAGCAAAGCTTGTAATATGGGAACTAGATGGCTGGTAGAATACTTATATACTTTTTTTTTTGTAAATACATACTTATAATACATAGTAACACCCAGACATAGAACAAACATCTATGTTTGCTACACACAAATGTTAGTTCTCAGTGGGGATCGAACCCACGACCCACAGCACGGAAGGCAGAGCTATACCGACTGAGCTGTGACGCCTGTCAACACATAATAACAAATACATTCACATAGAAATATTTATAGTATTTACAAAATACAGATGAAAAGGTTGAGCTATCTACAAACGATTTGTAGATAGCTCAACTGATCCAAAATAATTGATTTCTAACTTTTGTATCTTGAACTAAGAAAAAATCGTGAAAATTTTTAATGACATTCCAAACATTATCCCAATGAAATGAATATTTAATAAAAAATTACTTCCTTCTTGGTACTGATTTGGATCAGTTGAGCTATCTATAAATAGTTTGCAACGGTGTGTAGATAGCTCAACTGCTTCATGTGTATTTTGTATTTATTATAAATACTGTATTAGTCATAATTTTCTTTGTGAATAAAGTCATTTATTTTCTAATAAAAAATGTTTTTATAATGAGTGTTAATACTGACCATGGCTACTTTTTGTCCCTCTTCCTGCAGTTTCTGTATTTTGGCCACTTTGTGCGAGGGCAACACCTCCGCGTACACTTTATTTATTCCAACCTAAAACAAACAATATTTTGTTTTCTTTTAATATTGTCTACTAATAAAATAAAAAAAATTGTCTACTAGCTGTTTCCCACAACTTCGTACGCGTATATAGTTTTTTTTTTTTAGACATTTTACTCCCCAGAGGGGCGAGTACGAGTTTACAGTGTGCACTACGTCTGACGCCGAGCACACCGGTGTGCGCTGCTTGGTATGGAAACACTGAGCGGATTTTTTGAGAAGCTTGGTCTCGTCAAGCTTCCGCTCAGTGTTTCCATACCAAGCAGCGCACACCGGTGTGCTCGGCGTCAGACGTATTGCACACTGTAAACTCGTACTCGCCCCTCTGCACTCTTACTAGGCCCTCTGAAGTAACTGACGTGACTTCGAACGAAGACGTCAAACTTTTTTAAATTCATGTTTTCACACAACGCCCTCTAGTCCCAAACTAAGCAAAGCTTGTGATATGGGAACTAGATGCTGATACAATACTTATATACTTTGTTTTAATGATACTTACTTGTTCTGCAATAGCTCGAGCTGTTTTTCTATTATCTCCGGTAAGAAGACATACATTTAGGCCCATTTTCTTCAACTGGTACACCGCTAAATGGGCCTCTGGCTTTATTTGGTCCGCTACTCCAAGAGTGCATACTAGCTGGTCTGAAATGAATATTGGGACATATAGCGACATATAGCGCCAAATTAAGCCAAGTATGCTATGAGAACTATATAGCTGATACAATGAGAATACATTCTAGTTGGTTTGAAATGTATATTGGTGGGTCATATAGCGCCCAACTAAGCCAAGCTTGTGCTATGAGAACCAGATGGTTAATATGATGCAATACAATTATATATAAAAAACTAGTTAATAATGAACGTTGATATTAGTTGCAACTGGTTGATAAACGTACTATTTAATATTTATCTTCATTCCTACATTATGTTTAAACCTTGGACGAATACACGGGACACGTCATGCTCGAAAAAAGTATGAAAACACCGTCGACCACTTTTTGCGGGGCTCGGGAGGAGTAATCTATTGCTGCATTAGTTCTGCATATAGCGTTGTCACTGTCTTAACAATTATTGTAAATTGACACTAGTGATTGACGCATTCGATGAAATAGTATCGATAAAAATGAATGAATGACGGGAAACGAAGGAGTTGAATTAGGTAGGTACCTACTTTATTAAATTTGAAATTGTAGTAAGGTAAGATGATGCCTGGGTTGATGATATAATAATAATGGAAAATCACAAGGAAATAAACTTAGGCATTAAACATTTCACTTGATAATTTTACATAGACATGTCATTGTAACCATAAGCCACTTTTACAACAATTAAAAATAGCTTCAGAGATCCTCATCCTCATTCAGAGATCCAATCTCGCAACTGAGACGCTTCGCTCGCTCGGTCAATAAGTAACTAGCTGACCCGGCGAACTTTTATACCACCATATTGTGAGATTTAAAAAAAGTTTCGATTTCACTTTTTAAAACTTTCTTTTATACATACAAACCTTGTCTGACAATCTGTTGATGATGATGAATATGAAAATTGCATAACGGCATTTCAAGCTCTACTTACAAATTCAGGCAAGTGTAATGTAGGAACAGCATCTTTCCAGAGTCTTTTGCTTTTTTTAAAATTTTTGTTGTAGCACTCTGGTTCAAAATACATACACATACACTACATATACTGCTATGTTTTTTTGGAATCCATGCCTGTTCTCTGCGTACTGCTTTCACCCATTCTCTTTTTTTTAATGGATTAGTTGGAAACCTAAGAGTGAGAATAAATTCGTTCGTTCATTTACATCGATATTTTTCATCGATAGTTTCAAACCCTATTTGAAAGAATTGTAATGAACGAACACTGAACGAATGAAAAAAGAACGGTAAAACCCGACTCATTTCAGTAAGTCATAAATATAGTTACATTGCAGAAAAAATTGAGTACTCGTTAATATGGCATCATATAAGCAAAAATTATATTCAATTTTATTAGTTTTATGAAAAATTAGCCACTTTATCGGCATAAAATTGTACTCACAGGTGAAAAGAAATATTAGTTACGCGATCACTGTAGTTTTT
This sequence comes from Gandaritis pyraliata, assembly GCA_947859175.1. Classification (NCBI taxonomy): domain Eukaryota; kingdom Metazoa; phylum Arthropoda; class Insecta; order Lepidoptera; family Geometridae; genus Gandaritis; species Gandaritis pyraliata. Next base: position 4,412,739 of record OX401879.1, read on the forward strand.
ACAAAATAATACGGCGCATTTTGTCATTTTTTTGCATTATCTTGTCTTGAGAATCAACGTAGTGGTCGTGTCAACACTGACGCAACAATTTTGCTTGTTAGGCAAAAAGGCTGACACGTGGCGAGCGGGGGTAAAGGCGAGATCGTCCGAGTTACGTGTCCCGTGTATTCGTCCAAGGTTTAAACACGTTGAATCTGGTAGAAACTTGTTGAAAATGTTTTAAATATAAATCCCCATACATCAAATTGAGTACCATTTCTACTAAAATACTCATGTTGAAACTGGTTAAAACTTATTGAAACCGGTTGAAACTTGTTGAAAGTGGTTGAATCCGGTTGAAAACAGTTTGAAACTTATTGAAAGTGGTTGAAATCAGTTGAAACTTGTCGAAAGTGGTTGAACTCAGTTGAAACTTGTCGCAAGTGGTTGAAATCAGTTGAAACTTGTCGAAAGTGGTTGAAATCAGTTGAAACTTGTCGAAAGTGGTTGAAATCAGTTGAAACTTGTCGAAAGTGGTTGAATCTGGTTGAAAACAGTTTGAAACTTATTGAAAGTGGTTGAAATCAGTTGAAACTTGTCGAAAGTGGTTGAAATCAGTTGAAACTTGTCGAAAGTGGTTGAATCTGGTTGAAAACAGTTCGAAACTTATTGAAAGTGGTTGAAATCAGTTGAAACTTGTCGAAGGTGGTTGAAATCAGTTGAAACTTGTCGAAAGCGGTTGAAATCAGTTGAAACTTGTCGAAAGTGGTTGAAATCAGTTGAAACTTGTTGAAAGTGGTTGAAATCAGTTGAAACTTGTTGAAAGTGGTTGAAATCAGTTGAAATTTGTTGAAAGTGGTTGAAATCAGTTGAAACTTGTTGAAAGTGGTTGAAATCAGTTGAAAACAGTTTGAAAGTGGTTGAAATCAGTTGAAACTTGTCTAAAATGGTTGAAATCAGTTGAAACTTGTCGAAAGTGGTTGAAATCAGTTGAAACTTGTCGATAGTGGTTGAAATCAGTTGAAACTTGTCGAAAGTGGTTGAAATCAGTTGAAACTTGTCGATAGTGGATGAAATCAGTTGAAACTTGTCGAAAGTGGTTGAAAGTGGTTGAAACTAGTTGTTCCCAGTTGATAGTGACATAGGTACCGTTGATAGCGAGTAGTACAGCTGTTCGGCCGAGCCGCGAGTCGCGCGACATGGCGGTCGCGACGCGGCGCGACACGGTGATGCCGTTGCGATGCATCCATTCCTGATTGCCGATCAGTACTACGTACTCTGTATCCTGAAATACAACGCTCTAGGTTAAAAATTTAGCTTGTTTTAACAGGCGTCACAGCTCAGTCGTTAATAGCTCTGCCTTCCGTGCTGTGGGTCGTGGGTTCGATCCCCACCAAGAACAAACATTTGTGTGTGGCAATCATAGATGTTTGTTCTATGTCTGGGTGTTACTATGTATTATAAGTATGTATTGTTGTTGTTGTGCCATTGTGTTGAAAGAATTAGCCAGACGAAGTTCTATTCGAACTTCGTCTAGTCTAGTGTTTGTTGTCACCATTGACACGTAAGAAGAAGAAGAAGAAGTATGTATTTACAAAAAAAAAGTATATAAGTATTGTATCAGCCATCTGGTTCCCATATTACAAGCATTGCTTAGTTTGGGACTATAGTTTTAGAGAGAGACTTTGGGACTTGTATGAAATGTCCATGAATATTTAATGTTTATTTAATGTTACAGAAATGTTTAATTTTAAGGATTGTAATGTTTTTCTTTTTTATTCAGAATTTACATTTTGCAATTCGCAGTGTTCATAATGAATTATGTAATTTTTTTAATGTTGTTGCAAAAAAACAAACCCCTACTCCTACTGTTACCCTTTCCCCCCTCCCCCCTCACCTCGGCATCACTCCCGGGTATGAGGGAGTGCAGCCGGCGCGCCGCCTGCGCCGAGCTGAGCGCCGCGTCGCCGGCGCCTTCCATCAGCTCTATGCTTACACCTTCCAGTTGAAACGACGACCCAGCTCTGTATACAAATACATTTTAACTAAATTTGATTTTTGCGTCATCTATAACAGGAGTCCTCGACAAGACAAACGAGTCAAAACTCGATATTTAGATTAGATTAGATTAGAAAATTCTTTATTGCACATATAAAAACAGTACAGAGGCGGGCTTAATGCTAATTAGCATTTTCTTCCAACCAACCTTTGTGTAGTGTGGAGAAAAGGTAGTGCTTAAATTATGGAAAAATTGGTAGGGAGAAACGTCTTTAAAATATATAAAAATTACCTACTTAAAATAATAAAACACTAACCAAATATATATATATATATACTACCTAAATACCTATATAAATATGTATTTATATAGGTACATGAATTGCTCAACTTTGTTGAGAGATCTGAATTGATAGAAAGTGGTGATATAATTTGAATTTTAAAATACCTAAAGAAGCAGATATTTATTTATTTATTAAAATTTTATAAATACAGGTAACATTTCATAAATACAGGAATCATTTTATAAAAAAGGTAACATTTTCTAACTACAGGTAACATTTTCTAAATACAAGTAACATTTTATAAATAAGGTAACATTTTATAAAAAAGGTAACCTTTTATAGAAAAGGTAACATTTTCTAACTACAGGTAACATTTTATAAATACAAGTAACATTTTATAAATAAAGGTAACATACTTGGCTTGTGTAATAAGATGTTTCATTGCAGCCGGCATTGCGTTAGGCCGTCCGCTTAGTTTAGCTCGAAGGCCACAGCCCGGCGCGGCAATGAACCCACGACATTGTAGCGTAGTGGTGCCTATTACTGATGTGCACCATGTTACTATAGCTGTGGGGAGATTATTAAATAATTTATAAGTTTAAAGAGCTTGGAAAAACTACTTTAATATGACTACCGGCTTCATAAATAAATAAATAAATAAATATTCATGGACTTTACACACAACGCCCTCTAGTCCCAAACTAAGCAAAGCTTGTGATATGGGAACTAGATGGCTGATACAATACTTATATACTTTTTTTTTGTAAATATATACTTATAATACATAGTAACACCCAGACACAGAACAAACATCTATGTTTTCCACGCACAAATGTTTGTTCTCAGTGGGGATCGAACCCACGACCCACAGCACGGAAGGCAGAGCCATTACCGACTGAGCTGTGACGCCTGTCATCATCCTATCATCATCATCAGATGATGATGATGGCAGTTCATTGGGAATTATTCTAGTGACTTTAAACATTAAAAAGTCACAGGAAAGCAAAATACGCAATTTCGTGCACGTGGATGGCATATTTTTTTCAGTTATTTTTATTTATAACCCAAACTACTGAACCCATTTTGATGAAATTTTTATCGAACCAATCTGAAAGTATATCCTTTCAGATAAAAAAATAATTTTTGAAATCGGTTCATAAATGACGGAGTTCTGAGGTAACACACGAACCTCCTCCTTTTTTGAAGAGTCTGTTCAAAATGGCCCTAGATTTAAGCCACATTCAGACAGTCATAAACCTAATTTTTTTCCTATATTTAGGGATAGTCTACACTTACCAGACGCGACAGGATGTTCGGAGTTCATCTCAGCAGCGAGTAAGCATGCTATAACATCTGGCAAACACGTTGCATCACCTGTTAGCAACCACATGTTAGCAACAGACGTCATCCCTTGAGTTATCGTACCTGTCTTGTCGAATATCACCGTTTTTACCTGCGAAATTCACAAAGTAGATATTCTAGAATATACAGGGTGTAACATAATGTCCCTATAAGTCTGCAAGGGGGGTATTCTACACGTCATGGCGAACAACATTTGTTCTACGACTTTTAATATTCGAAGTTTTTCATTCATGAAAAGCGTTTTAAAGTTTCATTAAAAATAGCATTGCACACGTGTTAAAGTGTCTATGTGTGGGTGCGATGTGATAGGAGTGTGCGTGAGCATGTGTACTAACAGGCTGGATACATACGCAAAGTAAATAAACACTAAGGGTGGCTTGCACCAGAATCGCTAAACGCGTTTAACTCTTAAATAGTATTTAGCGAGTTGTCAAGTCATACAAATACGTCAAATGTAAATCTATTTAGCTGTTAAATACGTTTAGTGATTCTGGTGCAAGACGCCCTTAAAGTAGTCACAGTAAGACAAAAAATAAAAAAAAAATGGAAATTTCAAACATGTATTCAACTTTTGCACATGCCAATCTATTCACGTGTTTGGTCTGAATAAGCCCCTTTTCGGCTTATAGGGACAATATGTTACACGTTGTATAACTAGGTGATTCTAGATTAACATTATGTTATGAGCATTTTCAAGGAATGATTTTTACTACCTTGCCTATCTACTGTATGTATGTTTTGCTGGAAATAAAGATTTTTTTCATTTTCATTTTTTTAATTTTTTTTTTTACTAACCTTGTGAGCATTTTCGAGTGGTTCAGCCCCCTTGATGAGCAGCCCTAGTTTAGCCCCCACCCCCGTGGCCACCATCACCGCCGTGGGGGTGGCGAGGCCGAGGGCGCAGGGACAGGCTATGGCGAGCACAGACAGCGCGAAATGAAACGCACTTTGTATGATCAACTCCCAGTCGGAGTACCCCGCGTGTACGTACATGTTCTGCAAACAGACATTTGCGAGCTTAAAACATAATATTTTAAAGCGACTTTTTGTCGCGCGATTTTTTGTCGTGCTACTTTTGGTAGTTTTTCAACCTTTTTTCTTTACTAGCAAATATTTCATAACGCAACTTTTTGTCGCGTCTTTCACCAGCGACTCGTAAACACCTCACGCGTCATAAAGTATCATACCGAACGTCGTAAAGAAAAGTCGCGTCACTAAAACAACATTTTATGACGCGACTTTTGATCGCGACACAACAAGATTTTACGAAGCGACTTTTGGTCGCGACTTACCGGCGTAATACGTCTTATGATGTCGATATTCACCGCTCCAGTGATAATCCAACCGATCAACGTTAGAAGTGATAAAATTACTACTATTGGCACGAAGTACCTGAAAAAAAAAACATTTTATACAGGGTGTAGTGTTTGTGTTAGACAACTAATACAATCCACGGTCTCGGCGCACCTGCGAGCCACCTGCAGCTGACGTCACTTGTTTACTAGCTGCTATATAAACCGGGGCGATAAGAGCGGCGGGGGGTCTTACGCAAGCCACGGGCGAGGTTGGACGTGTCGCTTGTACACACCGCTTGTTGTCGAGCCTGTGACGATCTAGGTACTAGGTGCTGCCTAAAGTACTACTTACTGGCCAACGAGTAGGTAGGCACTACATGTGGCGACGAGGTAAAAAGGTAAGGTTATAAATAACTAAAAAAAAAAAAAAAAAAAAAGTTTATAAAATAGAGATATACCGATATGTTTAACGTAAACAAGATGTTGGTGTGTCAAAATAAAATGGCATTCGGTACTTAGCACGAAAATAAAAACTATTCAGTTTCATGCCGGTAGGCGGGCAAACCAGTTTTATTACCTAGTCTAGGTATTGTTGTTTACCGCTTGGCAGCACAGGCGCAGCTGGCCGAGAACGCGAGCGTAAGCTTGCATTACGCACCATTTTATTGTAGATTTTTTATGTGTGTTCAGTGTCGGATAAATGGATTTATCTATCTATCTATCTATGACGACAATTAATTACAAATGTAATTCAAACGTAATTTATTCAGAACTAGGTACATATAGGTTAAATTACAAGATAAAACGATGAGACAGCAAAAGTTATAAACTGTGTAGCTATCTCAATGAACAAAATAAAATGTCAGTGAATAGAATTACGTTATTTACAGGGTAAAAGAAGGACATGGTAGTTAAAAGTAATAATAAAAGTGGTACTTATCTACCAAATTGGTTGAGTGCCTATTTGACTACCTACCTTACCTACTAGGTACTTACTCTGTTATCTTTTTTACTTAGTCAGTAAATTAAATATGACTGTAAGTAACTTATGTAGAAAAAGTTAAGTTAAGGTACCCACTAAACTGGGAACATTTGGTAAAGAATACCTCCATTAAATTGGGAACAGGTACCCACTAAACTGGGAACATTTGGTAAAGAATACCTCCATTAAATTGGGAACAGGTACCCACTAAACTGGGAACATTTGGTAAAGAATACCTCCATTAAATTGGAAACAGGTACCCACTAAACTGGGAACATTTGGTAAAGAATACCTCCATTAAATTGGGAACGTAACTTATGCTACCCACTAAACTGGAAAGATTGGTTGGTACAAAATGATACCTTCATTTAATTGAGAATTTGGCGCCGCGTGTAGGTACCCACTTAACTGGGAAGATTGGTTGGTACAAAATGATACCTTCATTTAATTGAGAATTTGGCGTCGCGTGTAGGTACCCACTTAACTGGGAACATTGGTACTAATTAGCACCTCCATTTAATTGGAAATTTGCATAAAAAGCTCCGCAAATTGGAAAATGGCTAAACCACCCCCATTTAATTGGAAACGGTTCACTGTGAAATAGGAAATCCCTTTCTATTTACAGGTCACCCCAAAATACTTAAATCGTAGACCATGTTATGTCATGCTATGTTATGGGACTCCCGTTTCCGGATTTAGACTCAAAGATGGTCCATTATGCGAGGGAGATGTTCTGGCTAGGAGTGTAGTCAGCCTAACTCCTCCCAAAAGTACAGTAGCTTCCTGAGGGCTTCGCAGGCTTGGAAGAGTGACCTGGGGTTGCTTAGGATTTCTGTTCGTTGTATTGCTACGCCCTCGCATTCCAGGATTACGTGAGCAGCTGATTCTTCTTCGGTAAGACAGCCTCTGCAGAGTGGGCTGTCAGTGGCTACGATGTTGTAAAAGTGTTTGTTCCAGGGACAGTGTCCTGTCAGGGTCCCCACAATGATTTTGAGATTCAGTCTCTGCAGGCTTAGTAGACGGCGTGTTAGTTTCGGTGTGATGGCTGGAATTGCAGCTCTTGACTGTCTGCAGTCAGTCGTACGTGCTCAGCATGTGTTGTGTGGTTGTAGGGTTTTCAGACGTACCCAGGTGCGTAGCAGAGAGAACGGTAGAGGAAGGAAAGGAGCTGGCCCCTCGGATATTGTTTCCGATCCTCTTCTGGCTAACTCGTCTGCAGCGCCATTACCCAGTGATCCACTATGTCCCTGCATCTATTGTAGGATTAACCCATTTCTTAAGGCGATGCTCTCTTGGGCAAGGTGACTTTCGTGTATGAGTCTGGAGGTGCAGTTGTGGCTCTCCAAGGCTTTGAGTGTGGCTGTGCTATCTGAAAGAATCCACATGTTATAATCAGCGATTCCTCTCCTGTTGATTGCTGTTGCTGCTTCGGAAATGGCTGCACATTCACATTGGAAGATGGAACTGAGTGTGCCTAGTGTCATTGATATGTTAATGTTGAGATCTAGCGAGTGTACTCCGGCGCCTGTACCCTGTTTGGGTTTTGAGCCATCAGTGTAGACTCGTACTTCGCTGATTCCTGATTGATCTCTTTGGTCTTCATGCAACCTGTTATAGTAGAGCATGCCAGTCTCTGAAAGCGTTGCAGTTTGGTTATCACGGTCGTGAATTCGGTTCTGGTCGACCATACAACTGCTCCGTGTATAAGTGCTGGTCTTATTACGGTTGTATAGAGCCACCGGGTTATTTTGGCAAAAGACCCCATGTTTTTCCGAGCATTCTACCGCGTTGGAAGAATGTGGAGTTCGCGCGTTGGAGTTTGTGGTCAAGATGCTTGTTCCAAAGAAGTACTATCCAGTATGACCCCTAGATACTCGACTTCGTTGATTAGCTTGAGATCAGTGTTGAAGAGCTTTAGTACTTTTAGGGTTCCCAGGCTTCTTTTGAGTGTGAACATGATCAGTTCTGTTTTAGTGGGATTGACTGATAAGCTATGGCTAGTGCACCAGCTTTCAATTGTTTTAAACGCTGCTTGCACAGACAGGCTACAGAGTACGTTTTCGAATCATCCAGTCGTGAGGATAGCAAGATCATCTGCATATCTCACTGTGAAGAGCCCGCGGCCGTCCACTTTTCGGATGAGTTCGTCCACTACTATGTTCCATAGCAGGAGCGAGAGGACGCCGCCTTGTGGGCAGCCTCTCACCACTATGCCCCTCGTTGTGGTGTTTACTGTGAGTTGTGTTGCTCTGTATTTAAGCATGTTGTTTGTCCATTCTGCTAGCGTAGGGTCGACACCGTATCTTGCTAGTGCAAGGTCTATGCTAGTGAAGGTTGTTTTGTCAAAGACACCTTCTATATCTATGAAGGCCGCCCCCAGAGTTGGTTGTTTTGTGGCTAAACCGTCTCCATTTCGAGAGACTACGCTATGGAGTGCGGAATCTGTTGATTTGCCTGGACTATAGGCGGGTTGTTGCGGATGTAGCGGTTGGCGTAGGAAAGTGTTACCTCTGATTTCCTGGTCACATATCCTCTCTAGGGTTTTGAAGAGGAACGATGGTAGAATAATAGGTTGGAAGGATTTCGCCATTGTGTAGTCGCTCTTACCAAGTTAGTAAGAATATAACCTTCACTCCCCTCCACTTCTGGGGTATGTAGCGATGGGCGATGCATCCTCTGAAGATGTTTACTAGGCGTTCGGCTAGTAATTCGCCACTCCACCTTAAAAGGCCCGGAAAGATTCCGTCTAGCCCTGGCGATTTGAAAAGAAGGAAGCTGTTGATGGCCCAAATTACTTTCTCTTTGTTGATCAGGTTTTGAGCGGTGGTCCAATCTTGACTACTGGTTGCTCGTTCGCTGTGTGCTTCCCATTCGAACGAGTCTGATATTAGACATCCCGGGAAGTGCGTTTCAAGTTCGCTGGTTTCATCGTCCGTCTTGGTGTACGTGTTACCAAGTATCCGATGGTACGCGCAAGTTCACTGGATAGTATGCCTTTTGTTTTGGCTGCCTGACTGGTGCTATCAATGTTTGTCTCCAGCATATCCTGTTGCCTGAGGCGTATTCGTTTTGAAGGTAGATTTGGTGGATTGGTATTTCTCCGAGTCCCTTGGTTGTTGAGTGTTCATTGATCTGTTGGAGAATTCCGTACTTTGCAACGTAGTCTTTGCAGTTCCGGGTTCTACTCCGGGTTCCAGGGACTAGTTTAGCGAACTTCGTTATATCAGTCTTGCGCGGGAGGCGCCTCGGACTCGGCAAAGGTAAGGTCACATTTAGATTAAAACGAATCTATCTATGATCCGAACACGATTTGTAGCATTGTAGCAAGTATCGAAGCGATGTAGAGTCTCGATGTAGTCTCAATGTAGAGTCGATATAGAGTCTCAATGTAGAGTCGATATAGAGTCTCAATGTAGAGTCGATGTAGAGTCTCAATGTAGAGTCGATATAGAGTCTCAATGTAGAGTCGATGTAGAGTCTCAATGTAGAGTCGATATAGAGTCTCAATGTAGAGTCGATGTAGAGTCTCAATGTAGAGTCGATATAGAGTCTCAATGTAGAGTCGATGTAGAGTCTCAATGTAGAGTCGATGTAGAGTCTCAATGTAGAGTCGATATAGAGTCTCAATGTAGAGTCGATGTAGAGTCTCAATGTAGAGTCGATGTAGAGTCTCAATGTAGAGTCGATATAGAGTCTCAATGTAGAGTCGATGTAGAGTCTCAATGTAGAGTCGATGTAGAGTCTCAATGTAGAGTCGATGTAGAGTCTCAATGTAGAGTCGATGTAGAGTCTCAATGTAGAGTCGATGTAGAGTCTCAATGTAGAGTCGATGTAGAGTCTCAATGTAGAGTCGATGTAGAGTCTCAATGTAGAGTCGATGTAGAGTCTCAATGTAGAGTCGATGTAGAGTCAATGCAGAGTATCATGTAAAGTCTCGTTTAGTCTCTTGTAGAGTTTCAACGTAGAGTCAATGTAGAATTTCAATGTAGTCTTCATCGTTTTCTTCGTCATGGGAGTTGGATTGGAGTCGCAATGAGTACGACTTTAGTATGATGAAGCTTTGATCTATTATTGATGTGTTGATATAAAGAAAAAGTCTGTCCAACAGGGTTTCAAAAAAAAAAAAAAAAAGAAACAGTGAGCTTTGGACTATTATTGATGTGTTGATGTTAGAATCGCTTTTAGACAAGGCTACAAAGAACGTGCGTGAAGCCCTATTTAGACTTATATGTGCTGGTTCCTGATAGTTGATTTCTCAACTGCTTTGACATTCAAACCAGATGTTTCGGTTTGGGTTTAGATTTAGTTGCTAGTTGAAGGTTGAAGCTGTTTACTTCGAATGTACTCGATTGGTGAATATTTGCTGAACGGAAGCTGGTCAAATGATACTTGAGATGAGGATTGATTGAACGGTGTTGGTTGATCCAATTTAGCTTTGACTAGAGCTTGACCAAATGTGTACAACAGTTGCTATCACTTTAGTTTCATTGGTCGAGCTGTACTTAATACGGTAAACAGCAGTAGCGCAATAAAATAAATTTAATAAGATAGAGATGTAGTGTTTGTGTTAGACAACTAATACAATCCACGGTCTCGGCGCACCTGCGAGCCACCTGCAGCTGACGTCACTTGTTTACTAGCTGCTATATAAACCGGGGCGATAAGAGCGGCGGGGGGGTCTTACGCAAGCCACGGGCGAGGTTGGACGTGTCGCTTGTACACACCGCTTGTTGTCGAGCCTGTGACGATCTAGGTACTAGGTGCTGCCTAAAGTACTACTTACTGGCCAACGAGTAGGTAGGCACTACACAGGGTGTCACAAAAACACTCTCGAAAACTTACGTGGGATTAAAGTACCCGTCAATATGAACAACTTTGTCTATAGAACTAACAGTGTGAACAAGAAAAATATCTACAGTTTCATACAAAATACAACACTTAGCAGAAATCTATGAAACGTGCGATTTTTTCGCGCTCACAATTCATAACAGACATTTTAGTTTATCACACAAATGTTAGTTCTGTGTGGGGATCGAACCCACGACCAATAAATAAATATTCATGGACATTTCACACAACGCCATCTAGTCCCAAACTAAGCAAAGCTTGTAACATGGGATCTAGATGCAGATAGACTACATCACTCACCCAGCTATAGTATCAGCAAGTCGTTGAACGGGAGCCTTACTGCTTTGTGCATCTTCTACCAGACGCACTATTTGAGCTAAAGTACTTGCTTCTCCTGGAAAGAACAAGATAATCAAGGAAATGGGTTACTTGCAAAAATTATCAAGAAAATGGGTTACTCCCAAAGTTAACCAAGAAAATGAGTTAGTCTCAGAAATAATAATGAAAATAGGTTACCTACTCCCAAAAATAATCAAGAAAATGGGTTACTTATTCCCAAAAATAATCAAGAAAATAGGTTACTCCCAAAAATTATTAAGAAAATGATTTCTCAAATATGGCAAATTTTTTTGCTTATAAGAAAATTCCCTATAAGGGTCTCCTATTGGTTACGCCCAGTACGGTCCTATAGGGTCTCCTACGTTTCCCTATAGGGGGGCCTTCCTTTTAAATTCTCCCCTAAAGGGGGTACGATATTTTCCTACACATATTTTTTTTTTACTTTAAGAAGTAAAATCAGCTTTATTTCTAACAGCATAATGTTCTTAAACATACCTGTGTGTGTAGCGGTGACTAGTAAGGCACCATGTTGATTTATACTTCCCCCTATAACTACTGCACCTGGAATTTTTTTTTAAATTTAGTTATTACTAGCAGTAACCCGCGACTTCGTACGCGAGTACCGTTTCCGTGTACATTATATTATCTGTGCGTGTACCGAGCGGATACTTTGAGAAACTTGACATTACACCGAACTCGTACTCGAATGTCAAACGTTAGTCGTTAGACCAAAGAGGTAGTACTACGTCCTGTCAAACTGACGTGACATGACATGACATCATCCTCTTACCAATTGGCGCTGCTAATCCCGTTTTTTTCATTTTATCTAGTAAATCCTGTTAATTATTCGGGATAAAAAGTAGCCTATGTGTCAATCCAGGTTACGAGCTATATATATGCCAAGTTTCATCCAAGTTGGTTCAGTAGTTTCGACGTGATTGAAACACAAACATCCAAACATCTAAACTTTCGCATTTATAATATTAGTAGGATTAGCTCCATTTTAAAAATTCAAGGCAATGGGTTATGTCAAACAATCTTCTCGTATAATTAATTATTTCAATATTTTTGAAGATATAAACTCACTGAATGTAATTATTGTCACTCGTCACAGCTCAGTCGGTATAGCGCTGCCTTCCGTGCTGTGGGTCGTGGGTTCGATCCCCACTGAGAACTAACATTTACATGGATGTTTGTTACTCTTTCACGCAAAAACTACTGGTCCGATTTGGAATACATATAGTTCGTAGCCTGGATTACTACATTTTTTTTTTCCACAAATGCTATCTGCAATCGGCTATTTAGCCATAATCAGATTGGTTCTTGTATTGGTGTTTTAAGGTGTAACTCCAGCGAGTAACACCATTCAGTATTCAGAACAGTCTACGTTCGGTCTAGGTCGAGTATTTGCCATCTTTTGAGGCGTTTCACGTTTTCTTGTGTGTTAAGTAGGTTTCTAGCTAGTTCATTTGAGTGGTGTTCAAGTCTTTCCTTATATTTTATGCTGTATCTGGCGACTTCCTCTTCAACAGTAGGCATTTCCAGGTATTCACATATTACTACATAGGCTACTTTTTATCCCGGAAAATCAACAGAATCAAACGGAACGCGGACGAAGTCGCGGGAACAGCTAGTTATCTATATGTTACCTATGGTTTTGGGTACCGGCATGGATTCTCCCGTGATGAGGGACTCGTCGCAAGTACTCTGTCCAGATAGCACTTTGCCATCCACTGGTATCTTGGCCCCGGGGACCACCTGTCAAACAAACGTCATCTGTCAATGTGCTGTCAAATACATCTGTCAATGTAGGTACATCTGTCAATGTGCTGTCAAATATGTGCTGTCAATGTGCTGTCAAATATGTACAGTCAATGTAAGTACATCTGTCAATGTGCTGTCAAATATGTACTGTCAATGTAAGTACATCTGTCAATGTGCTGTCAAATATGTGCTGTCAATGTGCTGTCAAATATGTACTGTCAATGTAGGTACATCTGTCAATGTGCTGTCAAATATGTACTGTCAATGTAGGTACATCTGTCAATGTGCTGTCAAATATGTGCTGTCAATGTGCTGTCAAATATGTACTGTCAATGTAGGTACATCTGTCAATGTGCTGTCAAATATGTGCTGTGAAATGCAGGATTTGTATACTTTCATCAAAATCGGTTCAATAGTTTGGCTTTTAAATCAAAATAACTGGAAAAAATATGCCATTCACGGAAATTAAATTGCGTATTTTGCTTTCCTGTGACTTTTTAGTGATGTTTACGATCACTAGAATGTTTAAAAGACTAACAGCTGAACCGACTTTGATGAAATTTGAAAGTAAAAATCCTTTTAAATGACAAAAATTAAAAATACCTTTCAAATAAAAATAACCGATTCAAAAATAACGAAAATCTGAGATTACAAAAAAACATACGACCGAACCTTCTCCTTTTTTTGAGGTTGGTTAAAAGGGGGTCAAGTCCTGACCTTGAGTATATCCCCTCGTTCGACCAGGTCTACTGGTATGTTCTTCTCAGCGACTATCCTCTCCTGAGAGTCCAGGGTCACCAGAACAGCTTCCGTTGGCTTCAATGATAGGAGCTTGGATAGGGCTTCTGATGTTTTCCCCTGAAAATTGAGCACTTGTTGGAGCTGATGGTGTTTTCCATCACCGCTTTCTATTGGTAAATTGGTGATTGGTGAGTTTAAGCAAACGGTGTTTATCATCATCGATTGAGATTTTTTGTGGTATTTTTCATCACTAGTATTTGGTGTTTTCCATCACCATTTATTCATAGTGTTACGAAAGTGCCCTGAATTATAGACCATTAGCGCCACCTATCAGGAAGTAGAAACACTAAAGAATGTGACGGAGTGATTAATTGATAAAAAGCGCCTACTAACGCCATCTGTTGGTGCATAGCAGGAACTTCTACGAACCAGAGAGAGAGCATGCCCGCGAAATTACTGGAACATTCCCGCCATTACTCGATGTTGCTAGAATCGACTAGCGCGTAAATGTTTCGGGTATAAATGGGGGTTTGAGCGGCGACATGGACAGTCTAGTTTTGACTAGGAAAGCGATACGAACGGAGTTCTAAGAGTGATTTAGTGTGTTTTAACAAGTGTTTTGGAACTGTAGCTAGTATTGACGTGGTAACCTAGTGTTTTTGTTGTAACCTAGATTTTTGTCAAGTACCTGAATAAACGTGTATATTTGGTGAAACCGACTCTGTTTGTTCAATCAACCCACAGCTCGTAACAATACCTTGGCGATGTGTTCCAGCCACCTGCCCAGCGATACAAACACCAACAGCATAGGAGGAGTGTCGAAGAACGTCATGGGACTGGTGTTTTGCTTCATCACCATAGCTGCCACCACCACGCTCACCGAGTACACATAGCTAAAAGCAAATTTAAAAAAAAATTGAGGATAAATAATGATAAAAGCGAGTGGCCCACCTGATAATAAGCGGTAAACTCTGCTTATAATAAAATAACGCACTATCTCACTGACCACGTCTTCTGAGGATGTGTACTGTGAGGCATTGCACTACGTCCATCACTCTGAGAGTGTATTATAATCTTACTAGTTTTTGTTTCTATATAATTTTCGCAGTGACTGTACTAATATTTTATGTAAGTTTAAATATGAGTTTAAATATAAGTTCAATTTCTATCATACTTTAAGTGCAGAGTCATCGCGGACGGAGTATAGATATATCTCACCTGATAGTAGTAGTCATAGATATAAGAACGTCCATATTAGTGGTGCCGTGTCTAAGAGCTTTGTATGCCTGTCTATAGAAATGCCAGCCGCCGACAAACTGGAAAATAAACATTATTTTTAATTTTTTCAGTATTTTATTTATATTTAATATTAAATAATACACATTGGAAAAAAACAGTGATGTTAATGTGTTAGTGAGTCTTATGGTAATTTAGTGTGTGCGTTATCAACCGTTTTAGTGTTTTAGGAATAGTTAGTGTGTGATGGATCTTTTTAGTATCTTAGTTCATGTTATGTATACGACATGGACATTTTTAGTGTGTCTTATGATAAGTTGTGTTCGCCTTTAATTGGTGTTTGTACTAGACATAAGACTACTGGAATAAGAATATAATGTTGTTTCTGTGCACAACACTGTTGGTGATCCTATTAATAAATAAATAAGTTAGTGCGTGAGTCATCGAAATTTTTAGTGTGTTTTAGGGTAATTTAATGCGCGTTTCATTGATACTTTTAGTGTGTTTTAGGGTAATTTAATGCGCGTTTCATTGATACTTTTAGTGTGTTTTTGAACGTTTAGTGTTACTTTTAATATTATTTAATTAATATTTTAGGTAGGTACTGACCTGCACGGGTGTTGCCAGTAGAAACATCACAATATTCTCCGCACTGAGGCCTTGAAACAGCACACAGCAGTGCGCAGCCGAATGTGGACGGGACATAAAGTATGCCATAGCAGCCATACACGGCGCCCCGAATATGAGAGATATTAGGAATGCGGTACGCCATTTTTTTATTTCCTCTCTGAAAAACGTGGATTTTTGAGAACCTTGGACATTTCACACAACGCTCTCTAGTCCCAAACTAAGCCAAGCTTGTGATATGGAAACTAGATTGCTGATAAAATACTTAGTACTTTTTTTTTTGTTAATACATAAATTATAATAGTAACACACAGACATCGAACAAACATGTATGTTTGTCACACACAAATGTTAGTTCTCAGTGAGGATCGAACCCACGACCACAGCACGGAGGGCAGAGCTATACCGACTGAGCTGTGACGCCTGTCTAATTATGATGGTTATTCTCAATTTTCAAGTTTAGGTACAAGCTTTACTCTTTTATAAAATGAAATAATGAATTTACTTACTTGTGTTCTAAATAATTACTCGTCCCCCGGTGCGAGGTCGCCAACGAAGCTTCGAAGCCTAGATTGTTGATCGCTTCACATATCGTTCTGGGACCTATTTCTTCTGCACTGTATTTGATTTTACCCCTAAAATTGAATTATTTAGTTTAAAAGCAATAATTATATTTTAAACAAAATGTACTTGTAATTTAAGATGATATAGTCAGACCACGTAAGGCTGCTGAACTTGACAGAATTTGACAGATAGTTGCACGGCAATAATTATTTGACAACCCTATTTATACGCTTATTGCTCAGACACCTGAAGTGGATATATTCCACTAAAGTTTACGACAATTAATTCGTTTCTCTATTTGTTTTCTAAGCATATACCTAAGTAACTAATTGTCTGCTATCCTAGCTTATAAAACGTTCTGGTTTTACATACTGTAAGTTTTTTAAGCAATTTAAAATAAATAAATAAATAAATGTATCACGAAATATACTATGTAAAGATGATACAAATGTTTTTGGAGTTGCTCATTTATTTCATTGTAGAATTAGCGTGGCCAGACTGTAGTTTATATTAAAAACATATTCACAATGGTGAGGTGATATTAGTAAGTTATATTATTTTAGGCGCAACATACTTGCTAGTAGTTAAGGCGACGGAACACGACGTGACACCGCTCAGTTTAAGAACACTCTTTTCTATTTTGTTGACACATGACGCACATGTCATGCCTTTTATCTGAAAAAAAAAATTATTTACTTGAACGCACACTAAATCGGGCCTTATTAGTGTGTGTACAAATAAAAGTTTTTTTTAGTGAAAGTTAAAATAAATAATTAAATAAAAAGTGTTACAAAATATGTAGGTATTATAAGCAAATAAGTGAATAAATGTTTATCACAACTTTAAAAAAAAAAGTATTGAATTTGACTTACCATAACCTGTAGCTCCTTTTGCCCACTTCCGTCACAATCGCTGATAACATCCGCCGGAAACCCTAGTTCTGTGATTGACTGCGCTATATCCGGTGCGGAGATCTTGCGAGGCTCGTACTTGACTTCCGCTTTAGCTGCTAATAGTGCTATTAGTATTGAGTTTACGCCTGTAGGAACAAATTTGAAAACTGAGGTCAAAAGTAGCCCACATTAGGTCAATTTTGACCCATTAGCTAAATCGGTTCTTTGTTAAATTTGTCGCTTAGGGTGACAGAAGGGAATAATCCATATTGTATTAATAGAATTAAATATATTTCAAAACTAAAATAGAAAAAAAAATCATTTCTATAAGTAATTAAGTGTGGGTTGAATTAACTTTCTCGGGTCAAATTGGAATCAACACAAGAATTAATTTTTAGTGGTCAAATACATGGCCCATAATCTACCCCAAATCCCTATTGTATTTTACACTACCAGCTACGTATTTAGTCATTGCACTCATTCGTCATAATATATTTGACCCAAAATAAGTGAGTCGTGGGTCATATTTGACCCATAGGTTCATAATTTAACCCAAAACTGTATAAGTTATTGTTGTTATATTGTTATTTAGTTTTAAGTTATTGTTATTAATAATTAAGTGCGGCTTGCACCAGAATCACTAAACGTGTTTAACAGCTAAATAGATTTACATCTGACGTATTTATATGAATTGACAACTCGCTATATATTATTTAATAGTTAAACGCGTTTAGCGATTCTGGTGCAAGCCGCCCTTAGTGTCTGTCTACTGTGTGGTAAATAAATACTTTTCTTTCAAAACGTCATATTTGACCATGGGTCAGTTGTGACCCCGAAGGGTCATAACTGACCCAAACATGATCAGACATGGGTCATATTCGTCCCTACTTACCGTACAATTTAGCGCAGTGTTTCTCTATAGCGGCCACGCACGACGCGCAAGTCATGCCGCGAACTTCCAAAGTACATCGCGCGAACTCACTCTCCTTTATGGGAGACGATGTGCCCTAAAAAAAAAGTTACAGCTGTTTTTAACCCCCGACGCAAAAACGACGGGGTGTTATAAATTTGACGTGTCTGTGTGTGTGTGTGTCTGAGGCATCGTAGGTCCCGAACAGATGAACTGATTTTGATTTTGTTTTTTTTTTGTTTGAAATGTGAATTAGTCGGGAGTGTTCTTAGCTATGTTTGATGAAAACCAGTCCAAGATTCGGGGTTTTTTAAATTTAATTACTTGTATTCAATAAAATTAAAAAGACATTTAGAATCGTGTTGTACAGCGTGTAACATATTGTCCCTATAAGCCGAAAAGGGTCTTATTCAGACCAAACACGCGAATAGATTGGCATGTGCAAAAGTTGAATAAGTACAACATATTTGAATTTTTTTTTCATTGAGATATGATAAATAGTAATTTTTGTAATAAAAAAAAAAGCGATATTAGAATGTGCAAGTCAAGCCCTTTCATTAATAAACAAATGGCCTGGCACTATCATAAGATACTTACATTGAGTAGAATTTTGCTTTTATCAGGCGATAATTCTTTATTTCCATCTCCTGAACCTTCTTGGTCGCTTTTACTTTGAGATCCAGCATCTGTAACCAAATATACTTATAATATTGACAGGCGTCACAGCTCAGTCGGTAATAGCTCTGCCTTCCGTGCTGTGGGTCGTGGGTTCGATCCCCACTGAGAACAAACATTTGTGTGACAAACATAGATGTTTGTTCTATGTCTGGGTGTTACTATGTATTATAAGTATGTATTTACAAAAAAAAAAAGTATTTAAGTATTCTATCAGCCATCTAGTTCCCATATTACAAGCTTTGCTTAGTTTGGGACTAGAGGGCGTTGTGTGTAAAGTCCATGAATATTTATTTATTTATTTATAATAGTCACAACGCATCTTTGTCCCTCTGTAGTATCTGCGCAGATGTTTTTGTGTCAAACTAGAGGTAAGTGAATTTTTCCGCACAACACTACATGCGCAATCGTTGCACCTAACTACAGCGGGATAAAGATCCGTTGTGCGTACTGTACGTTTATAAATACAGTCAAAAATATATTTTGATATGTATAAAAGTACTTAATAGATTTAAAAAAAAAGTAAATTTTATAACACCCTGTATAAGTAAAATAAAATTACCTATATCACCATTAACACTAAGTACAGCCACATCGAATCCTAATGAGTAGATACAATCAGCTATGCTCTGTGGTGTCCCTGTCGAGAATCGAACCCGCGCTACCTCCTCTGCGAGACTCACTGAGCATGAGATGACGCCGGCCGTTTCTTTTAATGATTCTGAAAAATAGAAAAATTAATTACTGACATGCTAATTTTACAATACAAATTATGTTTAAGAGTCATTAAATTAAAAATTTAAAAAACCCCCGAATCTTGGATCGATTTTCATCAAACATAGCTAAGAACACTCCCGACTAATTCACCTTTTAAACAAAAAAAAAAACAAAATTACAAGTCGCTTTTAAAAATAGACAGAAATCGAATAGAAAAGAAATATTACATACAGTACGCTGGACGGATCTGTACCCCTCTGAAAATAGGTGCAACGATTACGCATGTACTGTTGTGCGCAAAAACTCGCTTACCTCCAATTCAACACAAATAAAATGGCTTATTCCTGACAGATAACCAAGACTAGATAACTGGTTATCTCAAAGGAATTTTTTTCCTCTTAGATAACTGGTTACCTCAAAGGAATTTATTTTCCTCGTAACCGTGGTTATCTGTAAGGAAAAACAATTGCTCTGAGATAACCAGTTATCTAGTCTTGGTTATCTGTCAGGAATAAGCCAAAAAATTATGCGCAGATACTTCAAAGGGACAAAGATCCGTTGTGACTACTATACCTTCAATAGTGTTGACACATGACTGACATGTCATCCCGGTGACAGATATGACAACTTCATTCTCAGTAGCGGATCCCATGTCTATTAGGAGGTCTGTGGGGATCTCTTTGGGCAGGAGATTTCTAGAATGAAGAAATAATACAAGTGACATTAAATTAAAAATTTAAAAAACCCCCTACAAAAATTAATAAAACTATTATAAACTTAAAAAGCCTATTAATATTCCTCATTCCCTTTCAATATAGTGTACATTATTCTACTAGTCAAGCCCTTTCATTTGATACCCATATTGAGCAAGTTGTGAAATTATATGTAGTCCGCCATTTCGTGGCGGCGGCCATCTTATACCGATTTTCATCAAACATAGCTAAGAACACTCCCGACTAATTCACCTTTCAAACAAAAAAACAAAATCAAAATCGGTTCATCCGTTCGGGAGCTACGATGCCACAGACAGACACGTCAAACTTATAACACCCCGTCGTTTTGCGTCGGGGGTTAAAAATAAATATTCATGAATATTTCACACAACGCCCTCTAGTCCCAAACTAAGCAAAACTATATGGGAACTAGATTGCTCATAGAATACTTAATTATATACTTTTTTTTGTAAATAAATACATTGTTACACCCAGACATCTATGTTTGTCACGTTTGTCACACAAAAATGTTTGTTCTTGGTGGGGATCGAACCCACGCCCCACAGCACAGAAGGCAGAGCTGTTACCGACTGAGCTGTGACGCCTGTCATAGTTACCTGGTCTCTTCGTCCCCCGAGGGTACTTCGAAGCCCATATCCTCTATGCGCTCGCGCAGAGCCTCCACAGAGGTCGCGCGGGGGTCATAACGGAAGTACCCCGCGTGCTCTGCAAGCTCCACCTGGAAACCACACCCTGGGTAAGAAGACAACCCTCGGAAGTCCCTCTTGCGATGACTGGAAGCAGTTTCTCACGGGGATTACCACGCGACCCTGACACCACTTCGAAGTTGCCCATAGCTTTCCTTTCATGAGACCGTCATACATAACACCAGGTTTCAGAAAAAGTCGTATATTTTTGACAGACAGACAGACAGACTGGCATTTATTAGCACACTAAGTAAGACACAGTAAACTAAGGGCAAACGCAAACCGAAAACAAAACGTCTTGTCGAACAGTTAGTGATGTGAAACTGTCAGTAAAACTTTTTTAGTCACAATATGCTTCTTTTTATTTGCTGTTTTCGTTACTTGCTTATTTAATGAGAATCATCCTAAGTACTTAATAATATTATTAAGTACACTACATAATTACTCTATATTCTTATTTATTAAAAAACACAGTTCATTCTCTAGGTATATGCGTATAAAGCAATGTTTAATAGGTAGGTACTAAACAATGCTATAATTGATAGGTAAACATAATTTTATGCATGCGTCGTGTCAATTGATGTGAATTTCGTTACAACGAAAACAGCATATGACGAGGAAGCATTCATCATATGCTGTTTTCGTTATAACAGAAAATTTATTTTCACGTCACTAAGTACGCGACAAAACAGTTTTGTCGATAGATGTGCGTTGGCCCTTACAGAACAAAACCAACAAAAATAAAAATAAAATAAAAAGTAACAAAAACTGAATATGGACGCCAGTAGGTGTCTGTGTGCTACAGCAGCAAAAGGGTTTCGACTCAGCGTATGCCTAACTACCCGAAGGTAATTAGGCGCTGTTATTCTGTCGAAACCATCAGCCAATAGACCCTGTGAACAAACCATTGTGTAGTGTTGTGTAATAATACCGACAGGCGTCACAGCTCAGTCGGTATTAGCTCTGCCTTCCGTGCTGTGGGTCGTGGGTTCGATCCCCACTGAGAACAAACATTTGTGTGTAGCAAACATAGATGTTTGTTCTATGTCTGGGTGTTACTATGTATTATAAGTATGTATTTACAAAAAAAAAGTATATAAGTATTCTATCAGCCATCTAGTTCCCATATCACAAGCTTTGCTTAGTTTGGGACTAAAGGGCGTTGTGTGTAAAGTCCATGAATATTTATTTATTTATTTATTTATAATGTGTGAGAGTGTCGAGGTGTATGAGTGTCAAGGTGTGAAAGAGTGTCAAGGTGTGAGAGGGTATGTACGAGTATGTCTGGAGGGTGTTTGACTAGCTTCCGTCTGTGCCCCGTTTGATCCTGTTGATTTTCCGGGATAAAAAGTAGCCTATGTGTTAATCCAGGCTACGAACTATATGTATTCCAAGTTTCATCCAAAACGGACCGAATGTTTGTGTTTCAATGACGCTGTACCTACTGGTCCGATTTGGATGAAACTTGGAATACATATAGATCGTAGCCTGGATTAACACATAGGCTACTTAAAATTCCACCAGGCGAGTAGTATTATGCAAAAAAGTCCCTAACACCTGGAAATAAGGTTGACATTACCTTAACGTGCGCGACGCCCGGTACTTCGGTAAGTGTACCCTCGATGCTGCGTACGCAGGATTGACATGTCATGCCATTGATGGGGACCCTGACAGCCACCAGGTCAGGGTTCGACTCTCTGTGGACAACAGAATGAGGACGTAAGCATACTTAATCAAGTATATTTCTTTGTAATCCTACTAATATTATAAATGCGAAAGTTTAGATGTTTGGATGTTTGTGTTTCAACCACGTCTAAACTACTGAACCAACTTGGATGAAACTTGGCATATATATAGTTCGTAACCTGGATTGACATATAGGCTACTTTTTATCCCGAATAATTAACAGGATATACAGGATAAAATGAACGAAAAGGATTAGCAGCGCCAATTGGCAAGAGGATTTCATTGTCATGTCATGTCACGTCAGTTTGACAGGACGTAGTACTACCTCTTTGGTCTAAAGACTAGCGTTTGACATTTCAGTACGAGTTCGGTGTAATGAGGTGTAATGTCAAGTTTCTAAAAGAAGTATCCGCTCGGTACACGCACAGATAATATAATGTACACGGAAACTGTAGACGCGTACGAAGTCGCGGGTAACTGCTAGTATAATTTATAAGTGTAAAAACTATAAAAACCGACTTCAATTCGACTACCAGCTTCATCATCAGATGATGATGATGATCGCAGTTCATTGGGAGAACTTCAGTTTCAGTTTCAGTTCAGTTTCATAGTGACCGTAAACACTAAAAAGTCACAGAAAAGCAAAAGACGCAATTTCGTGCACGTGGATGGCATGTGTTTTTCAGTTATTTCTATTTATAACCCAAACTACTGAACCGATTTTGATGAAAATGAAATGGGACCAACCTGGAAGTATATCCTTTTAGATAAAAAAAATAATTTTTGAAATCGGTTCATAAAAGACGGAGTTCTGAGGTAATGAACATTTAAAAAAATTACAACCGCATTGAAATAGAAATAATTTATTTTACGCATTATTCAATTAGTTACATAATATATAGGTACTTAATAATAAAACAATGACACTCAGCAAATGCTAAAGGTGCACGGTGGCTCCTTTAGCGCTGGTTTTCAGGGTTTGAGAACCTCTTCCTTTTTTAAAGTCGGTTAACACCGTATTCAAACCGGAGCCCTACTTTCAGAGCTACGATGCCACAGACTGACACAACGCCGTCAGTTTTATAACACCCCTTTCGTTTTCCGTCGACGGTTAAAAGGAGACAATTAGTTCCATCTACTCTTCCGTAGACAAATCGTTGTAAGCATCATAAATTTGCATAAATAATCAATTTTACTGTAGACAATTTCTTTAGTCACGAGCAGTGTTGACTTAAGGGTGCGTGTATAGTGAAAAAAGCAAGTTGCTTTTCGCTGGTAATCCGTAATTACAAGTAATAAATATTCATGGACTTTACACACAACGCCCTCTAGTCCCAAACTAAGCAAAGCTTGTGATATGGGAACTAGATGGCTGATACAATACTTATATACTTTTTTTTTGTAAATACATACTTATAATACATAGTAACACCCAGACATAGAACAAACATCTATGTTCTTCACGCACACATATTTGTTCTCAGTGGGGATCGAACCCACGACCCACAGCATGGAAAGCAGAGCTATAGGCAGGTTAGTTTAGAAAAATGCGACAACAGAATTGATAGCAATATTGGCTATAATTATATGTAAAAAAATTAGGAAAACCGACTTTTTAACAGCCTTCTGGCTTCATCATCAGATGATGATGGCAGTTCTTTGGGGATGTTCTAGAGACCGTAAAACATAAAAAAGTTTTAAACAAGGAGGTTCTCAATTCGGATGTATTTTTAACCCCGTCGCAAAAACGACGGGGTGTTATAAGTTTGACGTGCTCTGTGTGTGTTTGTGTGTGAGGCAACGTATGAACGTAGCTCCCGAACGGATGAACCGATTTTGATTTTTTTTGTTTGAAAAGTGAATTAGACAAGAGTGTTCTTAGCTATGTTTGATGAAAATCGGTCCAAGATTCGAGGGTTTTTTTTAATTTTTTAATTTAATTACTTGTTTATGTACGTTTGTTACCTCAGAATTCCGTTATTTACTTACCTATTAACCGATTTGAAACATTATTCTCTGATTGGTGCCATAGAAATTTCATCAAAATCAGTTTAGTATCGGCTTGGTTACGAACAGCCTTGGCCGTGAATTTTACTTTTTCTCTGCAAAATTCAATGGCGGTAAAAAAAAATCTTCGTGTGATAAGATAAGAAACCACAACAATGAAATCAGAAAACTGAACACAATCAAGTAACCTACCTTATTGTTATTGATATAAGCCCTAAATTCACTCGCACTGTTACGTAGTAAAAACGACCTTATTGTCACTAACACAAGTGCTCAAACGCAAACAAACGTCACAGTACTTATTCAAAAAGTTCAAAAACTACATGCGTAATTCAACTTTAAAACAATATACATAAATCACAACTTTAAATGAAAATTGATAGACGTGATGCGTGGTTCGTTCGAAAACTGAATAAACATTTGAATATTCGAACTTAGAACAGTGAATTGGCGCGGAGTGCAAACTCTTTACTATGTCAGCGCTTCAAGCGCTGTTCAATTGATTAAATACTATTTTCAATTTATTCACTTGACACTGGCAAAATTGTCTGTCAAAATGACGGACATAGACTATAAATAAAAAATAAGAAGTAGAGAAATCACTAACTTTCAATAACCTTGCTTAGCGCAGAGGTTCCATTTACAAACCCTTGTCATTATTCTACAGAAAAAATTGGTCTACAAGAAAAAAATCATAAATAAATACAAGTAAATACAAGAACTTAAAAGCCTCCGACTATTACAATCTCCTTATATTGTCTTCATCATAGCTGGTCATCATCAGACCTTGGAGTAAAGGGCTCCAGTTCATCATCTGAATAATTTGGGATGAATTGAATGTTCTTGAAATTTCTCAACACTGGTTTAATATCCTCATAACTTTGAAACGGCTGCACCAATTTACACTAAACATGGCTAAGAACTATTCTAAATCAACCAGCATCCTAACAGCTAGCTTTACTTTCGCAGTTAAACTTATAACACCTCTTCTTTTTCAGTCATAGGTTAAAAAGATACCAATATTTTGCTCATGGGTCAGTTTTTCCGTAATTTTCATGCGCAGCTTATTTTCATGCATAAAGCGCTTTCCCGCTGAGCGATCAACCAATAGTGTCGTGTGAATGATCGACTCATCAGAATTGCTAATTAGTAATCGAATACAAATAACATCGATTATTTACTTAGCTGTTATAAATGCACCACAAGGATACGCATTCATATTTAAATGGATTTTGAATGTCAAACTAAATGAATTCGCCAAGCGCGAGTTGAGCTTTACATGCGAAGGGTTTCGTAGAGGTTTTTATCGATGAGATCGCGATGGTACCTAAAGAGTTTTGCAAACGATTATAATTTTAATTTAAACTAATCTACAAGTAATTAAATAAAAAATTAAAAAAACCCCCGAATCTTTGGTCGATTTTCATCTAACATATAGCTAAGAACACTCCCGACTAATTCACCTTTCAAACAAAACAATTAAATCAAAATCGGTTCATCCGTTCGGGAGCTACGTTACCTCAGACAAACACACACACGTGAAACTTATAACACCCCGTCGTTATTGCGTCGGGGGTTAAAAAATATAATTTCATAAAAAAAGTATTTTAGGGACAAAAAAAAGTCGGTTTGAACAAACATTGAACACACCATCTAAGCTATCAAAATCTGATTTTATCTGATACGTTTTTTAGAAGCTTACCTACCTACATAAATTATCTTTGTAGGTATATTTTATAAAAGGTTACATTTTTGTACTTACACAGGTAAACAATACAAACGTAACTTACCTTATTTATTTTTATCAACTAATACAATGTCGTTCGTTAAAAAAAAAACAAAGAAATAAGTTTCGAACGATTCAAATCTAATCCACAAAGTTGTTTATCAAAAAACAAAAGAAAAAACGATTCCGATCTACACAAACGAAATAAAAACTTTTTTATAACGATTTACGATGAGCTAGCAATTTCAAATATCGAACACACTGACAGCCAACAGACCAATGGCGTCGCAGCGCGGGAATAAAAAACATGGCTGCCATGTTTTAAAAACACTGCTTAGAATTAAACTAATAAGATTGTTTTGCGAATGTGTTTATAATAGAGGTTATTATAAACTTTGATTGGAATTATAATATTTAGGTGTCAGGTGTTAAATAATTGAATCAGCTGTGTGCTTACATAACGAATGTAAGCTTTGTAGTAAGTACTTGTAATTAATCATCACTACAGGGTGTTACCTAATGTCCCTATAAGTCCGAAAGGGGGTATTCTACACGTCATGCCGAACAACATTTGTTCTACGACTTTTAATATTTCGAAGTTTTTCATTCATGAAAAGCGTCTTAAAGTTTCCTTAATAATAGCATTGCACACGTGTTAAAGTGTCTATGTGTGGGTGCGACGTGATAGGAGGGTGCGTGAGCATGTGTACTAACAGGCTGGATACATACGCAAAGTAAACAAAAACTAAAGGGTTGTCGCAAATTTCTAAGATAAAAATAAATTGAAATTTCAAATAATATGTTGTGTTCAACTTTTGCACATGCCAATCAATTTACGTGTTTGGTCTGAATAGGCCCCTTTTCGGCTTATAGGGACAATGTTACACGTTGTATAGAATTATATTATTGTCGTTTTATTATTGTACAGCGAAAAATATACTTAGAGACCCCCCAAAATGAATTTGAAATTTCATTTTTATTTCAGTATTTATTATTTACCCGGCGAACAAAACCACGGGCAGAAGCTATATCACAGATAGCGGGCATCCCACGCATACCAAACGCCATTTCGACAATGCGAAGAATTTTTCATTACTGGGTAACACCACAAAATAAAATACCTACATATAATATAGCATCTGTATTATACATAGTAGATAGATACGTAACTACGTCACTGAAGGACCTACGTAATCTACGTATACAACTCTGCGGTTTTCCCTGAAGTTGTTCTAGTTTCGGACTATCAGGATCTCGTCCCACTGGGACGAAACACTACCTTGCAATTTTATAAATAATAAAAGTTTCGTCCCAAAATTTATATCAATGCAAACATGAAGTGAAATACTGTCAGCGACAAAAGTGTCGATTGATGACCTTATTTTTCAAAATATAAATAAGTATCTTCCAATCCCACTACTAGGTATTATTTATTTCTCTGTGGTGGGTACTGTAGGTAGGTACAGTGGGAAAACTAATGACATTATTTTATATTAATATATTTAGACCTATAACCATAGACCTGGACGCATTTGAAAGGAGATGGTGGGAGGAAGCCCAGGAGAGAGAACATTGGAAGTCTTTAGGGGAGACCTTTGCCCAGCAGTGGGACGAGATAGGTTAAGGAAAAAAAAATATTTAGACATTATTTCATTGAAATAAAACTTAATATCTAGAGTTTAAAATTTAAAATCCTTACCCGATCTCCGCATCTTCAAGAATCTGGTATTTAAATCCTCTGGACATCATTTTGGCAACAAAACACTATTTCTGATAGCGAATCTGACCGCGACACATTCTGATTTGTCTCAAAAACACTACCAAATTCACAGTGCACTTTCACTTGTCTGACGTCACTGAATCTCTATTATAATGCGATTAAATTCAGAAGTCATTTTGGCTTTTCAGAGCGTAGTGTGGGTTGTAAGAAACGAATTTTGAAAAGCTATAAATAAATAATAAATAAATATTCAGGGACATTTCACACAACACCCTCTAGTCCCAAACTAAGCAATGCTTGTAATATGGGAACCAGATGGTTGATAGAATACTCATATACTTTTTTTTTGTAAATACATACTTATAATACATAGTAACACCCAGACATAGAACAAACATCTATGTTTTCCACGCACAAATGTTTGTTCTTGGTGGGGATCGAACCCACGATCCACAGCACGGAAGGCAGCGCTATTACCGACTGAGCTGTGACGCATGTCAAGCTACTTGCGAGATATTTTGTATGAAACAAAATATCTGTCTCTCTAGGGCAGGACTTCCCAACCAGTGGGGTGGGCCCCCCTGGGGGGGGGGCGTAGAGAGATCTTAGGGCGGGGGCATGAAGTGTTCAGATATTTTAATCTAATTACTCATAATTGTTTATTATTTAACCAACTGGTTCAAAAAATGCAGGCGCAAACATCCCATTAATACATAATAAATCGTGTGAAATAAATATCGTAAAAATAATTTGTGTTTATTATTGAAGCAACGAAGAAAAATATAGGGGGGCAAAAAATTTTTTATATACTCCGGGAGGGGGGGGGGGTTGGTACCATGAAAAACAGAGTGACAGAGTCTAGTCTAGAGAGATTTAGTTGTTTATGTAACGTGTTGGCGTTGGCTAGTATGGCGTTGTGTAAAAGGTGGATAAATTTAATTATTTTATTAAGTAGGTACGTAAGTAAGCGAAACCGCGAACGGAAGCTAGTGCAAAGTGGTTTATTTATCGTAATTTCCTACCGCGGCTCACGGCAAGTGAAAGTTATGCGATTACGAACAAGAAAACGTACCATTTACTTTCCTAACAAGGCGCTATTTTTGTATCAGATTCATTTCTAGAAGCGGCGATGAGCTTGCCACCTGTCATACCACATGGATATAATACCAACTGTGAAATAATTTAAAGTTTAAAACTAGAAAAACCGACTTCAATTCGACTACCAGCTTCATCATCAGATGATGATGATAGTTCATTGACAATGTTCTAGTGACTAAACACCACTTAAAAGTCACAGGAAAGCAAAATACGCAATTTCGTGCACGTGGTTGGCATATTTTTTTTTAGTTATTTCTATTTATAACCCAAGCTACTGAACTGATTTCGATGAAAATGAAATGGGACCAACCTGGAAGTATATCCTTTCAGATAA
This sequence comes from Gandaritis pyraliata, assembly GCA_947859175.1. NCBI lineage: Eukaryota > Metazoa > Arthropoda > Insecta > Lepidoptera > Geometridae > Gandaritis > Gandaritis pyraliata. Next base: position 4,441,944 of record OX401879.1, read on the forward strand.
AAAAAAGAATTTTTGAAATCGGTTCATAAATGACGGAATTCTGAGGTAACAAACAAAAAAAAAATACTACCGAATTTAGAACCTCCTCCTTTTTTGAAGTCGGTTAAAATAGTAACTATCCAGCTCTAGTAGTCGTTAGGCCACGACGGAGGCCTAAAGGCGGCCTAAAATCCGTCACCAAAGTTAGCCGCTAACTCATACGGACGAACTATGCAAAATGCATGTGCTAATGAATATTTGGACGTGATTTGGAAGAAATTGAATCAAAATGATCCATCTGATTCTACTGAATAAAATGCTTGTTGAATTGAATCACCAGTAGAAGCTAGACCGACATTGTTTATTAACAGAACAGAGAAATAAAACAAAATGAACAAACAATAGATGCGTCCGAGATGTATGCCATGCCCAATTGTTTTGCTACGAACAAATCACACCAATTTTTTATCTATCTATAAGATGGGACAAGCCGATAGCTTGATGTTAAGTGGTTCGCGATTGTCTATGCTACCATTTTTTTAGTCTATGATACATTCTATATTTTTTTCTCTATTTCCTTCTTGTAATAAAGCGAAACCAACTATACGCATCGTTTATTTATTAAAATTCTAAAAATAAGCAGTCACGCCTTATAGAAAGCACAGGCTCGCAAAATACACAGACAGTTACCAAAGCCTATAACTGAAGTCCATTGAAGACGCTCCATCTACTCCATCTAAACCATGTCCCAGGCACTGCAGCCTCCCGTACATCGGGGCATGGGGAACAAGTGGCTTCTGTCACAGGTCGGTATAGCTCTGCCTTCCGAGCTGCGGGTCGTGGGTTCGATCCCCACCAGAACAAACATTTTTCATTTATAAATTTATAAGCAAGCCTTTGACCGCAATCTCACCTGATGTTAAGTGAAGATGCGGTCGACGATGTAGCACGCTTACCTAGAAGATACCTATTCACTCGTCTCTTGAAACATCCAATCTATATGAAATCTAATTTGTTTTGTGAACTTTGTGTGTGGCAATCATAGATGTTTGTTTTATATCTGGGTGTTACTATGTATTATAAGTATGTATTTACAAAAATATATTCATGGACATTTAACACAAAACCCTCTAGTCCCAAACTAAGCAATTTTTTTTTTTTTTTTTTTTTTTTTATTAATTGGTTCACAAATTGAAACATGCACATAAATCTTAATTAAAATTATGGTGTAAAAATAATCATTCACGGCGCAGTTTCTAAATACAGTGAACACAGCGTGCTTTACAAACGTGCTAAAAAGTTGCTGATAATTTTTTATAGACTATAAAAGGACATGCAAAAATTAAATATAATAAAGACTAAAAGATACAGGTTACCAAGTTTAAGTATGAATATGCTTTGAAATGTTTATTTTTGCGGAGGCTAGAGAACCACTAAAAATATCAAAATGAGACCTGATCCCAATGCTTGTAATATGGGAACCAGATGGCTGATAGAATACTTATATACTTTTTTTTTGTAAATACATACTTATAATACATACTAACACCCAGACATAGAACAAACATCTATGTTTTCCACGCACAAATGTTTTGTTCTTGGTGGGGAACGAACCCACGACCCACAGCGCGGAAGGCAGAACTATTACCAACTGAGCTGTGACGCCTGTCATAAAAAAAAGTGTATATAAGTATTGTATCAGCATTTAGTTCCCATATCACAAACTTTGCTTAGTTTGGGACTAGAGGGCGTTGTGTGAAATGTCCCTGAATATTTATTTATTTATAAATCATCTAGATCTGAACGATCTTGTCTATTGCTTGCGTTTTCATTGTCTTTATCAGCGCAGTTCAAATGAAAACAAGATTTCAATATTTTATTGACTACGCGAGACTAAATACGCTTATCAGACTATCAGGTAAAGTTGTTTACTTGTTATCTATGAGATAGCATCAGCCAGTACTCAGTAGCGTTACACCGCTTATCTACAGGGTGTAACATAATGTCCCTATAAGTCCGAAAAAGGGTTATTCTACACGTCATGCCGAACAACATTTGTTCTAAGACTTTTAATTTCGAAGTTTTTCATTCATGAAAAGTGTCGAAAGTTTCTTAAAATAGCATTGCACACGTGCTAAAGAGTCTATGTGAGGGTGCGTGAGCATGTGTACTAATAGGCTGAACACATACACAAAGTAAATAAACACTTAGGGTTGTTGCTTTCTAAGATAAAAAAATAATTAATAAGAAATTTCAAACATGTATTCAACTTTTGCACATGCCAATCTATTCACGTGTTTGGTCTGAATAAGCCCCTTTTCGGCTTATAGGGTCAATATGTTACACGTTGTATATCTATCTACCTTTTATCTACCCATTTATTTACACAAACATTAATCTAATCTAGGAAAGGTGTATTCTGAGATATAAATTTGTACTTATGCCTATAAGTCTATAAGTTACAATTTACATTACAGAGCAATTTTATTTATGTACGATATTTTATAGGAAAATTATGAAAACCGATTGCTTACTTGATGTTAAGCTGTTACCTCTGCCTGTAACAGTGCATTGCCTCGCTGAGCACGTCCACTGAGGGCGTGCCCTGTGATGTATTGCACTGCGTCCATCACTCTGAGACAAGGTGTCAAGTCTCATGTGCCTGTAATAGCACCGGCACCCATACCCTTCAAACCGGAACACAGCAATGCGAGAATCACTGTGCCAAGCACGAAATAGGTGCTAGTACTTACTACATTACCATATCCTAAGACCAAATACGAGCTATGTATTTATGGTTATGACAGGCGTCACAGCTCAGTCGGTAATAGCTCTGCCTTCCGTGCTGTGGTTCGTGGGTTCGATCCCCGCTGAGATCTAACGTTTGTGCGTGGAAAACATAGATGTTTGTTCTATGTCTGGGTGTTACTATATATTATAAGTATGTATTTACAAAAAAAAGTATATAAGTATTCTATCAGCCATCTAGTTTCCATATCACAGCTTTGCTTAGTTTGGGACTAGAGGGCGTTGTGTGTAATGTCCATGAATATTTATTTATATCAGTTTATAATAACTAGTGTTTCCCCTAAGTATTACGTTTGAAATGATGACTTCAAGTATAGTCATAAGGAAAATATTAAACTACGGATTTACGAGTTTAAGCTTTGCCGCGATTTGTTTTAGTACAAGGCGTAAAATATTGAAGAATTTCATGAATTCCTGAAGTCCTGATAATATAACTAGCATGAATTTTAAAGGTATTGACCTGCAAGCGTGCTAAGTTGTAATGAAGTTAATATTATGGCCTAAAAATTACCCTTCTATTGACTATGTTATGCCAGCAGAAGAACTTCCTGCGGGTAACCTACTCCCATGGTCCACCTGGAAGTCTCTGAACCGTCTTCGGAGTGAGGTGGGCCGCTGCAGGCATAACTTAGTAAAATGAGGGTACTCCGACCAAGCACAATGTGACTGCGGAGCCCCACAGACAATGCCTCACCTCCTATCTTGCCTAGAATGCACCAACACCTGCACCCGGAAGGATCTGTGTGACGCCACGGAAAATGCCATAGACGTGGCCCGTTTCTGGGCAAAACGGGATATTTAGTAGGTACCTAGGTAATTAAATAAATAAATATTCTTGGACTTTACACACAACACCCTCTAGTCCCAAACTAAGCAAAGCTTGTGATATGGGAACTAGATGGCTGATAGAATACTTATATACTTTTTTTTTTGTAAATACATACTTATAATACAATATTAGATACAAGCTGTATAGAAACACCCAGACATAGAACAAACATCTATGTTTTCCACACACAAATGTTTGTTCTTAGTGGGGATCGAACCCACGACCCACAGCACGGAAGGCAGAGCTATTACCGACTGAGCTGTGACGCCTGTCAAATTACTAATGAAAATAAAATTAAAAATACATGCTGGGAGCCAATCGACTCGGATGAAGTTAATATCGTTTGGTAAACATTTAAACAATAAGGTTTTAGACAAATACTGAACAAATTTTATGAGACAACACGATTTAGCCTTCAATTTATCACGATTCAATGAAACTAGAGCGGTTTACGTGTACGTTACGTTTACGTTGACGTTTTCAACGTTTGATACGAGGTTGCAAGAACATTACTGCCTCTTAAAATATCTTCAAACTACTTTTTTGTTTTATTAAACGTAGTTTTAGAACCCGATGGTCCAATGACATAATACAACGAGCTGGGAATCAATGGTTGAGACTAGCAAAGGACAGGAAAGAATAACGCAATAAAGAAGCCTATATTCAACAGTGGTGCAAACGGACTGAGATGATGATGATGAATTTTAGAACAACATAGTTTATAAAAGGTGATAAAAGCCACGAACTTTTTTTTTTATATAAAAATTATTCCATTCCATTACATTCCACCTGCAAACTATATTTTTTTAAATTATTTAAACGCAGTTTTACGATTAAACTTTTGGCGTTTGTAAGATTATTAACTTTTTTGATAGGTAGCCAAATAAACCTGTTTTTTGAGATGAAAAATGTATTAGAAAAAAACATATTTCCGCGATAAATCTAGGTTTGAGAATATTTTGTAATCGTTAATCTTGATTTTAGCTAAAAGAATGATAATGTTATCTTAGTCTACTTTTTGTAGGACACCACACATTCTAAACAAATCCTTGTAGATAATCAAAAAACACTCCAATCGTTATTACAACCACAAAAACACAATTCCAATCGCAAAAATAAAAAAAAACCCCATCACACTGTGTGTTAACAAAATAAATCGAAATTGAATAAACAAAAGCGCATTTACTAAAATCGCGTAATCGAAAAATCAACCGAGCGATTTAGGATAGCGATGTCTCGCAATGAAACGCGACCACTCGTGGCGTAATCGTGCGCGGGAACTGACAATTGGAACAAGGTGGTACGATAGTGAAGGGACAGTGTCGATGAAACTACACGATAGAACTACACATCGAGTTATCAGCTTGTTAAAATTACACGCCTAGTTATAAACAGAATACATTGATAGACTATTTATTAATAGACATCTTTTTGACACCAGCCTCCCGCGACATAGGCTAGCCCTAGTGCGGGGACCATCAGTAATCTTTATTTCAAATTTGTAATTCTTTGGTTAAAGAAATTTACGACTAATACAGTATTTACAATATTTATATTTGGTTAAATAAATGAATTTGTATTTGTATGTATTTCGGCAATAAATATACTTTAACTTTGCTTGTTCTACAGTAGGGCTGTTCTGTTCTATTTTAAACGTTGAAGAGCTGGAGTTCTATCTATCTATCTATCGATAAACAAGCCGATAATATTAATCGACAGCGCTGTAAACGTTGTCAAATGATCACCATGTAGAATGTGTGTGATTGGGGTACAAAAAGAAGCAGACAACAGCGTCAAAACGTAGCTTATATGACGAAGCTTGCTTGTTTTTTTAATAAGTAAAAAATGTTGTCACAAAGAAACTTACGACAAATACAGTACTTATGTACAATAACTACAAAATACACATGAAACAGCTGAGCTATCTACAAACCGTTGCAAACGATTTATATAGATAGCTCAACTGATTCAAATCAGTACCAAAGCTTATTTGTTGTGTTAAACCATTTCGAACATCGATAAGAATGTATCGACACACGCCCATCCCTACACCGATTACGGAGCTTAGATCACTTGGTATAACCCACGTCTTGAGCCTTTCAATTCATTATACACATTGATACCACACAATACGACGCAATTTCGCATATCAATGTATAATGGTAGGAATTCTAGTTTTTGTCTATACCTAAAATCTTTGAGGACATCCGCTAGATACACCATCAGTTTTTTTTTAATTCAAAGCTACAAACATACTAAAGGATAATTATACGCATACTAATATAGTTCACCTGTTGGCAAGTATATAATAAATATTCTTAGACATTTCACACTACGCCATCTAGTCCCAAATTAAGCAAAGCTTGTATTATGGGAATTAGATTTTTGATAGAACATATGAATATACTTTTCATGTAAATACCTACAATATATAGTAGACACAACTGATCTTTGTCCCTCTGAAGTGTCTGCGCAGAACCCATTTTTGTGTCGAATTGGAGGTAACGAATTTTTCTGCACAAAAGTACATGCACAATCGTTTGTTGCACCTAACTACAGAGGGATAAAGATCCGTTGTGCGTACTGTACACATTTTTGTAACTTGTATTTATTTATTAATTAGAGCCTCAAAACGAAATAGTTCAGTAAATTGGTGCTCAAAGTGGAACAAACTTCTAAAATGTCTAGACTATAATCTAGGATCATCTATTAGAGGGGCGAGTACGAGTTGACAATGTAAAAACCGGTGTGAAACGTCTGACGTCCAGCACACCGGTGTGCGCTGCTTGGTATGGAGACACTGAGCGGGAGCTTGACGAGACCAAGCTTCTCCAAAAATCCGCTCAGTGTTTCCATACCAAGCAGCGCACACCGGTGTGCTCGGCGTCAGACGTTTCACACCGGTTTTTACATTGTCAACTCGTACTCGCCCCTCTGTACAATTACAGGCTTTGCTTAGTGCGGGGCTAGATGGCGCTTTGTGAAATGTCCACGGTTTCAGCGCCTATTAATTTTCTTCAAGAAATTTTAGGGTACTGGTATTATTTTTCATCAGGCATTGTTAATTATTATTTTTTATTTTTTTGTAGAGATTTAATAAAGAAAACAAATTTTTTATAAAATTAAATTAAAAATTTTAAAAACCCCCGAATCTTAGATCGATATTCATCAAACATAGCTAAGAACACTTCCGACTAATTCACCTTTCAAACAAACAAAACAAAATCAAAATCGGTTCATCCGTTCAGGAGCTACGTTGCCTCAGACAGACACACACACACACAGAGACACGTCAAACTTATAACACCCCGTCGTTTTTGCGTCGGGGGTTAAAAATATGTAATTTTTATCTTCCTTTCGAAAATGTTGAGCGATCATGATAATAGTTACTATTTGTGGTGTTACTGCCACACTCATAGAATTCAACGCTTAGTCTATTGTCATCTCTTTCCAAAGTGTAATGATATAAGAACAGAGATTAAAAATTAATAATAATTATTAAATTATTATTAATTTAATTATTAAATTAAAAAATTAAATTCTTAATAATTATATGTAAGTGAGTTCTCTGAATGTGGCAATTAGTTTATAAATTGTAATTAAAAAGTACTTACACAGCGCTTTTGTCAATCATCTCAGTTTCCTCATCTGAAAAATAAACATACAATATTAATTTATCAGCTCTTTGCATCTAATTGTGCACTTGGTCCCCATGGGCCGATGTACGGGAGGCTGCAGTGCCTGGGACATGATTTAGATGGAGTAGGCTTGTAGCACCTATACCATCCTCTCAGCCTAGTCCCCACAATCCACAGGAAACACAAGCTCAATACGTGCCCAGCTGACTAAGCCAAGGGTCCCCATGGGCCGATGTACGGGAGGCTGCAGTGCCTGGGACATGATTTAGATGGAGTAGGCTTGTAGCACCTATACCATCCTCTCAGCCTAGTCCCCACAATCCACAGGAAACACAAGCTCAATACGTGCCCAGCTGACTAAGCCAAGGGTCCCCATGGGCCGATGTACGGGAGGCTGCAGTGCCTGGGACATGATTTAGATGGAGTAGGCTTGTAGCACCTATACCATCCTCTCAGCCTAGTCCCCACAATCCACAGGAAACACAAGCTCAATACGTGCCCAGCTGACTAAGCCAAGGGTCCCCATGGGCCGATGTACGGGAGGCTGCAGTGCTTGGGACATGATTTAGATGGAGTAGACTTGTAGCACCTATACCATCCTCTCAGCCTAGTCCCCACAATCCACAGGAAACACAAGCTCAATACGTGCCCAGCTGACTAAGCCAAGGGTCCCCATGGGCCGATGTACGGGAGGCTGCAGTGCCTGGGACATGATTTAGATGGAGTAGGCTTGTAGCACCTATACCATCCTCTCAGCCTAGTCCCCACAATCCACAGGAAACACCAGCTCAATACGTGCCCAGCTGACTAAGCCAAGGGTTTCCTCACGTTGTGTTCCTTCACCGTTTGAGCACAGAGCACGTCCTTAGTTGACGTGCTCTGTTGAGACAATGCTTATATAAACTGAGATTACCACTTTAGGTGGATCACCGTATCACTTACTCAGAATCTCATATCCAGTAAATTTGAGAGATGAATATTTTTCTATATCTTCAAAAATATTTAACTGTTCAACTGTCATTTTGTTCGTGACCACCAAATTTATAAACTATGTTCTCGGATCCTCTACCCGAATGTTGAAACGTTAGCGCGAACTGTTCAGCCGTTTAAAGTTCGGGGGTAAGACGCGAGCGAACGATAAGGCAGGTATCGCAAGACTGGTATGAATAGATTATAGTCTAGATTATATATAGGCTAGGACTACAGGAGTGTAGGATCTGAATCATAGTAATGGGATATTCCTCGCTGGAGGAGATTAGCAACGCAACCGGTTTTCACGCGAGACCAATTTGCATGATATTTTGAAATAGGGCTATTCAGTAATGAACAGTAAGAAATATTCCATCCCACTATGGGGGGGCTTTCATTAATTACGTCAGGTAATTTTGGCGATTTTTCGACCTCCCCTACCTCACCCCTTGGTGTATGGGGGCTAATTTAACGTGAGATTTTTCAAAATGCATATTTTTAATAAGTTAAAAATATGGGGTACCGAGGCCCTCCGGGTCTTCAAAATTATTGCAGGGCGTCTAGTGTATGCGACGCGTGACCCGAGGGCTGGTGATTATCTGGGCCAGCGAATCAGCATTGCTATTCAGCGCGGCAATGCAGCCAGTGTCTTGGGCACGCTTCCGATTGGTACTGATTTGGATCAGTTGAGCTATCTATAAATCGTTTGCAACGGTGTGTAGATAGCTCAACTGCTTCATGTGTATTTTGTACAATTATAAATATTGTAAATACTTTACTAGTCATAATTTTCTTTGTGAATAAATCTATAATAGTTAAAAGATAATACTCGTATTTATTCATCCCACTAATATTATATATGTGAATGTTTAGATATGGATGTTTGTTACTCTTTCTATATAGTTGATCAAAGACTCTTTCACGCAAAAACTACTGGTCCAATTTGGATGAAACTTGGAATATAGTTCGTAGGCTGGATAAACACAAAAGGCTTCTTTTTGTCCCGGAAAATCAAAAGGATAAAACAGCACGCGGACGAAGTCGCGGGCAGGAGCTAGTAAGTATATTATGTATTTATCAGCAATCTAGTTCCCATATTACGAGCTTTGCTTAGTTTGAAACTAGGGCGCTGTGTGAAATGTCCATGAATATTTATTTTATTTAATCTTATCACTTACTTATGAGCGCCATTCTGTCTCACACTTCAGTTTAACTATCAGTCATCGTTCAACTCAAGATTGACCTGAAATCAAAGAGTAGATATTAAAGTGGGCCAATGCCTCAAATAGTGCATTACCTCACAATGCATGTCCTCAATGAACATGCACTGTATAATAATGCTTTATAGGCGGAGATAATCGCTTAACATCAGGTGGGCCGATTGTTCAATCACTTTTTCTTATAGAAAACTAACCCCACAGGTTTCACAATTTTCTCGATAATATATTTTGTTTGAAAAATATTTTGCTATTTATTTCAGTAACAAAACAATACACCACTGTTAGGTTTTTGTTTTGTCAAGAAACATAGAAGTATTTCTTCAGTTACATCTTTTAATTTTTCTGTGGGTTGTTTCATTAATTACTTAGATAAAAACAGTTTTGTCTGTACTCCTCACTCACGAGAAAACCCATATCTCATCATCCCGCTCCCACGCTCGGTATTATGGCACACTAAGCTTCAATAGTTAATGTGACTAATATTACTCCTACGTTGCTCATCTGTTATTTGTATACAGGAAATTTACAGACCCAAGGGAAAACCTACTGTCTTAACTCTTAACACTTGACTTGATTTTTATCAGACGTAACAGCTCAGTTGGTATTATTAGCTCTGCCTTCCGTGCTGTGGGTCGTGGGTTCTATCCCCACTGAGAACTAACATTTGTGTGTGACAAACATAGATGTTTTTTCGGTCTGGGTGTTACTATGTATTTTAAAAAAATGTAAGTAATAAGTATTCTATCAGCAATCTAGCTCACATAGTACAAGTTTTGCTTAGTTTGGGTTTTTTAGAGAATGTGGTTATTTCTAGTGGAAAAGAAAAGGGTAGGCAAATGTTGGTTGAAACCGTTTCGCCAAATTTTCAGCATGTTCACATCAGGTGAGATTGCGGTCAAACGCTTGCTTATAAAGTTATAAAAAAAAAATGTTTTAATTTGGGGATAAAATGATTAGTTTGGAATTGATTATCAATCGTTACTGGAGTTACAGAGAGTTCAATCCAGCGGAGAGCGAGTGAAGTGTCACACAATTTAATTAATTCTAGGTACTGATAGGGTAATCACTAATCAGACCAGATAATCACCAAATAAGTCATTATTATGCCATTTTTAGTAATGTAGACTAAAGTACTGAGATTTACTGTGTCACTATGCAGATATTAGTTACCTACCTACTATGCTGAGATAGATAGAGCAGTGACTAATAAATAGGTCAATATTAAACAAAGAAATTGAATTGACAGCTTTATCTGTTATTTTAGTGGTAGAATATAATAATTATAGCAACTTATCGAGTTTAAAATAGTTTATTAAGCGCTTCTATGGTAAAAAAACCTTGAAAATGTTTAAAGTGAAAGTTGAGTAGACTAACTTTTGTCACATACCTACAAATAAAATAATATTTTATCGTGAAAATTATCGCTAAACAAACATTTCTAAGTACTTACATGCCGTTTCTGGTGTCCTAGATAGGCGTTGACCTTTATTTAGCACAAGAAATTACGCTGAATGAAACAGAATCCCAAATAATAACAAATACTTCACGGTTACAAAACATTACAGTTTTACGCACATAGCAACAACAATTCACCTTAAATTTGACTGAGATGAGTTCTAGTTCATTCGCCGGGTCTAGAAACTGTTCAAAAGATATGTTATCGATAATAATTGATCTAAAACTCCGAATAAGTAAAATCAGATTTCAAAACTATGAACACAAAAATTTTTCAAAAACATATTTTGATTGACTGAACTATATGTCAATGTCATGTCATCAATTTGACATTTAACATTTCGTTCAATAACATAATTTTAAATGACGGGTATTTGCGCCATCTAACGTCGAGTAGCTGTACTGAGTGCAAGTCAACAGCCATCTGTGCTTGAATAGAATACATCCGTAGTTTGAATAGAAAGACAAGAGATGTCACTGCTGATAATTTTAGTCGTGTACAAAATAAAATGTCTGTATATATTAAAATTCTGTTTATTTCTTTCCTAGGGCATCTTTGAAGGCACTGGCGCCGGCAGTCACAGCGCTACTGAAGCCTGCTGACACCGCGTTCATCAACTTTGGTCCTGGGGAAGAAAACGTACCTTTTAGGATACCTAATGCAAAGAAAGGTAACTCAACGTTCTTTTACTTATTCTGTAACCTTCTGCACTCAGCATTTTGGTGAACTCCGCCACAGTTTTCTTCTGTTCTTCAGCCAGCTTCGAGACAGCTAGCTTGAACTTATCCAGCTCCACATTCTGAGCGTCTTTCACATCAGTGAAGAGTTTCCGCGCTTTTTCTTCTGCAACCTTTGTCTCGTCTATTAATTTAGCTGGAAAAATGTCTTTACTTAAAAGAACAAACTCGTAAGTATTGAGCCCAACTAAGTTCTTACGAGCCTATTTTTAACAGACTTCAAAACAGGATGAGGTTCTCATTTCGGTTGTATTTTTAGTAGGTATAGGTTAGTAGTAGGTAGGTACAGTACGCACAACGGATTTATGTTGTGGGGAAAAATTCGCAATCAACCCAAAAATGGGTTTTGCGCAGATACCTACGTACCTACTTCAGATTGAGATCCTGATGCTACCAAAATTCTGAGGTTTGGACAATGTCATTGCGATCTGCGAAATGTAGCTGGCAGACACTGGATGAGAAGATCCGAAGACCGCCGCGAGCTCAATGGCGCGTCTTGGGAGAGACCTACGTCCAGCAGTGGACGTGTATAGGTTGATGATGATGATGATGGATAATGTCATTAATTAAGTCCTGGTTCCTTGGGCGAATCAACTTTTAAGGCACTCCTTTGACAACATTGTGGATAGCTCAAAATAAAAATGAATTATCGAAATGTTAAGCAAATATAGTGTTAACATTTGCACTATTTATCCTATCTTTAGGTTTTGCTATGTGGCATGACATCTAAGCTAGTTTAAACGAGTTTTTGTAGAAAACCTGATGAGTGTGCCTAATAAACATCGCAGCAGAGCGCTAATAAACGCACGCGCACCAGTTGGAGAGCTTACTGCGGGCTGAGAGGCGGGTAAAGCGAGGTAGGCCTTGTCAGACCATACCAACGAAATATTAGATACTAATAGCCTCTGATGATACCAAGTTAGACGCCATTTCTTGATATTACTCAGAACTTTTATCGGTAACTCAGTATACCTGATGATTTAATCTACGTTTGGGACAAAAAGTTGAGGTGCATGTAAAATACACAATTTAAGTCAAACTTTTGTTAATTTTTACTTAAAACGTAAGCCTTACCTTTTCTGAAGCGTAGTACCTAATGTGTGAAAATGCAGTGACTTCATATGTTTTTATTAAGTAACATCGTACTTTGTTACTTCACCTTCGTCAAAAGACGCCTGTTTTTTGTATGGAGTTCCGCTGAGTTACCATAGGAAAAGCAAAAATTTTGCTATAAACTATAAAAAGTATGAAATTACCATATTAGCGGAGAATCTAAGTTTACGTTTACATTTAAAAAATGTTATTTTAAACTGAAATACAGATTTTATCGTTATTTCCATGACAGGGACAAAAAAGGAGTGCCTTAAAAGTTGATTCACCCCCTTACCTAAGTATACTTACGTACGTTAGCAGCATCTTGTAAACTATCAAAATAAGAAGAAGAAGAAGGGATGAGAGATTGATGATCAAACTGACGATGCTACTAGCCTTAAACCACAGATAATATAATACTATACTAGTTTATTAAACCCAGAAGTTGAATTTGAAGGTGACGATGCTACTAACGGACATTCGTACGTAAGAATCGTATATTATTAGAGGCATGAGACGGGTAGCTCGAACAACCAATACCTACCTACCTATCATTTACGAACCAACAAGGTATTTATCAAAATAAATAAGGTGAAGAATTTACATACAATCTTTCATCCATTTGATAAGATTATCGACGCTGTTCTGTTTCGCATCTTTTAGCTTTGCAAATGCATCGTCCATTATTAATTTTGTAGCGGATTTAGAAAATAAACGTAATTGTAAATTAAATAAATAAACAATCAAAAGGCAAGACCATAGAGATTTTGACATAATCAAATGTCTTTAAACTACGAAATAGGTAAGGTCTTGTTCAAAAGTAGGTAATTTCTTTATGGATAGCTAGGCTAGAGGCAAGTCCTAACATTGACAGCAAGCTAGGTAAGGTACCTACCTACCTGTGTTATTATAATAAGTTTTTTAGAAGTAATTACATAAAAATACCTACCTACCTATATCATCGCCTCTAGGTAGGTAGGTACTCTATACTTTACCTAGGTACAGTATCGTAGTGCCTAATAAATAGTGTCTAGTAGATAGATAGAGAGATAAACTCTTTATTGTAGGTATCTACACAAAGAAGAAACAGATTTTTCGATTTTTGTAAGGAAAATAAAAACAAATTGATTTATCTGTGTATTTATTTATAATACTGACTAGATATATAAAATACTAACTTAGGTACTTTTACGGACATTACAAAAAAGTTTTTGATATTAGGGCCAACGCACATCTGTCGACAAAACTGTTTTGTCGCGTACTTAGTGACGTGAAAATAAATTTTCTGTTATAACGAAAACAGCATATGATGAATGCTTCCTCGTCATATGCTGTTTTCGTTGTAACGAAATTCACATCAATTGACACGACGCATGCATAAAATTATGTTTACCTATCTATTATAGCATTGTTTAGTACCTACTTATTAAACATTGCTTTATACGCACATACCTAGAGAATGAACTGTGCTTTTTTAATAAATAAGAATATAAAGTAATTATGTAGTGTACTTAATAATATTATTAAGTACTTAGGATGATTCTCATTAAATAAGCAAGTAACGAAAACAGCAAATAAAAAGAAGCATATCGTAACTAAAAAAGTTTTACTGAGAAGTTTCACATCACTAACTGTTCGACAAGACGTTTTGTCTTTGGTTTGCGTTCTCCCTTTGGGCCAACGCACATCTATCGACAAAACTGTTTTGTCGCGTACTTAGTGACGTGAAAATAAATTTTCTGTTATAACGAAAACAGCATAAGATGAATGCTTCCTCGTCATATGCTGTTTTCGTTGTAACGAAATTCACATCAATTGACACGACGCATGCATAAAATTATGTTTACCTATCTATTATAGCATTGTTTAGTACCTACCTATTAAACATTGCTTTATACGCACATACCTAGAGAATGAACTGTGCTTTTTTAATAAATAAGAATATAGTGTAATTATGTAGTGTACTTAATAATATTATTAAGTACTTAGCATGATTCTCATTAAATAAGCAAGTAACGAAAACAGCAAATAAGACGAAGCATATTGTGACGAAAAAAGTTATACTGACATGGTTTGTCACGAAATTATGAAGTTTCACATCACTAACTGTTCGACAAGACTTTTTGTCTTTGGTTTGCGTTTTCCCTTTGGGAGAACGCAAACCAAAGACAAAACGTCTTGTCGAACAGTTAGTGATGTGAAACTTCTCAGTAAAACTTTTTTAGTTACGATATGCTTCTTTTTATTTGCTGTTTTCGTTACTTGCTTATTAAATGAGAATCATCCTAAGTACTTAATAATATTATTAAGTACACTACATAATTACTTCATATTCTTATTTATTAAAAAAGCACAGTTCATTCTCTAGGTATGTGCGTATAAAGCAATGTTTAATAAGTAGGTACTAAACAATGCTATAATAGATAGGTAAACATAATTTTATGCATGCGTCGTGTCAATTGATGTGAATTTCGTTACAACGAAAACAGCATATGACGAGGAAGCATTCATCATATGCTGTTTTCGTTATAACAGAAAATTTATTTTCACGTCACTAAGTACGCGACAAAACAGTTTTGTCGATAGATGTGCGTTGGCCCTTACTAATACTAAATTTGTAATTTGAAAATACGTACGGAAGGTAGAAGGTGTACAATAAAAATAACCAGACTAGTGCCAAATATGGGTAACCCCGCCATATTCCAATAACTCCGTTATGGCACTTTGAGATAAAACTTTCTAAAAGCACCATTATCTGCGCGGAAAAATCCGGAAAAAATCTGAAGTAATTTTAATATTGTATTCTTTTTATGATGATTAAGTATTCTTATGAAAGATTAATTTTGTATTGTCATTAAAAGGGATTTGGATTTATTACACCATAATTAATGACCTTACACTAAGGGCGGCTTGCACCAGAATCGCTAAACGCGTTTATCTATTAAAATAGTATTTAGCGAGTTGTCAAGTCATATAAATACGTCAGATTTAAATCTATTTAGCTTTTAGTGATTCTGGTGCAAGCCGCCCTAAATGTGTAGGTAGGTAATGTTTACTTATTTATCTAAGATGTTATAGAAATACTACAAGTAAGAAATAGCTACAGCCTAATAGACTTCTTCTACTAAACAATCGTTAACTTATCTAATCTATCCACTGGCTAGATGTCTTCATAGAAAAAACACAAGCCTACCTACATACACGGTAATAGTTAGGTTATGTGTTCTTAAGTAAACTGTGTTCTTATTAGGTAACTATCTAAGTAACTTTACATTAGGAACAGAAAACTACAAAATTAAATAATCATTCTTAGCCAGAGTCTTGTAACTACCCTTCAATCAAAACTTCTAGACATCTTTTCAATTAGTTCTTGTAGAGCTAAAGCCTTTGCCAAACGCCTTCTGAAGTCCTGGAAAGAAGAAAGATGTATTTTAGTAAAGAGAAATGAACAATCTTAATATCAATGCGATGATTACACATTTGACAGGCGTCACAGCTCAGTCGGTATAGCTCTGCCTTCCGTGCTGTGGGTCGTGGGTTCGATCCCCACCACGAACAAACATTTGTGTGTGGCAAACATAGATGGTTGTTCTATGTCTGGGTGTTACTATGTACTATAAGTATGTATTTACAAAAAAAAAGTATATAAGTATTCTATCAGCCATCTAGTTCCCATATCACAAGCTTTGCTTAGTTTGGGACTAGAGGGCGTTATGTGAAATGTCCCTGAATATTTATTTATTTATTAACATGGCACGTCCTCATAGAACATGGTAGATAGAACTTTATTGCAATCCACATATAATTTTACGACAAATTAAAAATTTAAAAAACCCTCGTGTTTTGGACTGATTTTCATCAAACATAGCTAAGAACACTCCCGACTGATTCACCTTTCAAACAAAAACAACAAAATCAAAACCAGTTCATCCGTTCGGGAGCTACGTCGCCTCGGACACACACAGGCACGTCAAACTTATAACACCCCGTCGTTTTTGCTTCGGGGGTTAAAAATGAGACATGCTTGTAGAGGAAATGCGTTGATATGCTACTCATTTTAGTTGTAGTTTATTTTAGTTATAACTTTGAAGACTGACGAGAGAGTAGGTCGATGATATTACTAGTGGCTCTGGGAGCTGTAGACCTCGCGAGCATACTAAAAGTGAGCTATTTACTGCCTTAGCAAAAGCTATTTCAGAGTTTTGAAAGAAACCTATCAATGTTGAAGAGAAGTAGAAAATACCCATCCCCACTACTTCTCTGCATTTTCCGTTTTGTGACTTTTTGATCTTTTTGATTTTTTTTGCATCATCTTGTGTAGAATGAGGTCCTTTGTGTTTCTCTCAAATTTGATTGAAAACCATCGATTGTTTGATGAGCTATCCTGTTCATCATGCTGAAGATCCTTATCAGATCTTCGCCAAACTTTTATGAGACCAACTTATAGTTACTACCTTTCTAATAAAAAAAGAATAATCGAAATCGGATCTCATTTGGTGGAGATATCCAGTATATCAAATAGCCCCCTTTTTGCCCTTTTTTTGGGGGAAGTACCCCTCCAATCAAAAATGCCCGACGACAAAAAAATTCTAATAAGTCATATAACCTGTGTACCAAGTTTCGTCCAGATCGGTTGAAAAATGCGACCTGTAGAGGAGAACAGACAGACAGACAGACATCCGGACAAAACGCATTTTTGGCCAATGTGGAAACTGAGACGCTTCGCTCGCTTCGCTCGCTCGGTCAAAAAGGCACGTCTAAACCATTTGGTAGCTTATCCATCCATCTGTTAAGAGTTAGCTGATGATACTCACATAGTGTAGCTTATGTCCTTGACCAGGAACCCTGGCTGCGAACATGTCTCGTGTCATGAGGCACAGCCCCTTCCCGTTCATAGGGAACCGCTCCGGAAGGCCGCCACCGCGAGCCACCCATGTCGCCACCTCACTGCGACACCACGTGCGAGGGTCTGGATAAATTATAATTTTTTTTTTTTTTTTTTTTTACAATTTTATATACAGCGTGTAGCTACAATGGCGACATTAAATGAACACACGGGTAGAGCTACTTATAAGTATTCATAAAAAAAAAAAAAAAAAAAAATCCAAAATAGAAATTTCGAATTTTTCAAACAAACTTAATAATAAAACACGCATGTATATATTTTTTAAGTACCTAGGTTATTTAGTTGATTTATGTACTAAACAATAACTATAATTAAATACTTAAGAAAATAGCATTTTTAACAAAAAAAATATATTAAAATGAACTCTGAATTGTAAATGCTAGAGATAGAAAACAGAGTTCAAATCACCGACTGCAGGCAGGGTGCCCAAAAGGCTGGCAACGTTACCTCTTTGTATGGCAATATTAATTCTTTGTCCAAGGTAAGCGGTAAGGTAAGGTATCCCTTTGGTCATTTGTCACGTCCACCAACCTTTTGGATAACTCTTTGAATATTTTATATTTATAATTTGAAAACACTAGAAAGACCGACTTTAATTCGACTACCAGCTTCATCATCAAATGATGATGATGATGACAGTTCATTGGGAATGTTCTAGTAACCGTAAACAAAGTCACAGGAAAGCAAAATACGGAATTTCGTGCACGTGGTTGGCATATTTTTTTCAGTTATTTCTATTTATAACCCAAACTACTGAACCGATTTTGATGAAAATTAAATGAGAGAACCAGGGAAACAAATCCTTTCAGATAAGGAAAAAAATTTTTGAAATCGGTTCATAAATGACGGAGTTCTGAGGTAACAAACAATAAACAGAAAAAATCATCATCATCATCATCATCAACCTATACTCGTCCACTGCTGGACGTAGGTCTCTCCCAAGACGCGCCATAGAGCTCGGTCTTCGGCTCTTCTCATCCAGTGTCTGCCAGCTACATTTCGCAGATCGTCACCCCATCTCGCCGGAGGGCGTCCTACACTACGCAGAAAAAATAATACAACCGAATTGAGAACCTTGTCCTTTTTTGAAGTCGGTTAAAAACTTACCTAGAGGTAAGGTATCGTCTTGCATCCTAAGGTCCACGGCGTCCCAATCATGGGAAGGCACATGCTGAAGGGCGGGCGGGCCGTGGGCGGGCGGCACGCGGTCGCAACGTGCTTGGCTCGGCATCACGCAGGGCGAGTATGTCTGGAACAAGCAAAACTATTTTTTTATAAAACCACAAGGAACATGTACTTTTAAACGTCAAAAAAAAATCTAGGAAATTGTTATAGAACCACAGGGAATACTTTCCAAACGTCTAAAAATGTCATATTTCTAATGGTACGTTTTTAGGTAAACACCTCCGCTGCGGAGCCGTCTATGAGTAGCAGAACCGTCGTCGGAACGCTACGCGTTTCGCTAGTGTTCCGCTTCTCCGACATACGGACAAGACTACTGCGGTTCCGCTGTTATGGTTTCGCAGCAGAGGTGTGCTACCAGGCGTAAGGGTCAAATAATAGCGTTCCACTCGCGGAATTCCGCGTCATTTATGCAATTCAGTCACGAATTCTGGAGTTCAATTCTAAAAGATCCTTGTGATTTTATTAAATAAAGAAATTATGACTATGATAAGATTTAGATGTTGCAAAATGTTTGCCGTATGAATTTAATTTGGTCAGTATTAGGTAAAAGGAAACACCTACACAAAGTAGTAATAGATATTGGCACAGAGTATATAATAATAAGTAGGCAGGTAAAGTACTCTATTGGGCCAATGGGCCATTCAGCTCAAAGAAGCAATTTATATTACTACGTATACCAAGGTCGTGTACAATGGCCCAATTTGTGCACTCACTCAATAACCTATTGAAAAATCTACGTCATACAAATTACACAACGTTTAATACACTATTAGAAGTCGCGTGGCTGACTTCCGGTTTCCGGTCCAAAATGGCGGCGTTTTGACAAACTACCGGCTTCCGCGGCATTGTGGTCGTTTCCCGATTTTTGTGAGGATTTCCGTTTGGGGATCCAACAATACGATTATTTCAATACTAGTGTAGGTACTGTAGGTAAGTTGCAAGGTATTTTACTAAATAGAAATAGCTACCAACTCGGTAGATAGGTAGTCAAAGTGAAACCAGCTGAGATTGCGGTCAAACGTTTGTCTATCAAGTATAAAAAAAAATCCTAAAATATCTAGCTATGATCGTAAGTATGCTCTTCGGCAGAAATTTTACTCTGCCGTTAAAATGACGTTGGAAACTCCTATCACCAGGTTTTGAAAACCGGGTGAAACTAGTTTTCGACAGAGATATATGACGTCATCTTTATTAGAGTAAAATCTCTTCTAAACTGAGCAAGGCGCGAACTATGTTATCTGACATAATATCCCTGGCAAGAGAATACAGTTGTTGGTAAAGTCTTTCAGTAGCAAAATTCTAATTCCATTTCAACGGTATGCTTCAAGTGGCTACAACCATCGCTTCATGCATTGTCACTTCGTAAGCTTTCTCTTTGAAGCAACATTGTAAAGACAGGTGGCTGTGGTGCACGCGTCACATTCCGTGCATCTGTGATGCAGTAATTTTACATCTGCACTGCACAGTTTATTAGTAGGTATAGCATGACAGAAGGCGACATACCGGTTTTTAGAAAAATTAAACAATTATGGTGATTCTGGCCGATAGACTTTTTGTCATGATGACAATCCAGCTGTTATCGCAACTATCAAGTATCAACTTACACTTAAGCGGTTATTACATTGCACAATCTCAAGCACGCTAACTAGCACGTGCTTAGAATCTACGTAGACTGGCTTGCTACTAGTAAGTCAGTCTACCTGTCTTTCCCTTATTACACTACGCTTGATGCTAGTTAGCGTGCTTGAGATTGTGTAATGTAATAACCGCTTTAATAAATTATTGTTGATCTTGTTTTTGTGATGAAAATTTCGCAGAGCAGAGTCAACACTGTCAACGCAACAAAAGTAGTAAATTGGCACACGCGCGACCTCAATTCCAAGACGGTTTTCTTTTTTGTACAGACTCTATTAATATTATATTTAATATTATAAGCATTCTAATCAATAAATACTTGATTATGCAGGTTTAAGTATAGGTAGTAGCTACTTTAAAAATATAAATATTCGATTGTCCTGAATCAATTTGAGACTATCAGGGAGGTCGTTTAAAAAAGGATGCTCGCGCAGCCAGACAGACGTCTTTGCCTGTAAAAAACAATGTGTTCCTTTTTCGAAGGCACCGGAAGTGTCGATTTCGATTATGGTGCGTCCGTCCGTTTGGCGGGATGGCGCGAGCGCTTCCGCTCAATCGAGCGACTTTTAAATACAGACTGATGTTTGGTTTTGTAAACATTTGGATAATTAACTTTCAGAAACATCTGCTGGATAAATTATGTGCAAGATAACTTCATTACTTAAGTCAGAAATTGTTTGATTGATTTTTTACACGGTCATTTTTATTACCACACTGGTTATTCTAGGCCTCTAAGCTTTTTTTTTTCGAATGTGTATTGTTGGCGTTGCCTAAAAAAAGAAATTGCGGTCACCCATCATTAACCATTCAACGTTCAACAAAGTGTATAATGAAAGTGTACGCCCACATTTGCTTTCGCACGCTCAAACTATAATTTCACGAATTCACATCGTCGTCGGAAACAGTTTCGTGGTAATTGGCCTATTGTACGATTTCCCGCGCTCTCTGTCGAGGGTACTTCCGGTGTAAGACAATGGTGGTAAGATCTTACCAATCTTAAATCTTCATATGGCATAGATTGATAACAAACTCTTTATCAGTACCTACTTAGGCAGCATAGAAAAAAATACTCTTTGACAAGAGGTAGGTAGATTTATGTGTGACAAACATGTTTGATCTATTTCTGGGTGTTACTATGTATTATTAATATGTATTTTCAAAAAAAAAGTATGTAAGTACTATATCAGCCTCCGTATGCCAATCTTTTGCTGTCAAGTTATATTTCACTGCCCAGTGTAATTTCTTCAGGTCACGTGGTACAATTTTGTACCACGTGATCATTCTTTTTAGACACTTGACAGCAAAATATGCGCGAAAACACATCAAATGACGTCATAATGTCACTATTTAGTCACAGAATAACTATGAGTTAGTATGAACTGACCATGATTTAAAAATTTACAGTACAACTTTGCAGTTCAACTTTGATTGGCATGCCCCTGCAGCAATGTAGTTCCCATATTACAAACTCTCAAAATGTCTCCGTTGGAAGAAGGTTGGAAGCATTGGAGCACGGGGTGTTTTTTATAAGGTTCTTAAGAACAAGTGCAAAATGTAAAATTATGAAAAACTAGTGGTCCGTTCTGGCTTCGCACGGGTATATTTCAAAAATTATAAATTTTAACGTCATTTTTTTACACCTTGGGTTACATTATTGGAGTTTTAGGATTCCTAATTTTTTGAAAATATAATATAGCCTATGTCACCCGGGGATAGTGTAGCTTTCCAACGGTGAAAGAATTTTTCAAATCTGTCCATAGTTTCGGAGCCTACTCAATGCAAACAAACAAATCTTTGGTAAAATAAATGAATTTGTATTTGTAAACAAACAAATCTTTCCTCTTTATAATATTATAGTTTAGATACCTATAGATAAGTATTACGAGTTTCAAAAATAATAACTAGATCTAGGTACTTACTTCCCTAATTTATTTTTCGTTTACTAATTTATGTTAATTTTGTAAGATGCAGGATGTAGCAGTAGCCGAGTAAAGGAAACAGCTAAATATATTTTCTATTGTCTGTGGCCGGAAGTAGAAGACCGCGGGAAAACAGCCGTCAGAAATGGCGGGAAACCACCATGTTATTACCATTAGAAGTTCCCAACAATATAAATTAGGTAGGTACCTACGCTTCATTTATTCAATGTATTGTATGTTTTTGTCAATGTTTTTGAAATTGTAGATAGCTCAACTGTTTCATGTGTATTTTGTAAATTATGTAAATACTGTATTAGTCGTAATTTTCTTTGCAAATCAAGTGTATTTTGAAGTTGGTTTTAAGGTGGAGATAGTGTTTTTTTTTCTGATTCAGCAATAAAAAGCAAACAATCAACAATAAATATATTGAAGGGCATTTGTGCACTGGCATGATACTACACGATAAATGAAATGAGAAACTTTATGATTTTCAAACAATAATTGATTATGTAGGTAGGTACCTAATCAAAGTTAAATAATTAAACTGAAAAAAAAATTCGTCTAATGAAAAAATACTTTGCATAATCTTTTAACCCCTAAATGGCGAAAAATACTCAGCAAAAATTTGTAAAAAAAATATAAGTAGTAGTTAATGCCGTAATAGGTAAGTTTATTTTATTTCAAAATAACTGCTGTGCAATTTAGAAATAAAGACCCAGAAAATAAACGATAAGGGACTTACCATTTATCAACAACAAACAGCAAAACAATCCGTTTCCTCACAAAACTGTAATCACAATCACGTACGCTCACAAAGATATTATTTAATACAAACGCACACGTCCGCTAAGTACGGCTATCCGAAACCTTTTAAAATCTACTAAACATTTCTGAATTTTATGAATGAGTGCATGTTTAAAACCTTTCATAGCAAAAGTCGTAACTCAACGAAATACGCAGATCATTTTCAATCTTATTACAAGAGCATAGAGTGGTTTTCATACTTGTAGTTCGTGGTGCTAAGGATACTATTCATTCTTTATTTTTATTCGCAAGCATGCGCCGTAGCTGTCCGGATGCGGGTGTTTTCCATCTCCTTCACACCAAAGGGGTTATCAATGTGTGGGAACGAAACAGAAGGTTTTGCTTTTAAAATCGATAATGAATTTCTCGCATCCTGCCTGTCAGCATGTGGTCCCAAACAAATCGTTTCCGCACACATCGTTTCTTATAATACGTCTTTATTTCCGTATGTGGTTACTGAAAATAGATCTTATTTCATAAGACATAAGAAATATATTAGTTAAAGCTCTTTTGGTAGTTAAGTTGGCTGCTTTCTTAAAATTAATTAGGGACTTGCGTTTCCGTCGGTATTTCGGTTTCCCGCGCAAACGTATATTTAGATAAATGGCAGACGACGGGACATTTTGAGACGACCTTTTCCCTAATTATGAGATTAAGGGTTTTTTTTTGCTTTCTTAATTAAAATTTTAGGGGTGTTTTGTTTAGCTAAAGAAATGCTGTATCAAATTGAAAAGATGAGAAAATTGACGGAATTTTTTAAGCTTAAAAATGTTATTTTTAACCCTTTGTGTGTTGTAACATTTGTAACCGGATTCCCAAAACCTAAATAAGTGACAAAAGTAGACATAAACAAAAGAAGTTTATTTTTTATTTTAATCCTATTACTTAGCAAAGGAACACTGACCAACATCCTTCCTGAGCCGACATCCTGCACAAAAGGGAGGAAGCAACATTAAGTATGAATATTGTTTGGGAAGCTATAAAAACTATTTTTACGATTTATCTACTTCTTACTTGATAAAGGGTGTTTAACCAAGTGTAGGTTATAGTTAGGTAAGTACGATTACCTACACTATTTACAAATATAGTGTACTAAAAAGTATATACTTTCTTTGTAAAAAGGATCATACATAAAAACGCTAGGCAGTTTCTAGTAGTAGTTTAGTATTAGCCGTAAGTTTTGGCCCGTTCTTCTAGGCTTTCGTCGCGTGGCACTAGTAGGTGGCTAAACCTACCTAAAATCACCTAGTTATATAAGACGACTCTAAGGTGATCATTGTGATTTTATTGAATAAATAATTTTTGAATTTAGCCTCATTGAGCACGTAATATAGACGTCATTTGTGATAGACATCATCATTCATTTTTTAGTACTTTTCAGTGAAAATTATTATTATTTAATTATATTACTTATGTCTATTAAATTAACTTAGCTAAAAGCAGCGAAACGTGAGCATCCTTTATACAAGTTATTTAACTAGTTTTGACAAAGATCCTGATTTTACAATCCACTTCCGTTCATAACGGAAGGGCAGACAATACAGTTTTTTATGTAATAGTTGTCGTCCGTCTGTCTCAGATGGACTCTCTTTTAATTATTGTTTGTTTCCGGCTTTATTACACTACCTAGACGTTTAAGAGACAATCCGTGACTACATCCGGTGGCATACAATCATTTTCTAAGAGTTATTTCCATCCGAAGGTGGCCGGGAAGATTGCTATTGAGCGATAAGGCCGCCCATTGTAACTACATCTCAAGCTAAACCTGTATATTTCATATTGTTCTGGTGTGTTTTAAGTAATCAGCAAAGTGTTTTTCATTGATTCATTTATAAAAGTCACTTATTATAAAAACATAGAATCCTAATTTGTTAGTAAATAATATGTTTAGGTATGATATCATTGTCAAGAATTAAATTAAGTGTCGGTTAATACTCATTATTACACCCTCGAATTATTTAGCTTCATCGCTCGCGTTCGTTCGCTCGTACGACGAAATATCTCGGATGTAATGAGTGCCTACGCCACTTGACCAACAATGTAACTATTTGGTAACCAGAAGGGGTATGCCAATCAAAGTTGAACTGCAAAGTTTTAAATCATGGTCAGTTCATACTAACTCATAGTTATTCTGTGACTAAATAGTGATATGACGTCATTTGATGTGTTTTCGCGCATATTTTGCTGTCAAGTGTCTAAAAAGAATGATCACGTGGTACAAAATTGTACCACGTGACCTGAAGAAATTACACTGGGCAGTGAAATATAACTTGACAGCACAAGATTGGCATACGGGGGCAGTGTTCTTAGAGGGTTAAAATGTTTTTTTTTTACTTTTTTTTAATCTACCCGGTGCTACGTGACCTACATAAAACATAAACTTTACTCAAAAGGATCGGAACACCGTAACTACAAACAAAAGTATCCAATTGCTTTGTCCGAACGGAAGTGAAGCGGCATGGGACGTGTGCTGTGCAAACAGCTTTATTTTTTTTTCATCACGTGCGGAAAATCTGATGTTTTGTTATATGTATTATTAGGACTGACGTTAGTAAAACATATAGAAGACCACCCTTGTAATCTGAAAGTGAATGCACAGATTGCACAGCCCCTCTGCTTAGTTACTAGAGAAGACAAAATAACAACTTTCATGCTCTACCTAAACGTATAGTAACGGATTTTTAGAATCAATTTTGGGTCGAATTGGAGGTAAGTGAATTTTTCCGCACACTGTACTTACTGGTAAAAATCTGTTTTATTACCTTTATTACCTCCTCTTATTTACAAACACATATCGAGTGTAGAGAGTTTTCGAGTAGTCTTTACACACCCTATACCATTGATTAAGTACCTACCGTTTTCGATTGTCGAAGCACACAAATTAATAGAGTACCTACATTATAAATGTTCATAGAATAGGTACCTATTACGTACCTACTAATTTGTTTTATAAAAGTACGTATTTAATTTACTCATTATAAAAAATAAAAAGTTTGGATATTGTACGTTGCGTGGACCGGATTGCGCCATCTTTTGGATACCTTACCTACCTACTTCCGGTTGCTGTCACATTTGACAGGTTGGGTTGGCGCGCAAAAAGTACAGAGTTAGTAAACGTTTTATCGATAGATTCATTTATTTATTGAAATTCTTTTTTACCAATAAAATAATAACATTACAGAATGTTCCAAAGCGTTATTATTATTTATTATTTATTTATTTATTTTGTAATTAATTAATACGGTTAATACGGTTACGTATTATGTTAATTAGAAATAAAAAATAAATAAACATGAATATTCATGGGCTTTACACACAACGCCTTCTAGTGCCAAACTAAGCAAAGCTTGTAATATGGGAACTAGATGCTGATACAATACTTATATACTTTTTTTTGTAAATACATACTTATAATACATAGTAACACCCAGACATAGAACAAATATCTATGTTTTCCACGCACAAATGTTTGTTTTCAGTGGGCATCGAACCCACGACCCACAGCACGGAAGGCAGGCAGAGTCATTACCGACTGAGCTGTGACGCCTGTCAATAATAAACAAATAATATATAGAAAAGAATACCTAAGATAAACGAACATTTTTATAAAGTAGATAAAAACTGCGACTAGAATCAGTTTTTATTTCCATTTTATACAAATGTTGTTCATGACTGCCATATTTTTTTTACACGGCATGTGCGCGTGGCAGCGGTCAGCACAGCATCCGACCTATCTGTTTTTTTATACTTTTTTCTAGGTAGGTAAAATAGATTTGGGGTGTTCACGCGTTAATTTTTTTAATAGTAGGTAGGTAGTTGATCGAGCGAGCAAAGCGAGCGAAGATCATGACAAGCAAGCTACGTCAACTTGGATGTTTGCATGTAGGTAACTATGTTTGTAACTATGTTTGCATAACTTTCGAACTGCTTAACCGATCTGCATAGAACTTGGTAGGTCGACAGATAAGTAGATACTACTGTCAGTTATATTAATAGTAGTAGGTAGGTCTAAATCGTATAACAACACGTTCACCAGCCATTCCGGACATTGGTGCAATGTCTCGCGTTCTCAGTAGACTTGCCATGAGGTCCAACTTGGACCAATAAAATATAATCCATGGTCCAAGCTAAGATATAACTAGTATTCGTGGGTCACCCTGTTTCTGCCATCACTTTATGAAAAAGGTAATGATAGTAAACTTTTTGCTAAGAAGCTTGACATTGATTTCTGAACGAAAGTTACTCGAAATTGGATTTTAGTGCCATCTTGTCATCTTCTGTCAAACCTTAGTTATGCTACTCAACACTAGATGGTGTCACTACATTAAAACTTTCTTTATAATCTTGTTGTCTGAAATAAAGAAGTTAATAATAATACCGCTAGATGGCACTGTTGGCAAATTTAGGTATAATCAATACAAAATTTTCAGAATGAAGATGTTTCAGTCAATGAACTGAAACCCTATTCAAGTGTTTTGATGAATACCTATGTACACCTAGTAGATATTCAAAATACTCCTATGTGTGATAAGATTTCATTTGATATCTGTCTCCTCCTAGAGAAGTCCAAACGCTCACTGGAAACGCGAATTCAGTGAGCGATGCTGATAACTTCGGCATAATTATATCACAATAAAATTATAATCATCCCATTTCGTAAGGGCGCACAAGATCGTGTGTTACACTGACTTGTTCATTTCGATTATTTTTCTTGTATTTTTAGAGTTTAGTTTTTCCCACGAATACAAACGTAGGTATGCACAGTGCATTTTATTTATTTGTTTTTTTTTTCCCAGGGGCTTCCCAGAGCTTATATTATATGCAGTGGGTTTACTTTTTATTAGGTACTTTACTTTATATTGTCTGTGGTTATCAGACTAATTTTTAATTACGATAGGTTATATAAAGTTTTTTATCAAACTAACACAAAGAATAGGTGAAACTTGCACTTAGTGATTGGAAAAATCGATAATTTCGACTGACGTGCGCCCCACACCGTCTGGCGTTTTGAAATTGCCGCGTATGACGTCAGAGGGTTTTACTGACGTCACTTGGTAAACCAACTGGCAGATAGAGCGCTATCCTTCTCCCTTCATTCTATGACAAATGAATCAGAAAGAGCGAGAGGTACCGACTCGCGTAAAGGTTGTGAATCGACTTCTTTTTTTCATGAGCTACTGACGGTCAACATGAACCGCACACATTGTTATCAGAAATACTGATAACCGCATCTGCTAATCCAGTTGCGACTTTTCAAATACAACGAGTCTATTTTTCTTGTCAAATCGGGTCGCAACGAATACGAATTTACAGGAATAATTAGAATTGATTTCGATTAAAATTGAATTTGTTAATGAAACGTCAGGGTACGGTTTTGAACGTCCCAAGGCGAATGACGTGAGCTACACCAGCGCTGGCCGCGGCAGCGACGCGAACTAACGCCAGTACTCGAAAATCTCCCGATGGATGTCTAGCACCAAGTCGGTTTTCTCGCGATTTTCACGAAAATGGCTAACAATGTGAAGCCGATGCACAAAAGCAAACACTTCCCGATAGACCAGCTTGTGTGCGTCGGCAACTATGAACTCGAAAAGACCATCGGGACAGGCAATTTCGCTGTGGTAAAACTGGCTACACATGTTATTACTAAAAGCAAGGTGCGTACATGTCTCGTTTCCTTGCGTATTTCAGTGATTCTTGTGTTTAATTAGTGTATTTAGCGTTTGTATTGTGTGTCCTAGTGTAAGCGTTGGATTACGTGCGTTTTTTGTTCGTTTATCGTGTTGGATTGTGATGATTTTTTCCATTCGTCTGAAGGTTTTCGTCAGCATATCATCACGTTTGCCATCAAAACAAGGAATAACTGGTTTTCCCTCTGCCTGATGTTCGAGGGCGAAATCGAACTTGTTTCCTCTAAAATAACATAGCATGATTTCGTAGAAAAGTACTTTATTTACACAAAGTCTAAAGTTCGAAACTAACTTTTCTAATTTGTCGGATTACAATTTGTCTTTATTTATTTTGGTGAAATCACAAGAAACTTTGTTCTAAAACAGATAATTTTCCCTACTTGTTGTTTATATAACTTAATGTTTCGGGTAGGACGATGTCTAAACCAGAAAATCAACAATACTACCAATCAGATTTAAATAAATCTTTCTTCTTTTTGTGATAATTTATTACAATTAGGTATCATAATGGTGTCTTGAAAGAATCTTATTGGTAAACAAAATAATCTAGCTAACGGTGTTATCAAAAACATTATCTTCAAGTATATTGTGTCCTTGAAAAGTGACTATGCAGGATGTACCTATCATAAATTCATTTCTACAAAAAGTTTACAACACTTTAAATCATTTTAATTCACAGATATTACACAAAAGTACGCACAACGGATCTTTATCCCTCTGTAGTTAGGTGCAACAAATGATTGCGCATGTAGTGTTGTGTGGAAAAATAAGCTTACCTCCAATTCAACCCAAAAATGTGTTCTGCGCAGATACTTCAGAGAGACAAAGATCCGTTGTGACTATTATACTTTTTTAAATAACATTCTGATCCAAACAAGTTTTCTGACCAGATTTGCACACATTATGGTACACATTTTATGGTCAAAACTGGTTTGGTATAAAGTACTATTTATAAGTAAATGTATATGATAAACAAAAACAATTGACAGTCATCACAGCTCAGTCGGTAATGGATCTGCCTTCCGTGCTGTGGGTCGTGGGTTCGGTCCCCACTGCGAAAAAACATTTGTGTGACAAACATAGATGTTTTCTATGTTTTGGGTGTTACTATGTATTATAATTATGTATTTACAAAAAAAAAGTATATAAATATTCTATCAGCAATCTAGTTCCCATATTACGAGCTTTGCTTAGTTTGGGACTGGAGGGCGTCGTGTGAAATGTCCATGAATATTTATTTATAGTCAAATAGTCAAAAAACAGACTTTGCTTGCGGGCTGATCATATAGTTTTAAAATCATACTAATATTATTAACGCGAAAGTTTATAAGTATGTATGGATGTTTGTTACTTTTTCATGCATAAACTAACTGGTCCGATTTAGATGAAACTTGGAATACATATATTTCGTAGCTTGGATTAACACATAAACTACTTTTTATCCCGGAAAATCAACAGAATCAAACGGGATGAAGTCGCTGGCGGGAGCTAGTAAAATATAATTAGTCCAATTCAAAGAGTGTGGAAGGATGAAAATATTGATTCAACATTAATGAAATTAAAACAGATGATATTATTTTTGGCATCGTCAATGGGCTGCGGACCTGTCATTAATTAACTATTAAATACCTCGGTGTTTATATGAACCGGGCAGTTGCCAAATATTTTAAGCATGGACTTGCCTCTGACTACTAAGTAAAGGTTAACAAAGCGATGTACAGGGATAAGAAAATAGAAAACTTTGAAGGTAAAAGTATCTATCAACGCATAAAATCTTGTATAGTAGTCACAACTGATCTTTGTCCGTCTGAAGTATATGCACAGAACACATTTTTGGTTGAATTGGTGGTAAGCGAATTTTTCCACACAACATTACATGCGCAATCATTTGTTGCACCTAACTACAGAGGGATAAAGATCCGTTGTGCGTACTGTAGCTACTTTACGGGTACCTAAGATACCTAGGTTTAATGTTTTTCTGAATTCGAGCTAACATATTTTTTTCCTAAATATTTTTTCATTTAGGAAAGAAGTAGACATTAGATTGTAGGTTGTAAAACTACCTAATTACAATGTAAGTACCTTTTTTTGTATTAATCCAACAAGGCCGTTTGACAAGGCTGGACGCTGGTCAATGACTCAGTGTCTTGTCTTGACTATCTTGTGTAGAAAGTACCAACAAGTAGTATCAAAGAGGTAACGTTGCCAGCCTTTTGGGCAGCCTGCCTGCAGTCGGTGATTTGAACTCTGTTTTCTATCTCTAGCATTTAGAATTCAGAGTTCATTTTAATATTATTTTTTTTTTGTTAAAAATGCTATTTTCTTAAGTATTTGTATACCTATAGTTATTGTTTTGAAACAAATAAAATAAATTCGATTAAGTTGAATGACTGAAAAAAAAGAAAGTACCTAGATACAGTAGATACCTACATAATATAGATGACATCAAATTCTAGTATTTTCTAGACTTCAACGGCAATTTATAAACTAAATTATTTATGAGGAAACTAGCAGTTACCCGCGACTTCGTACGCGTCTACAGTTTCCGTGTACATTATATTATCTGTGTATTATTATTATCTGTGCATGCACCGAGCGGATACCTTGAGAAACTTGACATTCCACCGAACTCGTACTCGAATGTCAAACGCTAGTCGTTAGACCAAAGAGGTAGTACTACGCTCTGTCAAACTGACGTGACATGACATGACAATGAAATCTTCTTGCCAATTGGCGCTGCCTTTTCGTTCATTTTATCCTGTAGATCCTGTTAATTATTCGGGATAAAAAGTAGCCTATGTGTCAATCCAGGTTACGAACTATATATGCCGAGTTTCATCCAAGTCGGTTCAGTAGTTTAGACGTGATTGAAACACAAACATCCAAACATCTAAACTTTCGCATTTATAATATTAGTAGCAAGTAGGATAGTAGGATAATGGTATCGATTCTGTTGTTGCATTTTTTTAAACTAACCTAATTTGACAGCGCTAAAATTATAGCTGTCTTTGTCGTTTCAGTTTATGAGAAAGGGACGTATTTATATGACTTGACAACTCGCTAAATACTATTTAAGAGTTAAACGCGTTTAGCGATTCTGGTGCAAGCCGCTCTTAAATCTATTTCGCTGTTAAACTTGTTTAGTGATTCTGGTGCAAGCCGCCCTTATTCTCATAAACAAATCACATGAATTTCAAGACCTTGTGGATGTCAGGGACGTGATATCATAACTTTATGTAGGTCGTTTCACCTCGAACGAAGCTTAAGACCTTGTATTTGTCTCAAGGGTGGTATTGAGCTGATACTTCAACTTTCAAGGCCGGTATTTTAAGCAAGGATTTTGCAATGAGGACAACCAGATCAAATCAAATACCTAATGCCTTATGCATCTATAATCTATAATAATTTATAAATTTAAAAAACTAGAAAAACCGACTTCAATTTGACTACCAGCTTCATCATCAGATGATGATGATGACAGTTCATTGGGAATGTTCTAGTGACTATAAACACCACTTAAAAGTCACAGGAAAGCAAAATAAGCAATTTCATGCACGTGGATGGCATATTTTTTTCAGTTATTTCTATTTATAACCCAAACTACTAAACCGATTTTGATGAAAATGAAATGGGACCAATCTGGAAGTATATACTTTCAGATGAAAAAAACTTTTGAAATCTGTTCACAAATGACGGAGTTCTGAGGTAACAAACATCCGAATTGAGAACCTCCTCTTTTTTTGAAGTCAGTTAAAAACGCGATATTTACCATGATTATATCATTATGATGATGATTAGTTCTATTGTATCCCGATATTTCGGCATAGCTGCATGCACCATGATCATGGGACAAACTGAAGTCTGCAAACAAGTAAATCATTGGCTAACGTACCGTCTACCCTCATAAGCACTCTTATTGTGAACGATACTAGCAATAGAACTCACAAATCATGGTAAATTTCCGGTTTATGGTGAAAATTATGTTGTTAATCATGATAGTTTCAAAAATTATAATCTAGCTAGACGATTTATCCAACGTCAGACGCCACTTGGTCCCTATGGGCCGATGTACGGGAGGCTGCAGTGCCTGGGACATGGTTTAGATGGAGTAGGCTTGTAGCACCTATACCATCCTCTCAGCCTAGTCCCCACAATCCACAGGAAACACAAGCTCAATACGTGCCCAGCTGACTAAGCCAAGGGTCCCCATGGGCCGATGTACGGGAGGCTGCAGTGCCTGGGACATGATTTAGATGGAGTAGGCTTGTAGCACCTATACCATCCTCTCAGCCTAGTCCCCACAATCTACAGGAAACACAAGCTCAATACGTGCCCAGCTGACTAAGCCAAGGGTCCCCATGGGCCGATGTATATACGGGAGGCTGCAGTGCCTGGGACATGATTTAGATGGAGTAGGCTTGTAGCACTTATACCATCCTCTCAGCTTAGTCCCCACAATCCACAGGAAACACAAGCTCAATACGTGCCCAGCTGACTAAGCCAAGGGTCCCCATGGGCCGATGTACGGGAGGCTGCAGTGCCTGGGACATGATTTAGATGGAGTAGGCTTGTAGCACCTATACCATCCTCTCAGCCT
This sequence comes from Gandaritis pyraliata, assembly GCA_947859175.1. NCBI lineage: Eukaryota > Metazoa > Arthropoda > Insecta > Lepidoptera > Geometridae > Gandaritis > Gandaritis pyraliata. The sequence continues at coordinate 4,475,408 of OX401879.1, forward strand.
AGTCCCCACAATCTACAGGAAACACAAGCTCAATACGTGCCCAGCTGACTAAGCCAAGGGTCCCCATGGGCCGATGTATATACGGGAGGCTGCAGTGCCTGGGACATGATTTAGATGGAGTAGGCTTGTAGCACCTATACCATCCTCTCAGCCTAGTCCCCACAATCCACAGGAAACACAAGCTCAATACGTGCCCAGCTGACTAAGCCAAGGGTCCCCATGGGCCGATGTACGGGAGGCTGCAGTGCCTGGGACATGATTTAGGTGGAGTAGGCTTGTAGCACCTATACCATCCTCTCAGCCTAGTCCCCACAATCCACAGGAAACACAAGCTCAATACGTGCCCAGCTGACTAAGCCAAGGGTCCCCATGGGCCGATGTACGGGAGGCTGCAGTGCCTGGGACATGATTTAGGTGGAGTAGGCTTGTAGCACCTATACCATCCTCTCAGCCTAGTCCCCACAATCCACAGGAAACACAAGCTCAATACGTGCCCAGCTGACTAAGCCAAGGGTCCCCATGGGCCGATGTACGGGAGGCTGCAGTGCCTGGGACATGATTTAGGTGGAGTAGGCTTGTAGCACCTATACCATCCTCTCAGCCTAGTCCCCACAATCCACAGGAAACACAAGCTCAATACGTGCCCAGCTGACTAAGCCAAGGGTCCCCATGGGCCGATGTACGGGAGGCTGCAGTGCCTGGGACATGATTTAGGTGGAGTAGGCTTGTAGCACCTATACCATCCTCTCAGCCTAGTCCCCACAATCCACAGTAAACACAAGCTCAATACGTGCCCAGCTGACTAAGCAACTTAATTAATATTAAACCAAGTTGGTGTAACGTAACATATATAAGTTTTGCTAAAACTTTGCTATTCAGCGCGGCAATGCAGCCAGTGTCTTGGGCACGCTTCCGATTGGTATTGATTATAATCAGTTGAGCTAACTATGTATAAATCGTTTCAATTTCAATATATTCAGTTACTTCAAAAAATCTTTTGCAACGGTTTGTAGATAGCTCAACTGTTTCATGTGTTTTTTGTAATTATTTAGGTATTTACTTGTATTTGCGGATTACCAGCGAAAAGCAATTTGTGATTGTCACTATACGCGCAGTCTGAGTATCGTACAACCTTTAAATGGAGTAAAATATGCGTTACGCTGCGAGTAGAGGTCACGGGATGGCCTTCAAAGGTCAGACTCCAGTGCTATCTTGTAGCCTATCTATAGGATACCTAGCTAGGTATTACAGGCTTTTTGGAGGTGGGATTGGTAGCCTGTTATTATATATAAATAAATATTCATGGACTTTACACACAACGCCCTCTAGTCCCAAACTAAGCAAAGCTTGTAATATGGGAACAAGATGGCTGATAGAATACTTAAATACTCTTTTTTTTTGTAAATACATGCTTATAATACATAGTAACACCCAGACATAGAACAAACATCTTTGTTTTCCACGCACAAATGTTTGTTCTCAGTGGGGATCGAACCCACGACCCACAGCACGGAAGGCAGAGCCGTTACCGACTGAGCTGTGACGCCTGTCAAAATATTTGTCAAAATAATTAAAAAATTCAAAATTTCAATAAAACTTCAGACAGATTACTCAAAATTAATAGCCACATGGCTTTTACTATTATTAAGTTTTGCCTTTTTGTTCCTAAATTTACATACTCTTTACGATGTTGTCAACTGTGGAAACACAGCGAGCTGGTGGAAGGCTTAGACAACATAATAAAGACTACCTTGTCATCGGTTTTGAATATTGATTTGGATGACAGGGCATGGTCGCAGGCCTCCCTGCCTGTCAAATTGGGAGGCTTAGGTATTCGCAAAATTTCAAGTGTAGCCCTACCAGCATTCTTGTCTTCCGTCTATAGCACTAATTCTTTGGTAGAAAAAATTCTAAATCCGTCTCTTTTGGCTCTTACTGGCATTGATCTCAAAATTTCGTACAAAGACGAAGCTAGAAATGCTTGGCATAGAGCTTGCCCCGATTCTGCTCTCCCCAAATCACTTTCGGCTCAACGGCAATGGGACGGGCCTCTGTGCGAGTTAACACGGAACTCTCTGTTACAAACGTGTTCAAGCTCCGCAGATCGTGCCCGTCTCCTAGCCGTTTCTAAAAAAGAGTCAGGATTTTGGTTGCAAGCTCTTCCCTCTCATAACACTGGTACTCTAATGGATCCTGTCACGTTCCGTATTGCAACCTGTCTACGGTTGGGTGCTCGGTGCTGTGCGCCTCATCATTGCCAGTGCGGTACGGCTGTCGAACAGCTTGGTCACCACGGATTATCGTGCACTAGGGCCGCCGGTCGGATATCCCGTCACGCTAGCCTTAACGATATCATCCGCCGGGCTTTTACCAGCGTGAACGTGCCAGCCATTCTCGAGCCGAATGGTCTGCTGCGTGACGATGGTAAACGGCCTGACGGTATGACTCTTGTTCCTTGGGAGTTGGGAAGGCCTTTGGTGTGGGACGCTACTTGCGTCGACACCCTTGCTCCTTCACATCTGTCTAGGACATCCGCTAGGGCCGGTGCGGCAGCAGATTCGGCCGAGGATCTCAAGAGGCGCAAGTATGCGGGTCTCGACAGGGCCTACACATTTGTACCTCTTGGGGTCGAGACTCTGGGTCCGTGGGGTACCGAGGCCCTCCGGGTTTTCAAAATTATTGCAGGGCGTCTAGTCGCAGCGACGCGTGACCCGAGGGCTGGTGATTATCTGGGCCAGCGAATCAGCATTGCTATTCAGCGCGGCAATGCAGCCAGTGTCTTGGGCACGCTTCCGATTGGTACTGATTTGGATCAGTTGAGCTATCTATAAATCGTTTGCAACGGTGTGTAGATAGCTCAACTGCTTCATGTGTATTTTGTACATATTATAAATATTGTAAATATTTGAGAATAAATGAAACTTGAAATATAAAAAAAAAAAAAAAAAAAAAAAAAATATTTATTTAGCCATATTTAGCCCTCTGTGTCCCACTGCTGAGCAAAGGCCTCCCCCCATTCTCTCCACACACTCCGATCCTGGGCTATACTTTGCCAATCTGATAAATAACGGTCAAGCTCGTCGCGCCATCTTCTTTTTGGTCTGCCGCGTCGCCTTCTTGCTGGGTCAGGATGCCACTCAGTGGCCATCCCACAGCTCACCTGGCGTACGGCAGACATGACCAGCCCAATCCCACTGAATTTTCATGTTTTTTACAGTACTAATATATTAAAAAAACATATATTATAATTTTTTTTTATTGTTGTTACAGGTTGCAATAAAAATAATTGACAAATCAAGACTCGATGAAGACAATCTGAAGAAAACATTTAGAGAAATAGCAATAATGAAGCGACTACGGCATCCACATATAGTTAGGTTATATCAGGTACGTACTACCGGTGGTCCTACTGATAGAACCACGAGAATGCGTGGTCCTATCAATAAATCTAGCCTACCTACCGGTATTCCCGTGACTAAACACAGATTCCCGCTCGCTGGTCTTTTATCAATAAAAGAATGTTTGGATGTTTGTGTTTCAATCACGTCGAAACTACTGAACCAACTTGGATGAAATTTGGAATATAGTTCGTAACCTGGATTAACACATAGGCTATTTTTTATAAATTTAATAAAACATACTTTGACACGAGAACGACGTAACTTCAGTTGCTTAAGGGAGCCTAGTACGAGTACCGGTGTAACGTTTGACACGCAAGTACGGGTTCTAAATGTCAAGCTTCTCAAAGAATATGCTCAGAAAACGGTACACGTGTACGAAGTCCCCTAATAACTAGGGTGATTTGTGTCCGTGGTCCTACTGTCACACCTCCTCGGTAGGACCAGTGTGATTGTAATTTCTTTTTTCAGGTCATGGAAAGTGATCACACAATATATTTAGTTACTGAATATGCACCGAATGGCGAAATTTTCGGTAAGGACATAAAATAACTGAGATCATTTTCAAATTGTATTTGAAAAAAAAAATATTGTTTATTTAATTAATTTATAAAATTTATAAATTAATCGAATCAGCATTTCTATTCAGCGCGGCAATGCAGCCAGTGTCTTGGGCACGCTTCCGATTGGTACTGATGTGGATCAGTTGAGCTATCTATAAATCGTTTGCAACGGTGTGTAGATAGCTCAACTGCTTCATGTGTATTTTGTACATATTATAAATATTGTAAATATTTTATTAGTCATAATTTTCTTTGTGAATAAATATATATAAAATTAATTTATTAATGATTAATTCCAGTTATAATAATTCATACACAGGCACAATAGATAAGTATTAAATATTTTCAGCTCAGTCGGTATAGCGCTGCCTTCCGTGCTATGGGTCGTGGGTTCGATCCCCACTGAGAACTAACATTTGTGTGTGACAAACATACATATGTTTGTTCTATGGATGTTACTATGATTAAAAAAAATACTTTACCCTTTACCCAAAAAAATACTACCCTTTGGATACTGGGTAAGTTACACTCACAAGACAGGCGTCACAGCTCAGTCGGTAATAACTCTGCCTTCCGTGCTGTGGGTCGTGGGTTCGATCCCCACCGAGAACAAACATTTGTGCGTGGAAAACATAGATGTTTGTTCTATGTCTGGGTGTTACTATTTATTATAAGTATGTATTTACAAAAAAAAAGTATATAAGTATTGTATCAGCATCTAGTTCCCATATTACAAGCTTTGCTTAGTTTGGGACTAGAGGGCGCTGTGTGAAATGTCCATGAATATTTATTTTCAGATCACTTAGTGTCCCGGGGTCGTATGCCAGAATGTGAAGCCGCTAGGGTGTTCTCACAAATGGTTTCTGCCGTGGGGTACTGCCACGCTACTGGGGTCGTACACAGAGACTTGAAGGCAGAAAACTTACTTCTCGACGCACAGATGAATATAAAGGTTAGTTGAACTGTGGCCTCTTCTCATATATGAGTCGTCTAAAATCAAAAGCGGCAATCTGTACTTACGATGATTTTTGGATATCCAATAAAAACGTTTTATTAAGTCTGTTTTGAAAATAATATTACAATCAAATTTAAAATACTTGGATAATAGCTGTAGTAAATAAATAATAACACAGGATGTAGTCTTTATTAGATAATTTAGTCAGAATTTAGATAATCATTTTGCAGAATGCCGGCTTTGAAACTAAAAATCACATATATGGCCTCATATATAAAATATGTATTATTGTTGTATTTGTTTAAGTCTTCTTCTAATTTAAGAGCTATGCTCTTGTCGGCGTAATGTATGCATTTCCCGCCAGGTTCTTCGTTTCAGGGCAGCTTCCTTGACGTCCTTATACGACATGACATCTATCTTCGCCTTCACTTGGCTCATGTAGCTAACGCTGCAAAGCTGATACAATATATTTGTTTAAGTGGAGAGTACAATAAAGAATATATCTATCTATCTATCTCTGTCCGTCATTTCGACAGACAATGTCGCTAGTAGGGCATGCAACCGGTAATTCTCGGTATCGAAAGTACCGGGAATTACCGGTACTTTTGAAAAATTCCAGTACCGGTACTGACGAAGCCAGTCTCGGTTCTTTCGATACTTTCGATACTCAACTTTTCTGTTATTTATTGTCGATTTCTTACTCAAAAACATACACTCTGGGTAAAGTTTCATCTTACTTTTTGAACAATAAGATGTTTTGACGCAATAAAAACATAGAAAACGTTACATCGAGTGATATTATTGGAGTTTGTTGATCGCTATTGTTGATTTGAGTCAAGCCGACTAGGCTGAGAGGATGATGTAGGTGATGGGCAAGCCTACTTCATCTAAATCATGTCCCACTGCACTGCAGCGTCCCGTTGATAGTGTGAAAAGTGGCCCCTGACGCTGTATAAATCATCTAGATTAGATGCAAAGGCCTGATTACCAGTGATGACTATAAGACTGAGCCGTAGTCACTATTTATTGGTTGTAAACACGAACTGAAACATGGCTGTATCAGATGGCAATACCTCTGTTCTGTTATTGAGGAATCTGGAGTACTCAAACATATAGAGACCCTCATCAGAAACCTTCATGAAACCGGCTATGCTACTATAACTTTGGGGAATTGCACGTCTAAACCGTTCAGTTTTGAGAAAAAAGGAGGACCAGGATGCGTCATTTCACCCATGCTATACATTAAATATGGTGAACACAAAATGCGTAAGACCTGAGATGACTGGAAGGTCGGTGTTAAAGTTGGAGACGTCAAAATTTCTAAACTACGATACGCCAATCTTACGACTTTGTTCGCATCCACGGCATCCAAAATGGTTGCCTTTCTGCAGCGTCTAAAGTCGGCTAGTGTCGATCTAAGCCTGGCTATTAACAAAAACCAGGACCAAGTTAATGATTTATACATCGTTTTGAGTCCATCCAGTTGTTGGATGCACTGGAAGAGTATGAAAATTGTCGAGGAATTCCAATACCTGGGTTCATCCATCAACAACAAAGGAAAAACGAACTTGAAATATGCCGTCGTATTGTCATGGAAAAGACAGCGATGAACCAACTTAATGGAATATGGAGGGACAGCAACATTCAGAAGAAGATAAAGGTCCACGTGATTTTCACACTGATCTTCTCCATATTTCTCTACTACAGTTCTGAAACGTAGACCTTGAAAGTCAATGACCGCAAGCGCATCGATGCTTTTGAGATGTGGTGTCGGATATGCCTCCTGAGGGTTCCGTGGATGGCCAAAAAAACCAACGTCTCCATATTAAAGAACGTTCCCAGTGCTTGTCTTCCATTTGCCTTACCAGATACTTGTACGGTCAATTGCGCGCAGAAATGCAGACAACATGGAGAAACTTCTGATAACAAGCAAAGTGGAGAGCAAGAGACCTGGAGAATAGCTGGAGACCTCCGTCAACGTCGCGATCTATCAAGCTGTAGACCATGACAGACGGAAAAAAGCTATCCAAAGATTCCATCTACGGATTCACGATCTCCGACAATGGGAAAACGATAAAGGAGGAGCAGTAATTGTGATTTGTAGCAGGGCGTATAGCTAGTGGAACTAACATTCGTTGGGGTAAAGATGTTATAGCATGAAACCACGTAAAGGTAACGCACTGAATGACCACATAGCCAAAGAACCAACGACTTTGTATGGATTGTGTAAAGTCGGTAGATAAAAAGATAAAGAACGCTTAAAATCTTTTTTCGCGCAAATTTATGGGGGACCTTTGTGTCTACCAGTGGACTAATTTAAGCTGCCAGTGTGATAATAAAATTAGAAATAACCAAAGTTTTCTATTTTTACAGGTTTTTATTTCGTTCTAGTCCTTTTTTAGTGAAAATCGGGTCAGTATCGAAAGTATCGAAAGTACCGGTAATTACCGGTACCGGCTCCAGTACCGGCCGAAAATTACCGGTACTGAGAATAGTACCGGTACTGCATGCCCTAGTCGCTAGTGTCAAGTGGATTATTTGAAATGAGTTTAGTCAAGTCGAGTCATGCGTCAAGTCGTTTGTTTTGAAGACGAAATGGTGGATTCTACCTTCAAAACTTGAAAACGAATTCCATCAAATAATAAAAACACATAATACACATTTATTCCAATGGCTCACACTTTATTCAAATTATTGTGCTACTAGTAGTTACCCGCGACTTCGTACGCGTCTACAGTTTCCGTGTACATTATTATTATCTGTGCGTGTACCGAGCGGATACTTCTTTGAGAAACTTGACATTGCACCTCATTACACCGAACTCGTACCTACTCGAATGTCAAACGCTGTTGTTAGACCAAAGAGGTAGTACTACGCCCTGTCAAACTGACGTGACATGACATGACAATGAAATCCTCTTGCCAATTGGCGCTGCTAATCCTTTTCGTTCATTTTATCCTGTAGATCCTGTTAATTATTCGGGATAAAAAGTAGCCTATATGTCAATCCAGGTTACGAACTATATATATGCCAAGTTTCATCCAAGTTGGTTCAGTGGTTTTGACGTGATTGAAACACAAACATCCAAACATCTAAACTTTCGCATTTATAATATTAGTAGGATAGGATTAGTAGGATAGGATGCTGTGTTTAGCACAATAAACTGTTTTTGTGACTGCAAGTATTATCGGTTAAAATTCCACCGAAATTAAAGAACAATACTCACTATAACACCAAGAAAAACAATTAAAATAAATGTGTATCACACACACACACACACACACACACACACACACACACACACACACACACACACACACACCCTGACAACTGGTTGATTAGCTTGTTGACTACCACAAACACGCCATCTTTCAAAATGTGTGTGATAGAAATGAAGATGTACTATTGCCTTACAGTTGGCAGATTTCGGGTTCAGTAACGAGTACACGTCGGGGTCACCATTGTCGACGTGGTGCGGGTCACCGCCGTACGCGGCGCCCGAACTATTTGAGGGTAGACGGTACGACGGACCCAAAGCCGACATATGGGTAAGTTTAATAAATTGTAAACAACAAAGCAAAATTAATAAAAATTCTTTGATGTAACATGCAATTACGTGCATCAGTTATTTTGATTTAGAAGCCAAACTACTGAACTAATTTTGATGAAAATTGAATGGGACCAACCTGGAAATATATACTTTCAAATAAAAAAAGAATTTTTCAAATCGGATCATATGTGTCGGAGTTCTGTCGTAACAAACATTAAAAAAAAAACAATCGAATCGAGAACCTCCTTATTTGTCGAAGTCTGTTAAAAATACATTGAATTGTACATTAAAATTATGCATAGCCTCACTGAGAATGTCCACTGAAAACGTGCCTTGTGATGCATTGCTGAAGTATCTTGTATCAAGTATCTTGTAAGTATCTTGTATATTATAAGTATCTTGTATCTTGGCAGTATATTGTAAGTATATTGTATCTTGTAAGTATCTTGTATCTTGTAAGTATCTTGTATATAATAAGTAACTTGTATATTATAAGTATCTTGTAAGTATCTTGTATATTATAAGTATCTTGTATATTATGTATCTTGTAAGTACCTCGTATCTTGTAAGTATCTTGTATCTTTTATCTACTTAGTCACTATTCACCCTTATAAAAGAGTTTATTCTATGGTTATGTTAGGTATATATTACTATTATTTTTTTTTACTTAGTTTAGTATATATTTATGCGGTTTAGTTTGTGAAATGTAGTGTTTGTTTGTTGCACCGTCACTATCGTACATTTAAAATCCAGTCCATCCAAAGGTTGCCTGGAAGAGTTCGCTCATAGCGATAAGGCCGCCCATTGTATTTCGCTTTAATATAGAACAATGTCTAATATCTAATTTCCGGTACAGTACAATAAAGAGTTTTCTATCTATCTATCTTGTAAGTATCTTGTATATTATAAGTATCTTGTATCTTGGCAGTATCTTGTAAGTATCTTGTATATTATACGTGTCTTGTATCTTGTAAGTGTCTTGTAAGTACCTCGTATCTTGTAAGTATCTTGTATCTTGTAAGTAACTTGTATATTATAAGTAACTTGTATATTATAAGTATCTTGTAAGTATCTTGTATATTATAAGTAAGTTGTATCTTGTAAGTATCTTGTATATTATAAGTGTGTTGTATGTTGTGCGTGTGCAGTCGCTGGGCGTGGTGCTGTACGTGCTGGTGTGCGGCGCGCTGCCGTTCGACGGCGTGACGCTGCACGAGCTGCGCGCCGTCGTGCTCAGCGGCAAGTTCCGGATACCATACTTCATGTCACAAGGTGTGCAAAGCTATTAACCACAGATGCTAAAACAACGACGTGTTATAAGTTTGACGTGTCTCTGTGTGTGGCATCGTAGCTCCCGAACGGATGAATCGATTTTGATTTTGTTTTTTTGTTTGAAAGGTGAATTAGTCGGGAGTGTTCTTAGCTATGTTTGATGAAAATCGGTACAAGATGGCCGCCGCCACAAAATGGCGGATTACATATTTTTCATAATTCCTCAATATGGGTATCAAAGGGTTTTTTTTAATTTAAAATTCCTTATAAGGTATGTTTAATACTCCAATAGATTAGGCTTGCTCATTTACGCGTGTCTTTAGTTTGTTTATAGTATTAGCTATAAATAATATGACAGGCGTCACAGCTCAGTCGGTAATAGCTCTGCCTTCCGTGCTGTGGGTCGTGGGTTCGATCCCCACCAAGAACAAACATTTGTGCGTGGAAAACATAGATGTTTGTTCTATGTCTGGGTGTTACTATGTATTATAAGTATGTATTTACAAAAAAAAAGTATATAAGTATTGTATCAGCATCTACACTCGAGAGCAATGATTCCGGGTCACTTAAAGAATGTTAAAAATCTCGGAAACTAAAAATGATAGGTTAATGCAATAAATTGTATTTAATAGACAATGTAATACTCCTTAAATGAAAGTAAAAAAATATGAGTCACCATACATTTTATTAACACAAAATTACATAAAGAAAAAAACTGCTGATCTCTCCTTAAAACAAAAATAGGAAACATGAAATTTTTGAACTTTATTACGATTTGACTTGAATTTTAATACTTCGTATTGCCTCCTCGTGCTTCCATTACTGCGTTTACGCGGTTTGGCATGCTGTACACCAAGTTCCTTATACGATTTTGGGGAATATTCTCCCATTCCTCTGTGAGAGCAATTTTGAGCTCACGAAGCGTGATTGGGGGAGGGTTTCGTTGTTTTACGCATCTGCCTAGCTCGTCCCAAGCATGCTCGATCGGGTTGATATCCGGGCTGCGCGCTGGCCACTCCATACGAGTAATGTTCATCTCTTGAAGGTAGTCATTCACAATCCTACCTGTATGAGGTCGGGCATTGTCATGCATAAATATAGCATCCTCACCTAAATTGACCATAAATGGACCAACATGATCATTGAGGATTTCTTCCACATATCTTACGCTAGTTAAAGAGCCGTTTTCTATGATCACCAGCTCTGTGCGACTTTTAGAAGAAATTCCGGCCCACACAAGTACAGACCCACCACCGTAGGCTACTTTTTCTTCGATGCATGCTTGCTTGAATCTTTCCCCTGGTCTTCGATACACTCTGTGTCTTCCATCGTGCTTGTAGAGCATAAATTTTGATTCGTCGGAGAACATAACTTTTGACCAATCTTCAATACTCCAATTTACGTGGCTCTGGGCATATCTTAGTCTTGAAATACGATGCCCACGCTCCAGTTTAGGGCCGTTTGCAGGTCTAAGGGGTTTTAAGTTAGATTCAGCAAGCCGACGTCTTACTGTCCATGCACTTGGGTTACTTCCTCCGAGGCGTCGAAACTGATTTGTGAGTTCAGTTCCTGTGAGAAAGCGATTTCGAAGCATGGTGTTCACCAAGTATCGGTCTTCTCGTGCTGTGGTACACCTGGTTCTGCCCGTTCCTGGTCTGCGTAGGTTAGAACCAGTTTCTTCGTAACGTCGGAGAACTCTTTGTACTGTTGACAGCGACACACCGACAGTCCTGGCTGTATCGCGCTGACTCCGGCCGGTTTCCAGCATTGTAAGTATTCTGGTGCATTCTTCAGGCGTAAGCGACATAATTTCAGCTTGAATAATGAATATAGAGCACTATCAACATGGTTTATATACCCACATAAATGACAGATTACAAACAAAAGCAAAACCAAATGCTGTAATTTCGTAGTTCCATCTTCGAAAGTGGCCCTTTTTCAAATTTGATTTTTTTAAGATATAACTTTACAATAACTAAGAAGTTTTAATACCTTCATTTAAGGAGTATTACATTGTCTATTAAATACAATTTATTGCATTAACCTATCATTTTTAGTTTCCGAGATTTTTAACATTCTTTAAGTGACCCGGAATCATTGCTCTCGCGTGTAGTTCCCATATTACAAGCTTTGCTTAGTTTGGGACTAGAGGGCGTCGTGTGAAATGTCCATGAATATTTATTTATTATTTATTAATTTATTAATATAGTATTTGTTTGTCCCACAGACTGCGAGAACCTCATAAGACACATGTTGGTGGTGGAACCAGAGAAAAGGCTCACTCTGAAGGGGGTAGCCAGGCATCGATGGCTACATCAAAACCAACCCTTTAGTAAGTACTAACCACTATATTCTACTAGCTGTTACCCGCGACTTCGTACGCGTCTACTGTTTTCTACATTCTACATCAAACTTCCCCCTTTCTCCCCCTATCCTACTTCCTACTTATATTATAAATGCGAAAGTTTAGATGTTTGGATGTTTAGATGTTTGGATGTTTAGATGTTTGGATGTTTGTGTTTCAATCACGTCTAAACTACTGAACCAACTTGGATGAATCTTGGCATATATATAGTTCGTAACCTGGATTGACATATAGGCTACTTTTTATCCCGAATAATTAACAGGATCTACAGGATAAAATGAACGAAAAGGATTAGCAGCGCCAATTGGCAAGAGGATTTCATTGTCATGTCATGTCACGTCAGTTTGACAGGACGTAGTACTACCTCTTTGGTCTAACGACTAGCGTTTGACATTCCAGTACGAGTTCGGTGTAATGAGGTGTAATGTCAAGTTTCTCAAAGTATCCGCTCGGTACACGCACAGATAATATAATGTACACGGAAACTGTAGACGCGTACGAAGTCGCGGGCAACTGCTAGTTATTTAATAGTTAAACGCGTTTAGCGATTCTGGTGCAAGCCGCCCTAAGTGTCTCTTTTTATTATTTTTAAATATTTCTTGTGAATTAATTGATTGTAATAATTATCTTTTTATCTCCTGTTATTTACATACTTCACCTGTGCTGTTTTTACGGCCAATAAATAACTGTATGTCTAAAAGCATATTTTAGCCAATCTCGAAACTGAGATGCTTCGCTCGCTTCGCTCGCTCGGTCAATTAGATTAAACTGTTATAATTGGTCAGGTATAGATAACCTCAGTGTGGACGTGTCTACTGGCCGCTGCGGCTGCCATAGCGCGCCGGCCGCCGCCGCCGCGCCGCCAGCGGCGTGCGACACCGTGCTGGCGCGCATGCTGGCGCTGCCGGGCCTCACGCAGGAACACATACACCATGTGAGAGTCGATGAATTTATCTATCTTTTGGTGTAAATTTCATCACAATTGATAAAATACTTTGCAAGATATGGACAGTTGAAGTTAAGGGTTGGTAAATTAGCGACGTGTCACACTGTGACAGCGCGTGCTCTGAATTTAGTCTAGATTGTCACAGAAACATATACACTATGTGAGAGTCTATGAATTTATCTATCTTTTGGTGTAAATTTCATCACAATTGATAAAATACTTTGCAAGATATGGACAGTTGAAGTTAAGGGTTGGTAAATTAGCGACGTGTCACACTGTGACAGCGCGTGCTCTGAATTTAGTCTAGATTGTCACAGAAACATATACACTATGTGAGAGTCTATGAATTTATCTATCTTTCGGTGTAAATTTCATCACAATTGGTAAAATACTTTGCAAGATATGGACAGTTGAAGTTGGGGGTTGGTAAATTAGCGACGTTGCGCTGAATTTAGTCTAGATTGTCACAGAAACATATACATTATGTGAGAGTCGTTGAATTTATCAATCTTTTGGTGTAAATTTCATCTAAATCTGTCGGGTATTTTCCGAGTTAGCAACACTTAAAGTTTTCCATCTTACCATCGTCATAATAAGACAGTAAATCTACTTTCCAAAGTCTAAATTTGGCTTAGTTTGGAGCTAAATGGCACTGTGTCATCCGCTAATTTGTTTATTGTATGCAAAATAGTCCTGGTTCCCATATTAAACTTGGCTTAGTTTGGGGCTAGATGGCGCTGTATGGACCACTAATTCTCTCTTTATTACAGGCCGTCCAAGAACAAAGATTCGACCACGTGTATGCGATATACCATCTGCTATTGGACAAATTGCAGCTACGATCTAGTGCGAGAAATAGTTTGCAGCATAGAGGTATGTGTGTGTCTCTCTCTCTCTCTCTCTCTCTGTCTAACACACACATTCTTGCCTCTCTTTCACTCACAAACATACCCTCATTTATCTCGAAATCATCTTTTATCCTCCGATCAAAAAACTAGAATAGCTAGAAAGTAGGCCTCCGATTTGAATGCGGTGTTAGGCCGCCTTAAGGCCTCGTGTGACGACTGCTAGAGCCGGGACAGTGTAACGTGCACGAAGCTAGCGGTCACCCATCCGAATTATCCGCGCAGAACGTCGCTTCACTTAGATAATCGGTGATTGAGTAAGCCTAGACACGAGATGTTTTAATGAGTATATTCCAAGGTTTGATGATGACCAGGTATGATGAAGAGGATCCGAGGTTTTCATGGTGTTTATAATTGTTTCAGATTCGCTGGACTCCAGCACGGGGCAGCCTCTCGATCTAACCAGTTGTAAGGTATGTAATGTACCTATCTATTATAAGTATGTATTTACTAAAAAAGTATATAAGTATTGTATCAGCATCTAGTTCCCATATTACAAGCTTTGCTTAGTTTGGCACTAGAGGGCGTTGTGTGAAATGTCCATATTTTTATATCTACTGAACCGATTTTGATGAAACTATGGGATCTATCTGAAAGTACTTTATATCCTTTGAAACCAAAACTTTCTAAATGGGTTTTTAAATTACGGAGTTCTGAAGTATGTACCTAACTAAAGTATTAAGAACCTCTTTATTTTGAAGTCGGTTATTATTGGTTAAAATCCCCTTAGTTTAAAAATCCCCCTTAACTTTCCCCCTTATGGGGATTTTGAGACTTTACCTATATGCTAGAATTTCAGTGAGTTTAATGTTTTTTTTATAGAAAAGTGAAGAAGAGCTGATGGATGCAGAGGAATCATCATCAGCGTCCACAGACTGTCTGGTTTCCATTCCATGCGCCGTGGACTACCTCACTGATACTAAGGATAACTTGGAGAAGGTGGGTTCGAATCTCCGTAAGGGTATGCCACTTTTTGCATATAATTTTTTTGTCATTAACTTGAAAAAAGTACTTGGAGAACGTGGATTCGAATCTTGGTAAAGGTGTGTCACTTTTTGCACTTTAAAAGAATTTATAATGCTACTGTTTACAAACAACAATTTGCTAAAACAAAACTTTAAAAAACCATCCACGAAAATTTGTGAAAATTCGATCATTGCGGGTTCAAATCCTACTAAAACAATCCAACTTTTTGCACTCCAAATTTTTTAAATTTTATATATCCTTTCTCAAACCACTTCCTAACCATATTATACTAATAACATTTATTAAAATATCTATTTATTTCTTTTTTTTTTCAGTTCGGAGATGGTTCTACGCCAGTCGAAACAGAAACACTACAGCCTTCGAGTCAACAAAGTGAAACTCATGCGACGAGACGGCATACTGTAGGTCCGGGCGACTGTCGGCATACACAGGTAGTTTGAACCTTATCTCAAAGGCATAAAGCTTATTTTGGCATTGGCTTTTAATTATTTTGTGAAGTATGTAATTGGAATCTTATCTCAAAGAAATAAGAATCATTTCTGCATTGTTGTTTTAAAAATTTTAGGAAGTATGTAATGTAAACCTTTTTTGCATGAGATTTTTTAATATTTTAGGAAGTTGGTAATTTTAACCTTATCCTAAAGAAATAAAGCTTATTTTAGCATTGATATTTTAAACGTTTGGGATGTAAGTAATTTAAACCTTATCTCAATAGATATAAAGCATATTTTGTTACAGGGTGGAGAATTAGGGGTCTGTGGAGCAGCATCCGCGGATCTAAGACCTTCCCCTTTATACGTATCGGCACAGTTCAATGTAAGTGTCACAGCTCAGTGGGTTACAGCTCTGCCTTCTGCTCAGTAGGTCGTGGGTTCGATTCCCACACAAAAATTTTTTTAACCGCCGACGCAAAAACGACGGGGTGTTATAAGTTTGACGTGTCTGTGTCTGAGGCAACGTAGCTCCCGAACGGATGAACCGATTTTGATTTTGTTTTTTTGTTTGAAAGGTGAATTAGTCGGGAGTGTTCTTAGCTATGTTTGATGAAAATCGGTACAAGATGGCCGCCGCCACAAAATGGCGGATTACATATTTTCTCACAACTCGCTCAATATGGGTATCAAATGAAAGGGTTTTTTTAAATTTTAATGTAATTGTTGAGGCTGCTAAGGTTTATTTTGCTATGAATCCTATCTAATTGGAATAAAAGACGACCGTGCGTATGCCTTGTTTATTTGCGACTGGTGTGAATGCAGTTAGATTTTTTTTTTTTTAAATTAACCAATACTGTCCCACTGCTGGGCAAAGGTCTCCCCCCTCGTCTTCCATTTCCCGCGATCTTTGGCAAGTTCCACCCATTTCTGCAGTTAGATTCATGGTTAAAAAGAAATTAGGCTACATCTGCTTTTGAATGACAAACAAATAGAAAACTATATAACAGTACTTGTTGCAGCAGCAAGCATCTGCAAACGTATCGATGTTGCCAAATACTAATTTAGCTGCGAAACTACCCGCGGTCCAACACCAACCCCCAGCGTACTTCAGCGTTAAGGATCAGCATCTGCTGAAGCCGCCGCACGCTATGCAGAGTCAAGGTATGTAGTTTCACCTTCATTTTAAGTACCCTTTTCACTTATCTTTAAAAAAAAACTTATCTTAATCTTATCTCAATATTATCTCAGTCTTATGTCAATATTATCCTTATCTTATTGTGGCGGCATAATCTTACTTCTTACTAATATTATAAATGCGAAAGTTTAGATGTTTGGATGTTTGTGTTTCAATCACGTCTAAACTACTGAACCAACATGGATGAAACTTGGCATATATGTAGTTCGTAACCTGGATTGACACATAGGTTACTTTTTATCCCGAATAATTAACAGGATCTACAGGATAAAATGAACGAAAAGGATTAGCAGCGCCAATTGGCAAGAGGATTTCATTGTCATGTCATGTCACGTCAGTTTGACAGGACGTAGTACTACCTCTTTGGTCTAACAACTAGCGTTTGACATTCGAGTACGGGTTCGGTGTGTTAATGAAACGAACCATCTAATGGTAATCACATTTATTTATCATAATTACGTAGGAATAGGAAACTTAGCTAGGTCTAATTTGCGTGCATGACCTCCGTCAAATCAGAAAAATAACATTATAACAATTACTTACGTTTAATACCGTATAACCATTTCACCAAAAATATACTTAACAATCAGAGCACTTATCAGTGCGACGATTAAAACTGAACTGACTGGTGCAGGCGCCATCTGCCTTTTATATCAGTCTTTAGGCGTAAACAACAAGATGGCGGTGGCTAACCGGATGTGACGTTGATTACTTTCTTCAAATGTAACGGATCATACTAAAATCGTCTTTTAAATAGCAAACAATATTCCACAATTCTAAAATAGATTAATAATTATTATAAGTAAACTTAACCATCTATTCTATAAACCACGTGCTAGAAGGTGACTTCCGCGTGGTTTATGTCTAATAATCACAAAATAAACATTGTAAAAATATGGCTTGTGTTGACATTTCATAAATTAATAAATAATCGCTAACAGATTCGGCCATCCGTAACTAAATGTGACCTCACAACACATAATAAGCAAAATTAACTAGTTCCACGTAAAGCTTATGATAATGATACTCACAGGACACCTTTGTACTGTGAGCCATAGTTACTATATTAAACATGTCTATGCTAATTAACTTCAAAGCACCTTTGCTTCGTAAGCTATCATGATTAATCTTCAAAGCACCTTTGCTTTGAAAGCTATTAATAACTTATGCTAAGGATACCTACAGAACACCTTTGTTCTATAAGCTAAACAATCGACTATAATCTATGCTAATTAACTTCAAAGCACCTTTGCTTCGTAAGCTATCACGATTAATTTTCAAAGCACCTTTGCCTTGAGAGCTATTAATAACTTATGCTAAGAATACCTACAGAACACCTTTGTTCTATAAGCTAAATAATAATATTAATCTGATTCATCTTCACTCAGAATGTCACCATGGGGCCTTGGAAAATTTAACCATGGCTTCCACTTATCGACTGCAACAATAGTTGTGTACTTCTTATTAGTTTTTCTGGTTATTGGGGTGTCTTCTATTTGATACCTATCGTGGTATAAACTTTAGTTATTTTGGTAAGGACCTTGAAATTTAGGGATTTTGAATTAAATGGGACTAGATCGGTTTTTATCTCTTCGCGAAATGTCTTAATTATATGTGGAATACTACAATAGGTATTTAAAAATGTTTACATATAATATTAATATCATTATGGCACTTACCAAACCACATTTAAAGTTTTATTGAATAATAATAGTACTACCACCAAAAGTGACCTGTCAAGTCAAACAATCAAGTTTAATCTTTCTAACATTATTTGTACCATGGAATTAAGTACAAATTACCACGGAATAAGTTTTTTTTTTATTTACATTTACATTTTATATAATTATGTAGTTTCCGAAAGTCCGCGACCTAAATCGATGAATGTATCAATAGGAATGCTATTTATTACGGCCGTTTTAAAATATTCTTGACCAGTGTTAACATCGGTATTGAAGGCTACGGTTAACGGTTGCGGTGTTACGGTTGAAGATTGACGGATTTTTCTGGTTGGGGCAAGTTAGAGTAGCATTTTTCAGTATCATGTCCTACCCTAAAACATTTGCCGCATTTTTTTATCGGGACGGTACATTGACCGAGCATATGGCCCTCTCGTTTACAATTCAGACACCTAATAATTTTTTGCCTGACGGGCTGATTTGTGTTTTGGGTAGGTTGAATGTCAGTGTTTTTAGTTGACAAGATTTTATTTGTGTTCTGTTTATCAGCGTTTACAGTTTTAACATTTCTAGAATTTCTTAAGTAGGTTAACAGTTTATCTAAATCCTCGAATTGTGCTGCTTCCGCGCCTAATCTAACCGAATGATCATCAATTCCGTGTAGTACACATTCTATTGCTCTTTTATTTGTAATGCCGCATCTATTTATCAACGCAATTTTGTCATAAAAATAATCTTCTAAGGAGTCGTCAAATTTAGCTCGCCTAGCCAACATATCTGTTAACATCTGACCGTAATTCTCATCGGATGGGAACGCAGCTAAAAGTTTTGCCTGCCATTCCTTCCAAGAAAAGAGCACAGATGGTAGGCCTTCATACCATCTTTTGGCTACTCCTTTCAGTTTAGGAAGGGAGTAGTGTACTACTTGTTTTTCAGACCACCCATAAATGGTTGCACACTCGTTTACTTTGTGCAACCAAATAGTCATTGTTTGCTCTTTTCTTGCAGGGTCAAACTCGGGAATAGTATTATGTACTGAATTTACTTTGTTTGAATCGGGCGTAATAGTTTTTAAAGCCTGAATCAATAAATTTAACGTATCACTGGAAGTTGAGTCATCTTTGCTACCTTTACAGAGAGTACGGATGTTACCTCTAAATATGCTGCCATCGTGCTCAGAGACGCAGGCTCGTGGGCTGCGTGACCGATGCTTACGACGAGGGGCATGCTGTTGCTGGCCGGAAGCGTATAGATGGCTTCGGAGACTGCGTGACGGACTGGGAGGTACGTCACGGAGTCGACTGCAGTGATGAGAGTCATTCCGCGGTGGGCTTCGGTGACAGCATGGCGAGCGAGACAGCTTGCGGAGACAGCGTGATGAACTGGGCGGTCCATCGTGAAGTCGGCTGCTGCGATGCGCGTTGTCCCGTGTTCTGCTACTGCGATGCGCGTTGTCCCGTGCTCGGCTACGATGACGGCGCGGCGTAAGAAGCTGGTTCTGAAGTGATGTACTAGGCTGTTCATCGCGGGGTCGACTGCTGCGAAGCGCACGTCGTGAAGTCGGGCTGTGTACTCCATGTCGCGACCGGCTGCGTGGTTGGCGTTGGTACCTCAAATCCAGTCGACTGCGGGAGCGTTGTCGGGAAGTGCGACCACACGGCGAAATCCGCGAATGGCTGCAAGACTGCCGGCTGCTCAACCGTCGTCTGGGAAGACTGGAGGCTCGTTGGCTTTGTGAACGGCCAGCTTGGTGCAGCTGAGGGACCGGCGATCCTCTTGACGGCGGACGGTGAAGAGCATCCTCCGGATTGGCCTGGTGTACTTGGTCTTCAACTTCAGGACCGGGGTGTTGCACCGTGGTGCTGTTCCTCTGACCATTAGGCAGCACAGGATAACTTTGATCCTCCATAGTTCTGAAAATAGAAGAAGACAAAAAAGGACAAGATATGTTCTATACAAATCTTGAATAACTCCTGAATAAAATAATTTGAATAGAAAAGTTTTGAGCATGCTTTTCTTTATCCCACTTCTGATATGTTAATGAAACGAACCATCTAATGGTAATCACATTTATTTATCATAATTACGTAGGAATAGGAAACTTAGCTAGGTCTAATTTGCGTGCATGACCTCCGTCAAATCAGAAAAATAACATTATAACAATTACTTACGTTTAATACCGTATAACCATTTCACCAAAAATATACTTAACAATCAGAGCACTTATCAGTGCGACGATTAAAACTGAACTGACTGGTGCAGGCGCCATCTGCCTTTTATATCAGTCTTTAGGCGTAAACAACAAGATGGCGGTGGCTAACCGGATGTGACGTTGATTACTTTCTTCAAATGTAACGGATCATACTAAAATCGTCTTTTAAATAGCAAACAATATTCCACAATTCTAAAATAGATTAATAATTATTATAAGTAAACTTAACCATCTATTCTATAAACCACGTGCTAGAAGGTGACTTCCGCGTGGTTTATGTCTAATAATCACAAAATAAACATTGTAAAAATATGGCTTGTGTTGACATTTCATAAATTAATAAATAATCGCTAACAGGTGTAATGTCAAGTTTCTCAAAGAAGTATCCGCTCGGTACACGCACAGATAATATAATGTACACGGAAACTTTAGACGCGTACGAAGTCGCAGACACCTCGTCTCCCATCTTTTCCCCCTAATTATCTTTACCGTATCTTATACTTATCTTTATCGTTATCCTACAATTGTTGCAGCGTCTACATTCGGTCGGCGCGCGTCGGACGGCGGCGGGCACGTCCCGCGCGGCCGCGAGAGGACGTGCTGCTACTCCGCACCTTCACACCATGTATGTATTCATACTACAGGGTGTTACATAATGTCCCTATAAGTCCGAAAGGGGGTATTCTACACGTCATGCCGAACAACATTTGTTCTACGACTTTTAATATTTCGAAGTTTTTCATTCATGAAAAGCGTCTTAAAGTTTCCATAAAAATAGCATTGCACACGTGTTAAAGTGTTTAAGTGTGGGTGAGCATGTGTACTAACAGGCTGGATACATACGCAAAGGATGGACTGGATTTTAAATGTACAATAGTGACGGTGCAAAAAACAAACACTACATTTCACAAACTAAATTAAATTAAATTAAAGTTTATTTAAATGATTTTAATTGGAGTATTGATCAGGTTTCAGACAGCGGTACACCGACGCGGCCCGACGACTCGGAACAAACGGACGAACAAGTCGCCGACGCAGCTTATAACTCCAACTTATGCAGGTACATAGCTCAGTTGGTTGTAGCTCTGCCTTCTGCGCAGCAGGTCGCGGGTTCGATCCCCGCACAGTACTAACATTTGTATCTCGGTTTTTGTATTTTTTTTCATACAAGTTTATGATAAGATCAGCCAATGGATCAGTTTGATATTTATTGGTTGAGTACAGTACGCACAACGGTTCTTTACCTCTCTGAAGTTAGGTGCAAAACGATTGCGAATGTGCATTGCATTGTGTTGTACTGGCACGAGCACATCTCTACTGCGGTGTCCCATCCCTATTGACTCTCTAGTCCATGGTGACACGGCAGCCATATTGAGAACTTTCTCCTTCCCCTACAAAGTGTTGTGTGTGCGTGTAAATTCATTAGAACATTGTAATAAAATAAATAATAGACTCTTGCTTGTTAAACCATTTATTAGTAATTAAAGTTCATGCTAATAAAGTCGAATGTAAAATACTTGTCGTTCTAAATCCAAGTGAAAAAATCCTCTAACACATTGCCTACAATGTTGAGCGGAAAAATTAGCTTACCTCCAATTCGACACAAAATCTGTTGTGACTACTATTATAGTTTTCTTGTATAAAAAAATGTAATCCGCCATTTTGTGGCGGCGGCCATCTTGGACCGGTTTTCATCAAACATAGCTAAGAACACTCCCGACTAATTCACCTTTCAAACAAAAAAACTAAATCAAAATCGGTTCATCCGTTCAGGAGCTACGATGCCACACACACACACACATACACACAGACACGTCAAACTGATAACACCCCGTCGTTTTTGCGTCAGGTGTTAACAACTTGTAAAATAGGTATATAGTAGTTATGTATTCTGCGTAAGAGATGTCGCGACGGCATCACCAGGTTAATTGGCAAGAGGACTTCATTGTCATGTCATGTCACGTCAGTTTGACAGGGCGTAGTACTACCTCTTTGGTCTAACAACAGCGTTTGACATTCCAGTACGTACGAGTTCGGTGTAATGTTAAGTTTCTCAAAGTATCCGCTCGGTACACGCACAGATAATATAATGTACACGGAAACTGTACTCGCGGGTAAACGGAAGTCGTGGGCAACTGCTAGTAAATAAATTAAATAAATAAAGTATTTATAATATGTACAAAATACACATGAAGCAGTTGAGCTATCTGCACACCGTTGCAAACGATTTATAGATAGCTCAACTGATCCAAATCAGTAGCAATAAATAAATGTATTGTGCAGGTACATGATGAGCCGCGGCAGCAGCAAGCGGCACACCATGACGAGTCCCGAGGACGCCGCCAACACGCTCACAGCGTGCAGCGCCGCCGCCATGGTCAGTACCATCTAGCCTAGTATACTTTGTAATAACGACATCTAGCGGCGCCGCGGCGAACCACGTACTGCCATCTATCGTCTAACGTCCATGGTCAGTGCCACCTAGCCTAGTACATACACTTTGTTATAACGACATCTAGCGGCGCCGCGGCGAACCACGTACTGCCATCTATCGTCTAACGTCCATGGTCAGTGCCACCTAGCCTAGTACATACACTTTGTTATAACGACATCTAGCGGCGCCGCGGCGAACCACGTACTGCCATCTATCGTCTAACGTCCATGGTCAGTGCCACCTAGCCTAGTACATACACTTTGTTATAACGACATCTAGCGGCGCCGCGGCGAACCACGTACTGCCATCTATCGTCTAACGTCCATGGTCAGTGCCATCTAGCCTAGTACATACACTTTGTTATAACGATATCTAGCGGCGCCGCGGCGAACCACGTACTGCCATCTATCGTCTAACGTCCATGGTCAGTGCCATCTAGCCTAGTACATACACTTTGTTATAACGATATCTAGCGGCGCCGCGGCGAACCACGTACTGCCATCTATCGTCTAAACCTAACGCTCTTGCGCATGAACACTTCTTGCTGCTTTTCCCAATCAATTTACAGTTTGAGCGGGTATTTCCGTAGCTGCTTAGTTCCAGAATTTCCGGAACGCTATTGTACGATTCACAGTATTTTGCAGCTAACGGCAGAATTGTTTCGATATGTGGGGGGAGATTAAGACACTGGGGGGTTTAGGGGGAGTTATTATACTTGGGCGGGAGAGGGGTTAATAATAGTAAAGGTTCATTTATTGGGACAACTTAGTCCATATTGTGTTGGCAATTTTGGTATTTTTATAAATTAGAGAACGACTAATGCCATATACCGACGCAAAGCGGAACTAAACGACCAACGCCATCTAATGATGCAAAACGGAACTAAATGACTGATGCCATCCATCGACGCAAAGCGGAACTACACGCGAGAGCAATGATTCCGGGTCACTTAAAGAATGTTAAAAATCTCGGAAACTAAAAATGATAGGTTAATGCAATAAATTGTATTTAATAGACAATGTAATACTCCTTAAATGAAGGTATTAAAACTTCTTAGTTATTGTAAAGTTATATCTTAAAAAAATCAAATTTGAAAAAGGGCCACTTTCGAAGATGGAACTACGAAATTACAGCATTTGGTTTTGCTTTTGTTTGTAATCTGTCATTTATGTGGGTATATAAACCATGTTGATAGTGCTCTATATTCATTATTCAAGCTGAAATTATGTCGCTTACGCCTGAAGAATGCACCAGAATACTTACAATGCTGGAAACCGGCCGGAGTCAGCGCGATACAGCCAGGACTGTCGGTGTGTCGCTGTCAACAGTACAAAGAGTTCTCCGACGTTACGAAGAAACTGGTTCTAACCTACGCAGACCAGGAACGGGCAGAACCAGGTGTACCACAGCACGAGAAGACCGATACTTGGTGAACACCATGCTTCGAAATCGCTTTCTCACAGGAACTGAACTCACAAATCAGTTTCGACGCCTCGGAGGAAGTAACCCAAGTGCATGGACAGTAAGACGTCGGCTTGCTGAATCTAACTTAAAACCCCTTAGACCTGCAAACGGCCCTAAACTGGAGCGTGGGCATCGTATTTCAAGACTAAGATATGCCCAGAGCCACGTAAATTGGAGTATTGAAGATTGGTCAAAAGTTATGTTCTCCGACGAATCAAAATTTATGCTCTACAAGCACGATGGAAGACACAGAGTGTATCGAAGACCAGGGGAAAGATTCAAGCAAGCATGCATCGAAGAAAAAGTAGCCTACGGTGGTGGGTCTGTACTTGTGTGGGCCGGAATTTCTTCTGAAAGTCGCACAGAGCTGGTGATCATAGAAAACGGCTCTTTAACTAGCGTAAGATATGTGGAAGAAATCCTCAATGATCATGTTGGTCCATTTATGGTCAATTTAGGTGAGGATGCTATATTTATGCATGACAATGCCCGACCTCATACAGGTAGGATTGTGAATGACTACCTTCAAGAGATGAACATTACTCGTATGGAGTGGCCAGCGCGCAGCCCGGATATCAACCCGATCGAGCATGCTTGGGACGAGCTAGGCAGATGCGTAAAACAACGAAACCCTCCCCCAATCACGCTTCGTGAGCTCAAAATTGCTCTCACAGAGGAATGGGAGAATATTCCCCAAAATCGTATAAGGAACTTGGTGTACAGCATGCCAAACCGCGTAAACGCAGTAATGGAAGCACGAGGAGGCAATACGAAGTATTAAAATTCAAGTCAAATCGTAATAAAGTTCAAAAATTTCATGTTTCCTATTTTTGTTTTAAGGAGAGATCAGCAGTTTTTTTCTTTATGTAATTTTGTGTTAATAAAATGTATGGTGACTCATATTTTTTTACTTTCATTTAAGGAGTATTACATTGTCTATTAAATACAATTTATTGCATTAACCTATCATTTTTAGTTTCCGAGATTTTTAACATTCTTTAAGTGACCCGGAATCATTGCTCTCGAGTGTAGTTGTAGCATTAGATGACTGGCTGACGCTAATGAGCCAACGACGAATGAAGCAAAGAAAAAGGAACGAACGAGGAGTGAAGTGGAGGTTCATTCGGTCGAGGCTTCATGCTTCCTTTTTCTTTTGGAGAGAAAAATACGGCAGCCTAATTTTGAGATAATTGTTATAATTTGATTATACCAGGTGGAGTGCGCGCAAGTGGGTTTATTTAGTCAATAATTGTTAGTAAAAGAAACTAAAAAAACGAAGACTAAAACATTTGGGGGAGGCGAAGATACTTGAAGGGTTAAGACATTTCCGGGGGAGTTACACTTGAGAAGGAGGCTAAGACTAAGACGTTTCAGGGGTTAAGACACGTGAGGGAGATACTTGGAAGGCTAAAGACTTGTGCCCCGATGAACGGGCTCCACGGATATGGTCACACGGCTATGGTCGCTCAAGGATGGAGTCCAGAAAAATGTTTCCAACTTTCACCTAATTAAAAAATGCGACTTTTGAAGGGTTAATGTCATGTGCTGCTATCTATCAGCGTTTTCTCCAAGCACTTGTGGGAGGTGGAGGGGGGGGGGAGCTAAGGCACTAGAAGGGTTAACACTTAGGGGGGGATGCAAAGGCCTGATTATCTATAACTACCATAAAGTTACTACTATTACAAGTTACGCCAATTATCACTTCTTGGATTTCTGGATTGTTTGTCCGAAAATCTCATGCCGGCAGTCGCAGAGGGGATTTTAGGACAAAAAGTCCAGAAATCCCCGTCGCAGGAGAAATCGCGGGGATTTCTCTAATAGCCAAAATAAAACGCTCATGCCCAAAATCAAACAATGTAATTCCTCTTAAAATTAACTATTACAATAGCAATTAAATAAATATAAATAAATAAATATTTCAGATTCAATACCGCCATCTTTCATTACTGACCTGTAAATATAAATAAATAAATATTCGTGGACTTTACACACAACGCCCTCTAGTCCCAAACTAAGCAAAGCTTGTGATATGGGAACTAGATGCTGATACAATACTTATATACTTTTTTTTTTGTAAATACATACTTATAATACATAGTAACACCCAGACATTGAACAAACATCTATGTTTTCCACGCACAAATGTTTGTTCTCAGTGGGGATCGAACCCACGACCCACAGCACGGAAGGCAGAGCTATACCGACTGAGCTGTGACGCCTGTCAAAATGTGTCAAAATTAAATGGAAACAGTTGCAGAAAGGGCCAACGCACATCTATCGACAAAACTGTTTTGTCGCGTACTTAGTGACGTGAAAATTAATTTTCTGTTATAACGAAAACAGCATATGATGAATGCTTCCTCGTCATATGCTGTTTTCGTTGTAACGAAACTCACATCAATTGACACGACAGTCTTTTCTCAAGTATGTTCACCTATCTATTATAGCATTGTTTAGTACCTACCTATTAAACATTGCTTTATACGCACATACCTAGAGAATGAACTGTGTTTTTTAATAAATAAGAATATATAGTAATTATGTAGTGTACTTAATAATATTATTAAGTACTTAGGATGATTCTCATTAAATAAGCAAGTAACGAAAACAGCAAATAAAAAGAAGCATATCGTAACTAAAAAAGTTTTACTGAGAAGTTTCACATCACTAACTGTTCGACAAGACGTTTTGTCTTTGGTTTGCGTTCTCCCTTAGGGCCAACGCACATCTATCGACAAAACTGTTTTGTCGCGTACTTAGTGACGTGAAAATAAATTTTCTGTTATAACGAAAACAGCATATGCTGAATACTTCCTCGAATTATGCTGTTTTCGTTGTAACGAAACTCACATCAATTGACACGACAGTCTTTTCTTACGTTTTTTATTAATAGGTTCGCAAACCAGCCGTTAAAACAATTTAATTAATTAATTAAATTGGCCGAGCGGGCTTCTAAAAGCGAACACGCATGCATAAAATTATGTTTACCTATCTATTATAGCATTGTTTAGTACCTACCTATTAAACATTGCTTTATACGCATATACCTAGAGAATGAACTGTGCTTTTTTAATAAATAAGAATATAAAGTAATTATGTAGTGTACTTAATAATATTATTAAGTACTTAGGATGATTCTTATTAAATAAGCAAGTAACGAAAACAGCAAATAAAAAGAAGCATATCGTAACTAAAAAAGTTTTACTGAGAAGTTTCACATCACTAACTGTTCGACAAGACGTTTTGTCTTTGGTTTGCGTTCTCCCAAACAGTAGCAAATGGTTCGCCAGCTCCGATTCCACAACAGTTCACCCCCTTCTTGACCCGGATGTACCCGCTCTCACCCCATTGCTCATTCCAAGAGTTCTTTATCACCCAGAAATCTACGCCATTTTCTGTAACCAACAAAATGTGCTGTAGAAATTTTTGGCATTTATTCACAAAGAAAATTATGACTAACAAAGTATTTACAATATTTATAATATGTACAAAATACACATGAAGCAGTTGAGCTATCTACACACCGTTGCAAACGATTTATAGATAGCTCAACTGATCCAAATCAGTAGCAATCGGAAGCGTGCCTGTAGAAATAATGTGAAATAATTTTTCCGGAATGATTAGAATTTATTCTTGTAATATGGGAACTAGATTGCTGATACAATACTTATATACTTTTTTTTTGTAAATACGTTTCTAGCTTCCGCTCGCGACTTGTACTACGTCTCGTTTGATCCTGTTGATTTTCCGGGATAAAAAGTAGCCTATGTGTTAATCCAGGCTACGAAATATATGTATTCCAAGTTTCATCCAAGTTGGTTCAGTAGTTTTGACGTGATTGAAACACAAACATCCAAACATCTAAACTTTCGCATTTATAATATTAGTAGGATGCGAAAGTTTAGATGTATGGATGTTTGTTGCTCGTTCAAGCAAAAACTACAGGTCCGATTTGGATGAAACTTGGAATACATATAGTTCGTAGCCTGGATTAAAACATAGGCTACTATTTATCCTGGAAAATCAACAGCTAGTATTCAATAAAATCATAATAATTTGAAAGCGTACATACCGACGCCGTATCCAACTAATAATACGCCATGGTCTAGTCCGGAGAATTTACACTGTTCGCCTTGAAGAATACCCGTGGTGTATGTACCCCAATGCGAGGCCTGGACTCCTGGAAAAAAATAAAAAAATATTAAAGTCAAATTCAATTTATCTATTTAGTTTAGTCAATATAATATTTATTCAATAATATTTAATAATATTTATTTACCAAGAACAAACATTTGTGCGTGGAAAACATAGATGTTTGTTCTGTGTCTGGGTGTTACTATGTATTATAAGTATGTATTTACAAAAAAAAAGTATTTAAGTATTGTATCAGCATCTAGTTCCCATATCACAAGCTTTGCTTAGTTTGGGACTAGAGGGCGTTGTGTGAAATGTCCATGAATATTTATTTATTTATTTATAACTAGGTGATTCTAGGTGCCAGTTCCACACGACCATACAATGCAACGCTAGGAAGCAGGCCGTAGTTTGTTGCCCGTTCTTGTCGTCTCTGGTCGCGTGGAACTGGCACCTAGAACCACCTAGTTATATAACACGATTCTTAATGATCCTTGTGATTTTATTGAATAAAGAAACTTTGACTTTGACCAGAGCCTAGAAGAACGGGCAAGAAACTACGGCCTAGTTCCTAGCGTTTTTTTGTATGATCCCTCTTCTAGGTTGATGATGATGATGATGATTGTTGTAAGGCTAATTAGCATACCTATCGCTAAAGGTCCTTGTTTATACAGCAAGTCTTGTAATGCGTCTTCGTTCTCCAACGAGTAAGCAGTGCAGTTGGCTACTTTAGCGACAACTTTGCTTTTGTCGAAATTGCATTGTTTGTCGGCGTCGATAAACGGATAATCCGTTTCAGATTCAATACCGCCATCTTTCATTACTGACCTGTAAATATAAATAAATAAATATTCATGGACTTTACACACGACGCCCTCTAGTCCCAAACTAAGCAATGCTTGTAATATGGGAACTAGATGGCTGATATAATACTTATATACTTTTATTTTGTAAATACATACTTATAATACATAGTAACACCCAGCATAGAACATAAATTTATGTTGGCCACACACAAATGTTTGTTCTTGGTGGGGATCGAACCCACGACCCACAGCAATTAGTGCTATCTTCGAAATCCGGACACAATCATAGACAATTAGAGGTAGTTTTGAGATTTTTTTTCTATCGAGAGAATATTTTTGTATTGTGTTTTGGGATTACAGCAAAGGTCGGATATATAATGACTTTTCTGTATTTATTTTTACTTGTATTTATTGTATTTACGGATTACCAGCGAAAAGCAACTTGCGATTTTCACTATACACGCACCCTTAAGGTGACATAAATAACTACTTACTTACGAATACTAACTTACTGAATACTTACTATATAGTAAGTATTAGTAGTTTTTAGTATTGGTGAATACTTACGTTAGTCCTAAAGTCATGAGACCACCATGACAGCCACTCGATTGCTTGTCGCAATCTAACAGCTGTTGTTCTGACACAAGCAGGTCCTTTTTTTTCTGCAGAATCCTACTCTCCAACAAACCTGGGCAAATATAAACGTAATTAAACAAACTATTATTTTTGCGTCATCTAGGACCGGAGTCCTAGACAAATCAAACGAGTCCAAACTCGATGGGGTTGCGTTATCACAGAGTTCCTATAGCCACCTTCCGGCTTCATCATCAGATCAGCTCGCTGTCACCATATTATTGCATTGTCATCGAAGACTAATAGGTATGCCAAATTTCAGCTAAATCGGACATCGGGAAGTGGGTCAAATTTGGCTTGCAAAATTCGACCTAAACAAATCCATTAACCCACGTACCCACAAACATACACTGCAAGTTAAATAGAATCTTATAAAATGTAACTGACTGCAAATAAAACAAAATCTACCTAGGTACACACGGCCACAGGTCAGGTTATACACCCAATACAAGCATAACTAGGCTACATACAATGCAGAGGTACGTTGGGGCGGGGGTGCAATAGGCTAGGGCGCGCCGCGCTCGCAGCCCGACCCACACATACACACTGTCGTCCCTCTCGCACGATTCGCTACGCTCAACTTCTAATAGTTCGAAGTTCTTCTAGTAGTAAGTAGGGTCCTCGTGGGTACTAGTCTCTGAAGCAACTCACGTGACGTCGTCCTCGTTTCAAAGTATGTTTTATTGTCGCTGCTAATCCCGTTCGTTCGTTTTATCCGTTAGGTCCTGTTAATTATTCGGGATAAAAGTAACCTATGCACTCCAGGCTACGAACTAATATTCCAAGTTTCGTTTAAGTTGGTTTAGTAGTTTCGACGTGATTGAAACACAAACATCCAAACATCTAAATATCTAAACATCCAAACATCTAAACTTTCGCATTTATAATATTAGTGGGATTATCGTCTCAATACACAGCAACTCTACCTAGTCGAGTTGCAGTTGCCGTACTTTTTAACTTGGTTGGTTGTTACCTGTGGTACTGAACGCCCAGCAGCCGAAGCAGTCTTTCTGGTCCTTCACTGGAGATACAACATCAAAAGCGCGCCAATCCCAATCTGTCGGTGATGACTTGTCGCTGGTCGCCTTTAACACCTGTAATATCACTACTGCTTAGCATCAAGGGTTATTGAAACTTCTACCGCGGGGAAGGTGTATCGAACCCGACCAAAATCAGAAGGCAGAAATTTCAACTGAGCTGTAAGGCCATGTGAGACAATGACATAGAATCGACTAAGTTTATTCACAATTTTAAATCTATGGAAATCTCCTTATATCCTCTTCAGATCTTGAAGTATCTAGGAAGCAGGCCGTAGTTTGTTCCCCATTCTTGTAGTCTGGTCGCGTGGAACTGGCACCTAGAATCACCTAGTTATATAACACGATTCATGATCCTTGTGATTTTATTAAATAAAGAAATTCTGACTTTGACTTTATGGATCCAGTTCATCAAACCTCAATACTTTGAAATGAACTGAATGTTTCAAACTTTATGCCTAAAATTCCTCAAAACTGGTTTCAACAGCTGATGAATATCCTCATTACTTGGAAACGGATCCACCAATTTTCACCAGGGCTGAGAACCCCAGATAAATTACCTTTCTTACAAAAAAAAAACTGAATTACAATCGGAGTCATACTTTCAGAGCTACGAGGGTAGACAGATACAAAACGTCGTCAATATAAATAGATGTATGGTTTACCACACAGTCGCCATTGGGGTTGTCTGCATCACCCACTGAAAATCCCAGGAGTGATTTCCTTTCTTCTCTCGACTTATCAGCAAATTGGTTAATACCTGCAAGAAATAAATTAAGTAATATTATCAACTAGTAGTTACCCGCGACTTCGTACGCGAGTACCGTTTCCGTGTACATTATATTCTGTGTGTTATTATTATCTGTGCGTATACCGAGTGGATACTTTGAGAAACTTGACATTACACCGAACGCGTACTCGAATGTCAAACGTTAGTCGTTAGACCAAAGAGGTAGTACTACGCCCTGTCAAACTGACGTGACATGACATGACATCATCCTCTTGCCAATTGGCGCTGCTAATCCCGTTCGTTCATTATCATCATCAATAACGACTTGTCGTGTATCAAACTCATCAACTCAACTCATCAACTCATTATATCCTGTAGGTCCTGTTAATTATTCGGGATAAAAAGTAGCCTATGTGTTAATTCAGGTTGCGAACTATATATATGCCAGCTTTCATCCAAGTTGGTTCAGTAGTTTTGACGTGATTGAAACACAAACATCCAAACATCTAAACTTTCGCATTTATAATATTAGTAGGATAGGATTAGTGGGATAGTGGGAGGACATTTCGGAGAAGATATAATGTTAGTTCTTACCAAAAGTAGCGCCTGGATGTTTGTTATTCATCTCGTTAATTTCTTTAAGATTTTCGATGAAAATATTGAATTTCATCGCTTTAACATCTCCGCTGTACTGTCGGTGGTAGTCCTTCAAGAACTTCTCGAAGTGATGCCCCATGACTTCGAAATCATCTACGTCATAGTACGTACGATCGTCCTGGGAAATAAAAAAGTTTAAATAGACTTTTTATCAAAAATAGTAGTGCTTTTTGTGAAAGAGCTCGTCGGAGGAAGTACTAGCACCTATTTCGTGCTTGGCACAGTGATGCTCGCATTGCTGTGTTCCGGTTTGAAGGCTATGGGTGCCGGTGCTATTACACGCACATGAGACTTAACATCTTTGTCTCAGAGTGATGGACGCAGTGCAATGTATCACAGGATACGTCTTCAATGGACGTGCTCAGTGACGGCATTGCATCGTTATAGGCAGTGGTCACCACTTAACATCGGATGGACCATCGGCTTATTCCATCATTTAGTTGTCTAAAAACTATAAGACTAGCAGTTACCCGCGACTTCGTACGCGTTTACCGTTTCCGTGTACATTATATTATCTTTCCGTGTACATTATATTAACTGTGCGTGTACCGAGCGGATACTTTGAGAAACTTGACATTACACCTCATTACACCGAACTCGTACTGGAATGTCAAACGCTAGTCGTTAGACCAAAGAGGTAGTAAGTAAGTTTATAATATTAATGGGATATATTACCAAAGCAAGCGCCGTTTGCATAACCACCAGAAGTACTAATTGAACCAACATGGTGAAGACTGAAGACTTGATTGCCAAGTGCAATGCGTTATGCGTTTATATAGGTACTGGTTAGGTTAGGTTAGGCGATAAATGCACTAGGCGACCGTGGTCGTGCCTCACCCAGTACAGACCTTATAGAAGCCTGGAAATTCTAGTTATCTTTGCACTTTCTCCTCTTGTTCTCTTGTCAGGAACTTCACACTTGGTAATTGTACTCTAGAAATGCAAAATACAAGCTCAACGCTTAGTTTGGCCTTCGCCGGTAAACCTAAGTAAGATTTATTTGTACCTACCTTTGTTGCTACCTATGTTTTATTTCTAACTAGTGTTTTGGTAAATAAACTATTATTTATTTATTTTATTTATTTATCTTATAACCTAAAAAAAGCGAGAAAAGTAACCTATGTGAAGGCAGGTTACGAACTATAAAATATTCCAAGCTTCATCCAAATCGGACCAGTAGTTACAGCGTGATTGAAACACAAACATCTAAACTTTGACATTTATAATAGTAGTGGGATATTGCTATCGATTCTGTTGTTGCATTTTCTAAACTAACCTAATTTGACAGCGCTAAAATTATAGCTATCTTTGTCGTTTCAATTTATGAGAAAGGGACGGCAACATTTTTAGCGCTGTCAAAGTAGGTTAGTTTAGAAAAATGCGTCAACAGAATCGATAGCATTGTTGACGCAACGAATACGTTAGGTTTACCTAACGCGCCTGTCTTTGCTCGTGATTATCCCTCTGGTCGCCGCGCCGGTCGCGTAATGCGCATATAATAATACAGGCTAATATTTAGAATGCCTTCTACATATTATTACTTTATTTAAATACTCTGAATTCAACATTATCAATTATTATTTTATGGTATTTTTGGTTCGCAAGTCCTACAAGAAACCCTTATAATTTCGCTCTGTCCGTCTGTCTCTATTTATAACACTACTAGCAGTAACCCGCGACTTCGTACGCGAGTACCGTTTCCGTGTACATTGTATTATCTGTGCGTGTACCGAGCGGATACTTTGAGAAACTTGACATTACACCGAACCCGTACTCGAATGTCAAATGTTAGTCGTTAGACCAAAGAGGTAGTACTACGCCCTGTCAAACTGACGTGACATGACATGACATCATCCTCTTGCCAATAATTGGCGCTGCTAATCCCGTTTTTTCATTTTATTCTGTAGATCCTGTTAATTATTCGGGATAAAAAGTAGCCTATGTGTCAATCCAGGCTACGAACATATGCCGAGTTTCATCCAAGTTGGTTCAGTAGTTTAGACGTGATTGAAACACAAACATCCAAACATCTAAACTTTCGCATTTATAATATTAGTAGGATAAACTTTCGCATTTATAATATTAGTAGGATAGGATAGGATAGGATTAGTAGGATTTATTCTATCAGCAATCTAGTTCCCATATTACAAGCCTGGCTTCATTTGGGACTAGAGGGCGTTGTCAAGTGTCCATGAATATTTATTTATTTAAAAGTAATGTATAGGGGCGAATTAATGCAAAAATAGTATTATCTACTCTTTGGGTAGTAAGAATAACTGATTGCTAGGGTAGCAGAATAATTACTAAACAGCTCAACTATATTTTTAAATCAGTGCTATCGATTCTGTTGTTGCATTTTTCTAAACTAACCTAATTTGACACCACTAAAATTATAGCTGTCTTTGTCGTTTCAGTTTATGAGAAAGGGACGGCAACATTTTTAGTGCTGTCAAATTAGGTTAGTTTAGAAAAATGCGTCAACAGAATCGATGCATTGTCGGGAATATAATTTGTCACTAAAAACTATGATATGTGAGTTCTACCCGTGATCATGGCATTCACAAATCATTGTCATTATCCAGTGAGAAAAAAAATTAAGCCTAACTAAACTTACATGAACTTCATAAGCAGATATATATAATTTAGATAGGTACTATCAGCAAAAGTTCTACCTTACCACCTTAAGGGTGCATTTCCTGTAAACCGACTAGCCGTTAGTTTTTGAATACCAATTAGAAGCAAATTATTTCGGGTGTAAAAGTTATGAAAACAATGAGCCATCAAAAAAATAAATAGATTTTTAGGTGTCTTGTTGGTCAAAATAAGAAGACAAAAGAAAAAGGCAGGGTCAGGTAGCTAACTGCTTGCAAGCGAAACAGTTTCAAAAGTGGTAAGGCGGAAATTTTGCTGATGGTACAGTCGAAGACACATCCACCTATACTGTTTGGACTGAACTATTATAAGTAGAAGGTTGCTCGTGGTGTAGACACGACAGTGTGTATGTGTGGGTCGGGCTGCGAGCGCGGCGCGCGCCCTAGCCTATTGCACCCCCGCCCCAACTTACCTCTGCATTGTATGTAGCCTAGTTATGCTTGTATTGGGTGTATAACCTGACCTGTGGCCGTGTGTACCTATATATTTATTTCCTGGGTTTAATTTATTTTGTGTGTGCAATAATGTTTTTATCTATCTATTTATTTTGGATATCTATCTATTTATGTGGAACTGTTAGCTAGAATCACCTAGTTATATAAGATGATTCTAAATGATCCTTGTGATTTTATTGAATAAAGAAATTTTGACTTTGACTTTTTATCATGGTAAAGAAGGTAAAATGAAACAAAAAAATATGCCCAAAACCAAATTATATTATTTCTTTTAAAACCAACTGTTGCAATCGTAATCAAGCCAAGACTGTAGAAACGGTAGCGTAGATAACCTTGCCGCCAATTCCATTGCAACCGACACCCTTCTTGATGCGGATGTACCCCTTCTCGCCCCATGTGTCACTCCACGAGTTCTTGATCAACCAGAAGTCGTCGCCATTTTCTGAAATCATCAAAAATACGTTATAGTTAGGTCTGCATAAAGCTTTGGTTTCGCGATGGTGACACACGGCGCTGCGGTATGCGGCTCAACGTTCACTGACTGAGGAGAAGTGGTCAGTTGATTTTGCCGCAACTACCAAAGTAGACGTGTCAACATCCTACTAATATTATAAATGCGAAAGTTTAGATGTTTGGATGTTTAGATGTTTGTGTTTCAATCACGTCAAAACCACTGAACCAACTTGGATGAAACTTGGCATATATATAGTTCGTAACCTGGATTGACACATAGGCTACTTTTTATCCCGAATAATGAACAGGATTCTACAGGATAAAATGAACGAACGGGATTAGCAGCGCCAATTTAGCAAGAGGATTTCATTGTCATGTCATGTCACGTCAGTTCGACAGGGCGTAGTACTACCTCTTTGGTCTAACGACTAGAGTTTGACATTCCAGTAGGTACGAGTTTGGTGTAATGAGGTGTAATGTCAAGTTTCTCAAAGAAATATCCGCTCGGTACACGCACAGATAATATAATGTACACGGAAACGGTACTCGCGTACGAAGTCGCGGGTAACTGCTAGTGAACAATATTTTTGAAAGGAGACCTCTGAGCGGCCATAGGACGCTGGGCCCGAATGGACAGAATCAAAAGTACTGTATTGCATTCGGAAAAGGTATACGCTTTAGCCGTGGATAAGTTTAATTAAGTCTAAAGTTCGTATTTGGGTATTTTCAAAAAACTATGAGTAAGTAAAAAGCAGCTTGTTCTTATCGCTTTGCTTTGTTGGAGCCACCAAAGAGCTACCGCCGTCAGTACAGCGGAGATGTTAAGGCAAAGAAGTTCAATATTTTCATCGAAAATCTTAAAGAAATTAACGAGAGGAATAACAGCGCGCGCCGCGCTCGCAGCCCGGCCTACACAAACACACTGTCGTCCCTCTCGCACGATTCGCTACGCTCAACTTCTAATAGTTCAAACACCAAACAGTATAGGTGGACGTGTCTTCGACTGTACATACCAGTGCCATATCCGACCAGTAATACGCCGTGGTCAAGTGCTTCATAAGCGCAATCTTCCAGTATACCAGATTTGTACGCAATCCACGTGTCAGCCTGCACAGCTGAAATTAAAAAAAAACTTGAAAAACTTTAAAGCCTCTACATTTATTCAGTTCAATCACAATCAGTATCGTTTCAAATTTGGCTGAAATATTTGACATTCAGCAAACCTAGTGTGTACGTTTTTCGTGGATGTACTACAAAGATCTCGGATGTTTAGATGTTTGGATGTTGAGATGTTTAGATGTTTGGATGTTGAGATGTTTAGATGTTGGGATGTTGAGATGTTTAAATGTTTGGATGTTTAGATGTTTATGTTTCAATCACGCTGTAACTAGTGACTAAGCTGTGTTGTGATTTGGATGAAACTTGGAGTACATATAATTCGTAGCCTGGATTAACACATACACTTTTTATCTCGGAAAATCAACGGGATCAAAATGAACGCAGGTGGAAGCTAGTCTTAGATAAAAACAAGTAATTAAATTAAAAATTTAAAAACCCCCCGAATCTTGGACCGATTTTCATCAAACATAGCTAAGAACACTCCCGACTAATTCACCTTTCAAACAAAATCAAAATTGGTTCATCCGTTCGGGAGCTACGTTGCCTCAGACACACACACACACAGACACACACACACACAGACACACACACACAGACTCATCAAACTTATAACACAAGGTATCGGGAAACAGAATTTCTTGTCCGATACTTAGAGTTCACTGTAGCATTTATACCTAGCTTATAAGTGCTAATTGTATACATTTCTGGTTGAATAAAGATATATATGATATGAACACCCCGTCGTTTTTGCGTCGGGGGTTAAAAAAATTATGTGTGAGCGAGTAGGCTGTTTGTTACCCATCGGCTTAAGATATGACAGCTCACCTATAGCCAGCGGTCCTTCCTTGTACAGCAAGTCCTGTAGCGCTGCTTCGTTCTGCAGCGAGTAGGCACTGCAGCTGGCGACTTTAGCTGCAGCTTTGCCCTTGTGAAATGAGCATTTACCGCCTTTAGCTGTGTAGGGGTAATCCTTTTCAGACTCAACACCGCCGTCTTTCATAATTTCCCTGTAAAATGAATTTTTTTTTTCCTTAACCTATCTCGTCCCACTGCTGGGCAAAGGTCTCCCCCAAAGACTTCCAATGTTCTCTCTCCTGGGCTTCCTCCCACCATCTCCTTTCAAAGGCGTCCAAGTCGTCCCGCCAGCGCTTTTTAGGGCGACCACGAGGCCGACGTCCGTCAGGGACCCAGGGTGTGGTGATGTTTGCCCACCTATCGGGCGGCATCCGGCTGACGTGCCCCGCCCAGCCCCATTTAAGCCTAGCGGTCTTGTTGCCCACATCGAAATGAAAATATTATATAAAAATGAAATTATTAAACAAAAATCATTAAAAATTGATTAGAAGTGATAAAATCATTGCATGGCGCAAGTAAAACTAACGCATGCAGTGTTCCGAGGAAAGGAATTCCTTTTCGGAATTCCGTATTGAAATTCCGACTGTATGTGGCCGATATAAGTGTTCCGTTTATAACCCCCAACGGATTGTTATAAGTTTGACGTGTCTCTCTCGCTCTCTCTCTGTCTCTGTGTGTGTGTGTGTGTGTGTGTGTGTGTGTGTGTGTGTGTGTGTGCGTGTGTGTCTGAAGCAACGTAACTTCCAAACGGATGAACTGATTTTGATTTTGTTTAATTTTGTTTGAAAGGTGAATAAGTCGGGAGTGTTCTTAGCTTAGTTTGATGAAAATCGGTCCAAGTTTCGGGGGTTTTTAACATTTTTAATTTTATTACTTGTTTTCAAAACTGGAGTGAAATACTAATAATACTCAATACTCAATACATTGATTGCTTTCACATGGTATTATAGTTGTTACATTGTAGGTAGGTATCACACATGAACCCTGTTCAGGGGTATTGCAACAGGAAAGTAGGCAGACCGAGGTTTTATTCACGTCAATTTTTCAATTCAGTCAATTTCTTGTGTTTATTCAGTATTATTATATTCGCACATTTTGTCATTCATATAATCATTTAATTCATAATAACATTTTTTTAAAAGGAAAAATTTTAGTAATTTTATATGATACGTACGTTAAGCCCCAAGTCATAAGACCGCCTCCACACCCGCTCGACAACGTGTCACAGTCCACCAACTGCTGTTCCGACAGTGACAGGCTCTGACCCTTCTGCAAGCTCCTACTCTCCACCAGGCCTGGAGACAACATAGCAAATGTTAAATAAAAAGGTATAAGTTTAAAAAACTAGGAAAACCTACTCCGATTCGACTACCAGCTTCATCATCTGGATGATGATGATCTTCTTCTTCTTCTTCGAGTCGATTGGCTCCCATA
Source organism: Gandaritis pyraliata (assembly GCA_947859175.1). Taxonomy (NCBI): domain Eukaryota; kingdom Metazoa; phylum Arthropoda; class Insecta; order Lepidoptera; family Geometridae; genus Gandaritis; species Gandaritis pyraliata. The sequence goes on from OX401879.1 coordinate 4,514,732, forward strand.
TGTATTTTTTATTATTTAGTAAGTACGGGCCACGTCTATGGCATTTTCCGTGGCGTCACAAAGATCTTTCCGGGTGCATTCTGGGCAAGACAGGAGGTGAGGCATTGTCTGTGGGGCTCCGCGCAGTCACATTGTGCTTGGTTGGAGTACCCCCATTTTACTAAGTTATGCCTGCAGCGGCCCACCTCACTCCGAAGACGGTTCAGAGACTTCCAGGTGGAGTATGGGAGTAGGTTACCCGCTGGAAGTTCTTCTGCTGGCATAACATAGTCAATAGGAGGAGGGTATTTTTTAGCCCATAGTTTTAATCTTGCCTCACTAGGGTTACTGATGATGATGATGATGGCAGTTCATTGAGAATGTTCTAGTGACCGTGAACACCACTAGAAAGTCACAGAAAAGGATAATACGCAATTTCGTGCAGGCGGGCGGTAGCTCTGTTAAATGGTTACCTATAGTACTGAACGCCCAGCACGAGCCGCACGTTTTCTGGTCTTTCACCGGAGAAACTGCGTTCTTGTCGCGCCAATTCCAGGCTGCTGGAGAGGATTTGTCATTGGTAGCGTTTAACACCTGTAAAATATTTATTAGTTTACCACCTGTAACATTACCATTAGTTTACGACGTGTAATATTGCCATTAGTTTACTATAATATAGTAAACTAATGGTAATATTACATATTATGTAATATTGCCAGTAATTTAACACGTGTAATATTGCCATTAGTTTAGTGTCTGTAATATTACCAGTAATTTACCACGTGTAATATTGCCATTAGTTTACTGTCTGTAATATTACCAGTAATTTACCACGTGTAATATTGCCATTAGTTTACTGTCTGTAATATTACCAGTAATTTACCACGTGTAACATTACCATTACTTTACTATCTGTTATATTACCAGTAATTTACCACGTGTAACATTACCATTAGTTTATCACCTGTAACATTACCATTAGTTTATCACCTGTAACATTAGTTTACTATCTGTAATATTACCAATAATTTACCACGTGTAATATTGCCATTAGTACTATCTTACTATCTGTAATATTACCATTAATTGAAAATAGTGTTTAATCTTCTGTTCCTTATGAAATAAAATAGTTATTTGTGTGGAGTACGGTAAGTTACTAAGCAAGTTCTTAAAATTACTATGGTTCACACACTTCACATAATAATGACGTAATAATGGTTGTTTAAGTTTATCTCAGCCATGGTTGAAATAATTTACAAGTTAAAAAACTAGAAAACCGACTTCAATTCGACTACCAGCTTCATCATCAGATGATGATGACGATGATGACAGTTCATTGGGAATGTTCTAGTGACTATAAACACCACATAAAAGTCACAGGAAAGCAAAATACGCAATTAGGTGCACGTGGTTGGTGTTGATTCTTTAGAGGAACAACTGGTGGGTTTTTGCTTTTCTCCAATTAAATGCGGTTTAAATGTACAAACTGGGTTTATTGACAGATTTAGAAAAATGTAAAAATTTAGGTGTGCACCACAAAGGGTCCATCGTTGCTAGCAGTAAAATAGTAGGCGCTGCGCCGCGCCGGGCATATTTTTTTCAGTTATTTCTATTTATAACCCAAACTACTCAACCGATTTTGATGAAAATAAAACGGGACCAATCTGGAAGTATATCCTTTCAGATGAAAAAAAAATTTTTGAAATCGGTTCATAAATGACGGAGTTTTGAAATAACAAATATTAAAAAAAAAAAAAACATACAACCGAATTGAGAACCTCCTCCTTTTTTGAAGTCGGTTAATTACTATGGTTCACACACTTCACATAATAATGGTTGTTTAAGTTTATCTCAGCCATGGTTGAAAAAAATGTTTAATTGCGTTTATTTTTTGGGTTGATTGCGAGAGTTTAACTACTAGTTTATATAAATAAGATGCATAGGTACCTTACAGTCGCCATAGTCATCATCCTTAAGACCCGCTGAAAATCCCAGGAGTGATTTCTTTTCTTCTTTCGACATATCAGCAAACTGGTTAATATCTGTAGACAAGATAATTTTACAAAAATTTTAAAACCCTTGACCTGAAAACCACTATCAGATCTTGGTTTATGAACATTTAATACTTTGAGATGGACTGCAATTTTTATGCTTATTTTTTACTAGTAGTTACCCGCGACTTCGTACGCGTCTACAGTTTCCGTGTACATTATATTATCTGTGCGTGTACCGAGCGGATACTTTGAGAAACTTGACATTACACCGAACCCGTACTCGAATGTCAAACGTTAGTCGTTAGACCAAAGAGGTAGTACTACGCCCTGTCAAACTGACGTGACATGACATGACATCATCCTCTTGCTAAACTGGCGCTACTAATCCCGTTCGTTCATTTTATCCTGTAGATCCTGTTAACTATTCGGGATGAAAAGTAGCCTATGTGTCAATCCAGGTTACGAACTATATATATGCTAAGTTTCATCCAAGTTGGTTCAGTAGTTTCGACGTGATTGAAACACAAACATCCAAAAATCTAAACATCTAAACTTTCGCATTTAAAATATTAGTAGGATAGGATAGGATTGCATTTTTCTAAAAACTGATAAATATCCTCATAACTTGAAAACGGCTGTACTAACTTTCACCAAACATGGCTTACAACCACCCCAGATAAAACTGCTCTTTTAGAAAAACCCGCATCCAAATAGGAGCCCTACTTCCGGAACTACGAGACAACAGACAAACACACAACCCTTGCAATCTTACAATACCCTTTTTCGTTCGAGGATTAAAAATACAAATGCTTACCAAATGTAGCGCGTGTGTGTCTGCTGTTGAGTTTGTTGATTTCATTAACATTTTCTATAAAAATGTTGAATTTCTTCGCTTTAACATCTCCGCTGTACTGACGGTGGTAGTCCTTCATGAACTGCTCGAAGTGATGCCCCATGACTTCGAAATCATCTACGTCATAGTACGGACGATCGTCCTAGGAAAAAGAAATAAAAAAAAATATTCGTGCACATGTCAAACAACGCCCTCGAGTCCATAGTCATAATTTAGATCATTTCTGACAGGCGTCACAGCTCAGTCGGTAATAGCTCTGCCTTCCGTGCTGTGGGTCGTGGGTTCGATCCCCACTGAGAACAAATATTTGTGCGTGGAAAACATAGATGTTTGTTCTATGTCTGGGTGTTACTATGTATTATGAGGTTTATAGACATTTATTCTCAAAAAAGACATAATATGCCACTTACATGAGAAAAGATCTTATAAGTATAAAATTAGGTAAGTATAGCTAGGTATTCTTCGTTCTAGTAGATTTAGTAGGTACGTAGCTTTAGTGATAAGGTTATGAATAGCACCCATTCAATTCATTCTAGGTAGGTAGGTAAGGTACCAGGTAGGTAGGTAGGTATTAACATAATTATAATTTTGTTCTAATTAAGACTAGGTAGATAGGTAAGTATAGTAAATTATATCTGCAATATTATTCTAAAAGTAATGTTCAATTATAAGTATGTATTTACAAAAAAAAAAGTATATAAGTATTCTATCAGCCATCTAGTTCCCATATCACAAGCTTTGCTTAGTTTGGGACTAGAGGGTGTTGTGTGTAAAGTCCAAGAATATTTATTTATTTATTTATTTATATATACAGCGTGTAGCTACAATGGCGACATTAAATGAACACACGGGTAGAGCAACTTGTAAGTATTCATAAAAAAAATAAAAAAATAATTAAAGTCCAAAATAGAAATTTAGATTTTTTCAAACAAACTTAATAGTAAAATACGCAATAAAAATTAATCATCCTATGAGTGTCTTTACCTACGTGTTCTGCATTGAACGGCAACGTCGCAAACCGCGCCGCGCCCGCGCCCGCGCCTGCCTGCCCGGCTCGGTGGCGGCGGCGGGGCGCGGGGCGGGGAAATCAAGCGACACCAAGGAATTCAAAGAAATCAAATAATTTCACTTCACCTTGTTCACTTTACTATTAATTTCATTGTGACCTTATGCACCTAGCGCCTTACACTCATTAAATCTTCAAGTTCTCAATGTAGCCGCCGCGCCGCCGCCGCCACCACGTCGTCGGACACAAAGATGTAACCGGCGGCGCTGAATATTCGCCCTCACTTTTGATAATACATTTTATTTTATTTTTGCATAAACGTCGTCTTTCACAAAGCCCCATAAAAAAATCGAGGGGCGTGAGGTCAGGTGACATTGGGCCACCTAAGAGCTCCGTGTCGTGTCGTCCTATCCAGTATCCACTGAGCACCAAACATTTCATTTAGCCACTCCGTAGTCGCAAAGGTAGACAGATAAACAAATAATAAATCAAAGCGTCTTTATCGCTGCACCTACGTAGACCTGATTGGGTACTTAGAATAGAAAAGCTAAACTAACAAAACCAAGCGTCTTTTTCGCGAAACATTTAGAATAGGTAGATAATTAGCAAAATTATTAAAATAAAGTGTGTCAAGGACACCGGGGCCCGCGTATCACTGGCTACTGGCTAGGCAGGATGAGTCGGTCGAGCGGGCGGCGCTCTTCAATAGTTAGCTATCCTTTTCATGCACAACGTCGCAATTTCGGGTGTCTTATTCTAACAATACTTTCTTGCTCTTCATACGCGGTTATGACCCGTGAACCCGACAGATGACCTCTGCTCATACGTACAGGTTGCTCCGAGGCGTTATTTAAGAAAATTTATTTATTTCGATGAATCTTATGTTTAATGAAATAAAAAATATGTCTATATTCTGAAAACGCGAAACCGGATACGCTGGTTAATTTAATGTCGCCATTGCAGCTACACGCTGTATATTTATATATATATATATTTAGAAGTCCCAAACTAAGCAGAGACTGTGGAAACTACTGCTGATAGAATAAAAAGTTGTACATTATTGATGGCTACTTTTTTTTATGGCTTTTTGTTCAGACAATTTTGCCAGTGTCAAAACCCTCCTATACAGCGTGTAGCTACAATGGCGACATTAAATTAACCAGCGTATCCGGTTTCGCGTTTTCAGAATATAGACATATTTTTTATTTCATTAAACATAAGATTTATCGAAATAAATCAATTTTCTTAAATAACGCCTCGGAGCAACCTGTACGTAAGAGCAGAGGTCATCTGTCGGGTTCACGGGTCATAACCGCGTGTAACCGCGTATGAAGAGCAAGAAAGTATTGTTAGAATAGGACACCCGTAATTGCGACGTTGTGCATGAAAGGGATAGCTAGCGCCGCCGCGCCGCCGCCCGCGCCGCTCGTTCGACCGACTCGTCCTGCCGCCTAGCCAGTGATACGCGGGCCGGTGTCCTTGACACACTTTATTTTAATAATTTTGCTAATTATCTACCTATTCTCAATGTTTCGCGAAAAAGACGCTTGGTTTTGTTAGTTTAGCTTTTCTATTCTAAGTACCCAATCAGGTCTACGTAGGTACAGCGATAAAGACGCTTTGATTTATTATTTGTTTATCTGTCTACCTTTGCGACTAGGGAGCGGGTAAATTAAATGTTTGGTGCTCAGTGGATACTGGATAGGACGACACGACACGGAGCTCTTAGGTGGCCCAATGTCACCTGACCTCAAGCCCCTCGATTTTTTTATGGGGCTTTGTGAAAGACGACGTTCATGCTAAAATAAAATAAAATGTATTATCAAAAGTGAGGGCAATTATTCAGCGCCGCCGGTTACATCTTTGTGTCCGACGTGGTGGCGGCGGCGGCGCGGCGGCTACATTGAGAACTTGAAGATTTAATAAGTGTAAGGCGCTAGGTGCATAGGTCACAATAAAATTAATAGTAAAGTGAACAAGGTGAAGTGAAATTATTTGATTTCTTTGAATGCCTTGTGTCGCTTGATTTCCCCGCCCCGCGCCCCGCCGCCGCCACCGAGCCGCCTGGGCAGGCAGGCGCGGGCGCGGGCGCGGTAACACGTAGGTAAAGACACTCATAGGGTGATTAATTTTTGTCGCGTATTTTATTATTAAGTTTGTTTGAAAAATTCGAAATTTCTATTTTGGACTATAATTATTTTTTTATTTTTTTTATGAATACTTATAAGTAGCTCTACCCGTGTGTTCATTTAATGTCGCCATTGTAGCTACACGCTGTATACAAAAATTTTGAGAGTTGTTATACTACTTTGTATAATACATTCTAAGGACTTTACTAACTTTAATGCTAATTTAAATATAAATAAATAGGTAAGAAAATATTATATTACCACAGCTAAAGCAACTTGGAGAGCCACCAAAAGTACTAATTGAAACAACATCTTGATGATCTAGTTCCGAAGACTGAACTTGATTGCCAAGAACTATCCATGCATTTATATACTAGAAATGAATATGTTTTAGTCGGTATACGCATTAGGCGACTGTCTACCTGGCCGGTATGGCAATACCGATTTCGCCAGTTCCTTCTTCTTTTTCTTTCTTTCAGCATCCTGAAGCGCACGTACCACATCCTTACCGCTTCCAGTAACTTCGTCCAGTGTTGTTTAGTGCTGATGAATAAGATGTGTAATCATCATCATCTCAACCCGTTTGCACCACTGCTGAGTATAAGCCTCTTTACTGCGCCATTCTTTCCTGTCCCTCGCGAGTCTCAACCATTGATTCCCGGCTCGTTGTATTATGTCATTGGACCATCGGGCGGGTGGTCTGCCTCTTGGTCTACGAGCATCCCTTGCCCACCATTCTGTGACAGCCTTCGTCCATCTTCCGTCTCCTTCTTGCCAAGTGTCCCGCCCATTTCCACTAATCATTAAACAAAAAAAGGTTTTGCTCTAGCCACGGAGCTGCATACTAAATACCGAACAGGGAGTGCAACAGGTACTTATGAATCGGTAGATGTACTGCAGGATTAGCAAGAGTAATATCTATTTGTGTATGGTAGAGTAAACTGTCTTTTCAAACGTCGTCGTCTCGTCATACAATAGAAAGGGTATGATAATGTCTTTGTTGTGGATAGGTTCCAAATAAAATAGGCTTGGATTCGAGATACTTTTGACTGTAATTTTCGGTTTTAAACAATATCCTATCCTACTAATATTATAAATGCGAAAGTTTAGATGTTTAGATGTTTCAATCACGTCAAAACCACTGAACCAACTTGGATGAAACTTGGCATATATATAGTTCGTAACCTGGATTGACACATAGGCTACTTTTTATCCCGAATAATTAACAGGATCTACAGGATAAAATGAACGAAAAGGATTAGCAGCGCCAATTGGCAAGAGGATTTCATTGTCATGTCATGTCACGTCAGTTTGACAGGGCGTAGTACTACCTCTTTGGTCTAACGACTAGCGTTTGACATTTCAGTACGAGTTCGGTGTAATGAGGTGTAATGTCAAGTTTCTCAAAGTATCCGCTCGGTACACGCACAGATAATATAATGTACACGGAAACTGTAGACGCGTACGAAGTCGCGGGTAACTGCTAGTAATATTTATAAAAATGAAAGAGCGCGTCATGCGCTTGAGAGTTTGGGAAGAAGGTGTTGCCCTCTAGCGGGCGGCGCGGACTCCGTGGTTCAGCGCCAAACGCCATGCCTGAGGGGCGATTACGAGTTGACAATGTAAAAACCGGTGTGAAACGTCTGACGCCGAGCACACCGGTGTACGCTGCTTGGTATGGAAACACTGAGCGGATTTTTTGAGAAGCTTGGTTTCGTCAAGCTTCCGCTCAGTGTTTCCATACCAAGCAGCGCACACCGGTGTGCTCGGCGTCAGACGTTTCACACCGGTTTTTACATTGTCAACTCGTACTCGCCCCTCTGGCATGGATCAAGTAGTTGTTGCTTAAACAGTCTGCTCTTCAGTAAAAAAATTTTGACTGTAAGCACGTTAGTCGCCGCCGCCGGTCGCCGCTCGCCTAATGCGTATGAACCTATAAAATCTGGTATTTAGGCTTCTTCATATTTCCCCTTATTCAAATGCTCTAAATACAACAAAATATTTTCTATGAACCTTCGACAGTAAATGATTTATTATTTACACATTTTATAGCATTTTTATCACTTAAAAGTAATGTGCATTCTTTAGGCTCAAGATTTTTTTTACAAACCTATACCTACTACATCTATACTAATATTAATAAACTGTGCAAGGCGCAAGTTTTGTTTGGGCATTGTACTGTGCCGAGTGAAAGATTCGCTTTATGACCAGCTCTCTACTTTTAATTGGAATTAATGCAACAAGACCTCCCTTTTGTAAGATTTAATGACAATACGATTCAGGTTAGATTGGACGTATAATAATTATGGGTTTTAGTTAATTTCTCGAATTCAGTGAACTTCACTTAAAACATCAGTTAAAATATTTTTATATTTTAATACTTAATAGTCCTTAATTTTCAGAATGTTTTTTTTTTCATATACCTACTAGGTCCCTAACAATCTTGGGTTGTAACAAACTATTACTATTCCAAATTTCAACTCTAGCCTTATTGGTTCAGCTTTCGTGGAGGTAACAGACAGACACATACTGAAGTAATTTTTCTAAAACTGGTCTGGATCTCCGCAATACTGAATCTCCTTAGATCCTCTTCCTCATTATTATGCTGGGAATATCATATTCGATTCTCCTTGGACCTGCTTCATCATTATGCTGTACCTTATTGTATGGACTTTGGATCGTCAAATCCAAGTCAATAATTATTTATTTAGTAAAATCACAAGGAGGTATGCCAGTACTTCGAGACCAGAGCCTAGAAAAATGGGCAAGAAACTTACAAATTGGTTCCTATAGTTATATTGTATGATCCTTTTTACTAAGAAATGTACTTGAATGCTGAAACTCAAGTGAGGTGCTCTTTGTTGCCAAATCTGTGAACACTTCGAAATAAACCAAATGTTCCAATCGGCAATTATGCTCTCGAAACTGGGTTTCAGAGCTAAAGGATCGTCATAACTTTTATTGACTTAGACAATTTTACAAGAGTAGGTAAATGAGTACTCCCTTTTATAATCTATGTTAAGTATCGAGAAATCTGGTGATCTTGTCATTTGGATGCTGCATTTGGCGGCACTCCTTTCAATACCTGATATTCTCAGATTTGGGTCTTTTCAAGGCAAGAGTGAATAGGTGTCTTCTAGACTGTCCTGCTCCATCGTCACTTACCATCAGGTGAGATGGTGGCCAAACGATCTATCGTTAAAAAGTCCGTAAGGTACCAATTTTTTTACTGTAGGTAGCAAATAGTACCAATTAAGTAGTAAATATACACGGCACTTATTCAAATTGGAATCCGAGAGGGGATCCTGCCATCTTGACAAACACAGTACGGCTTAAAAAAATCAAAAAGATTTAGTAGAATCTTGTACTGATTTGGATCGGTTGTGATATCTGTAGATCGTTTGCAACGGTCCGCAGATAGCTCAACTGTTACATGTGTATTTTGATTTTGTAAATACTGTATTAGATGTAATCCTACTGTTATAAATCTGAATGTTTGGATGTTTGAATCACGCTGCAACAACTGGTCCGATTTTGATGAAACTTAGAATATAATAACCGAGACTCCTCAGTGAGAAAGAGGCTAGTTCAAATCCACCTGAAAAAATTACACTTTTTGCATTGTAAAGTTTTTTTTTCTTTCCAGCCCAGCACCTCTCCATCATCATCGTCCTCCATCAGGGTCCGAAGGTCCGGTCTACTGACTGTCACAGAAAGACCACCAGGTATGTTGGCGGTACAGGTAGCGTGTTTGATACCCGCCAAATATCTTTGCGGTCACATCTAAGACTTCAAACAAGTTATTTTTCAAAGGTTGTCTGGAAAAGATCGCTTTTAGGGATAAGGCCGCTTATTTTACTCAGTAGATTTAATTGGATCATGTATCCTGTTACTCTTTTGTGTACAATAAAAAGTTTATTTAATAAAATCACAAAGAATCATATAGTCTTTCAAATTTTACAAAAATACTACCGTTATTCTCAAAATCCCCTGTGTGTTTTCCCCCTTTTTGAGACTTTGAGACTTCTTTTGAGACTTTGAGACTTTTTTTTGAGACTTTGAGACTTCTTTTGAGACTTTGAGACTTCTTTTGAGACTTTGAGACTACTTTTGAGACTTTGAGACTTCTTTTGAGACTTTGTATTTAGAAAAATTTGAAATCAAGGGGATCTTGAGACAAACCGATGAAAAATAATAATAATAAAAAAATGTTCTTCATCATCCTGGTCATCATTAGACCTTGATGTATGGACTTCGATTCAGATCTAAACACTTTGAGATGAGACAGATCTATATACAGCCGCAAAGATATTTGGCGTACTGATTGTAGTATATGTTTGTTAGATGGCTTGTTTGTTTGTTAAATGTTTGATATTGCTTGATTTTTTGTTTGTAAAGTTTTTAGTGATGGTAATGTTGTTTTGATTTTGTCTTCTTCTTCTTACGTGTCAATGGTGACAACAAACACTAGACGAAGTACGAATAGAACTTCGCCACTTTAAAATTAAAATTTTGATTTGATTTTGATTTTTTTTTTATTTTGTCTTTAAAATTTGTTAATTAATTTAAAAACATAATATTTAACCTTATTTTTCATTAACAAGAAAAAAGTGTACACATTCTTAGATTAGTTCATGTTGAAAATTTAGGTGAATATAAAATTACTAATTAGCCTGCATTGTGGCTAGAACGTTATATAATTATGGTGTAAGTATTATCTTTTAGTACATGTACGCTAAATAATAAAAAAAAGAAAAAAAAACTAAAGTCTGGATGCCTTAATTCTTGAAGTTTTTAGGACAGTTTTTGTTACACCCTGTAAGTATATTTGATTACTATCAGATATTTTTAATAGAATAAAAATCAAAGTATCATTACCCTTTTAGTATCTTATTTTTAAACCCCGACGCAAAAATGACGGGGTGTTATAAGTTTGTCCGAACTAGTAGTTTTGCATGACTGCATTTTATTTTGCTAATTTTTTTTTTTTTTTGCTCACAACTTTTTAGTTATAAGCCCAGAGCTTGTATTGGAAGTTGAGGCTAGAATGAACCGAAATTACCTCCCACCGTCGATTCAGAACAGTTACCAGACCAGTAGTGGTAACCTGAACAGTCCTCTACCACAGAGTCCAAACCAGGGGTCTGCTTTTGGCCAAAGCCAAGGAGGGTACGTGACTGGGACATCGAATCAAAGCTCGTATGGATCAAATCAAGGGTCAATAATGTCAGGTACCCCAACTCAAGGGTCAATAATGTCAGGAAAACCGAGTCAAGGATCAATTATGACTGGAACGCCAAATCAAGGGTCTATAATGTCTGGGACACCAAATTTCAGTCAAAATCAGGGATCAATTGCATCTGGAACAACAAATCAAGGGTCTATAATATCAGGAACCCCAAATCAAGGCTCGTACGTGACGGGAATTCCAAATGTTTCCCAAAATCAAGGGTCGATTATGTCAGGAACTTCAAATCAAGGGTCAATTACGTCAGGAACCCCAAATCAAGGCTCTTACGTGACAGGAATTGCTAATGTGACCCCGAATCAAGGGTCAATTATGTCAGGAACACCAAATCAAGGGTCCATTATGGCTGGGACACCGAATCAGGGTTCATACATGACGAGTACACCAACCCAAGGTTCAATAATGGCAGGAACACCAAACTTCAGCCAAAACCAGGGGTCTTTAACTAGTACCTCTTTCAACCCAAACACAGCGTACAACCAAAGTGCAGGGACCTTCCAAAACCAAGCGTCAAACTTCAGTCAAAACCAAGGTCCGATGGCAGGTACTACTTGCAATCAGAAGTCAAGACTTGAAACTATCCCCCAAGGGTCTATCATGACAGTCCAAGGATTAATGTCCAACACAGGGTCCTCTAGCAGTCCAGCAGTGGCTCCTTACACGCCATCTAGTCAGTTCACAGGGTCGATAACTGGAACATCGCAGAACCAAGGTCAAACCGCGCCGACCAGCTTCGATACCTTCCACAATTATAGCACGAATTCTGGCAACTTCACTCCTAGTTACAGCGCACAGACCAACTATGGATCAAGCTCACCGAATTATCAACAGCAAAACTACGGAACGAATTTTGGACAAGTAACAAACTTCCAAAACCAGAGTGTGCCTACCGGGTCTATAACAGCTGGGACTCCACTACAAGAAAATTATAGTGGACCCAATTATGGAATAAACCAGCCTAGTAGCACCAGTTATGGGACAGGCCAATCTAGTCCCAATTATGGCCAGTCTACCAGTTCCAACACTTCCAACTATGGCTCAAATCAGTCTAGCGGATCTAACTTCGGCGCGAATCAGACTGGGTCTCGTTATGGGACGGGCCAATCTAGTGGGTCCAGTTATGGGACGGGCCAATCTAGTGGGTCCAGTTATGGGACGGGCCAATCTAGTGGGTCCAGTTATGGAACGGGCCAATCTAGTGGGTCCAGTTATGGGACGGGCCAATCTAGTGGATCAAGTTATGGAAGTAACCAGACTGGTGGTTCTAATTACGGAAGGCAAAGGAAGTACTCTGGACCGCAACGAGTGAAGCTTCAAGCTTTGGCAACTGTGCAGGAAATGGGTAAATGTTTTGGTTATTTTTTGGGTTTTGGGTAATAATAAGGTTTATGGGGTAAATACTAAGAGGGAAAAATATACTTAGGTAAGTACTTAGTAGGGTTTATAGGGTAAAAGTTTAGGGTACTAAAAACGGGTAATAATTTAGGTCTACTCTGTCGTTTCATTTTCGTAAACTAACTTAATTTGACAGCACTAAAACTATAGCCGTCTTTGTCATTTAAATTTATGAGAAAAAGACGGTAGCATATTTAGTGCTGTCAAATTAGGTTAGCTTAGGAAAATGAAATGACGGATTTGGTATCAGTATGGACAAGTTTTTGTTTCGAATAAAAAGTATTAGTCTAACAAAAGGGTATTTTGGGTGATATTACAAATGAGTAAAAAAGTTTTTAGTAGTAAGTATGGGTAATTTTGTTTGTAAGTATTCGTTTTGAAAGTGGGTAAAACTAAAGTTGTTTGTATGGGAATATGTATATATCTAAAACAATATGGCGGTTCAGTTGACCAATCAGACTATTTCAGTTTTTAATGGCGCCATCTTTTGGTATGAACTGGAGTTGAGACTGCATTAATGGCTTGTCAAAGTAAGGACAGGTAAAATAGATATTTTCTAGTTTATTTTTGCTATTTTCTTTGGGTTTTTTGACTACAAGCTAATATGGGTTCTAAAATGGTTTCTTTTAAGTATTTATATGAATTTTAAATAAAATTATTTTAATTTTCTTTTTTCTTTGTTATAGCTTATTACTCTTTTTAGAACAATATCTGTTACCTAGATATCAGATAATTAAAACCCATATTGGCAATACTGTTTCGCATGTTGTGTGTGTGGTGTGTATGCATTTAGAAGTTGTGTGTTTGTGCTTTTCAAAACGTAGATTAGAGGTATTTGAGCACATAGAACCAGCCAACATTTTTATAGCGAATATTTTTGAATTACTCACCCTATTTCATCAAATTTTAATAAAAAATTGATCATGTAACTAACTTAAAAAAAAAACCCTTTTGTATGATCAGCGCGCGAACACGCAGAGAGATACTCGCCCGTGCGTCGTGCAGAATGCTCTCCGCCAAGGCAAGCTCACGACATCGCCTCTGCAAGGCTTGAATATCAGCAGTTACAGGTGAATATCAGCAATTACAGGTATAGATCAGCAATTTCCGGTAAATACTAGCGACACTGCTAGGTTCGAATATCAGCAGTTACAGATGAATATCAGCAATTACAGATGATTATCAGCAATCCTACTAATATTATAAATGTGAAAGTTTAGATGTTTGTATGTTTGGATGTTTAGATGTTTGGATGTTTGTGTTTCAATCACGTCTAAACTACTGAACCAACTTGGATGAATCTTGGCATATATATAGTTCGTAACCTCGATTGACACATAGGCTACTTTTTATCCCGAATAATTAACAGGATCTACAGGATAAAATGAACGAAAAGGATTAGCAGCGCCAATTGGCAAGAGGATTTCATTGTCATGTCATGTCACGTCAGTTTGACAGGGCGTAGTACTACCTCTTTGGTCTAACGACTAGCGTTTGACATTCCAGTAGGTACGAGTTCGGTGTAATGAGGTGTAATGTCAAGTTTCTCAAAGAAGTATCCGCTCGGTACACGCACAGATAATATAATGTACACGGAAACGGTACTCGCGTACGAAGTCGCGGGTAACTACTAGTTACAGATAAATATCAGCAATTACAGGTAATTATCAGCAATTATAGGTAGATAATTAACGTTTTAGCTGTAAAATAAACCTAACCTACTTATTATTAGAGTGACAATCGCTAACAGTTATACATACTTACATTAAACTTGTATTGTTCTCATATAAGTGATATAAGTGACTGTATTTGTCATTTCGAGAATAAAATATCTTAAACCTTATCAGTAATTACAGATAAGCCTTATCGGCACTTCCAGATATCAGAGTCCTTTGAATTAGAAAATTAATACGAACATTACTGTATTGAATATAAACGAACTTTTGCTTATCTATATAATTTTTTATTAAATTTATTCACAAAGAAAATTATGACTAATAAAGTATTTACAATATTTATAATATGTACAAAATACACATGAAGCAGTTGAGCTATCTACACACCGTTGCAAACGATTTATAGATAGCTCAACTGATCCAAATCAGTACCAATCGGAAGCTATATAATTACATTACTCTTTAAGTAATGTTGGAACTAAAAAACCGAGATATTCATCAATATTTTATTGATTTACTTATTTATATGATGTTTAATATTTCCAGCGTGGGTTGGAACGCAGTCGCACCCCCGGCTCGGTAGCATCCCCTCCCTTACCAGATGTTAGACATCCCCCCGCATCTATGCCAGGTAATACTTATACAGGGTGTTACATAATGTCTCTATAAGCCCGTAAGGGGGTATTCTATACGTCATGGCGAACGTTTGTTCTACGACTTTAGATCGTTGTATTGAACTTTTGCACATGCCAATCTATTCACGTGTTTGGTTTGAATTAGCCCCTTTTCGGCTTATAGGGATAATATGTTACACGTTGTAGTTATTTTGTTATTTCAACTGACAGATCACAGCTCAGTCGGTATAGCTCTGCCTTCCGTGCTGTGGGTCGTGGGTTCGATCCCCACTGAGAACTAACATTTTTGTTGTATATCTGGGTGTTACTATATATTTACAAAACATGAGTAGGTATTCTATCAGCAATCTAGTACACCCATATTACAAGCTTTGCTTAGTTTGAGACTAGAGGGCGTTGTGTGAAATGTCTATTAATATTTATTTATTTTATCTAAATTGGATTGGAGGGATTGGGCTGGTCATGCCTGCCCAGGCCAGCCAGGTGAGCTGTGGGCAAGGATTGCCACTGAGTGGCATCCTGACCCAGCAAGAAGAAGAAGATGGCGCGACGAGCTTGACCGTTATTTGTCAGATTGGCAAAGCATAGCCCAGGATCGGAGTGTGTGGAGAGAATGGGGGGAGGCTATTGCTCAGCAGTGGGACACAGAGGGCTAAATATAATAATAATATAATAATTTATCTAAAATGTGCTTATTTTTTCGTAGGAAACAAAATCTTATTCTTCTCAAATGCAGTATTTCTGCAATATCAATAATATCTCTAGCATTTAGAATTCAGAGTTCATTTTAATAATTTTTTTTTGTTAAAAATGCTATTTTCTTATTAGTATTTGTATATAGTTATTGTTTTGACCATTTTTTTTTTCCTTAACCTATCTCGTCCCACTGCTGGGCAAAGGTCTCCCCCAAAGACTTCCAATGTTCTCTCTCCTGGGCTTCCTCCCACTTTGACCAGTTTTGACCATTAAATAATTAAAATTTCTGCAATTGATGTTCTGAATGTGTGTTCCAGGTTCACCGATCCACAGCATCCCATCATCTCCGACACTAGATCTAAGTGTGCTACAGGCGGAGGCTACGCGCGCGGTGCTGCTCGCCACGCAGCGACTCTGCGACGCCAGCGCCAACGAACTGCAGCGAACCAGTCTACTCACACAGGTCAGTCACTACCGTGGCGGTATGTCACAAACGTGGCGATATGTCACAAACGTGGTGATATGTCACAAACGTGGTGATATGTCACAAACGTGGCAATATGTCACAAACGTGGTGATATGTCACAAACGTGGTGATATGTCACAAACGTGGCGATATGTCACAAACGTGGTGATATGTCACAAACGTGGTGATATGTCACAAACGTGGCGATATGTCACAAACGTGGCGATATGTCACAAACGTGGTGATATGTCACAAACGTGGTGATATGTCACAAACGTGGTGATATGCCACAAACGTGGAAAATTACAGGCGTCGTTTTAGTTTATAATTATTATTATGTTAGAAAAGTCAATAAGTTAGAGTGGCATGTAAAATCATGTTAAATAGTGTTCCGTTTTTCCAAAACTGGACCGGAACACTAAAAAGGTGTGTAATTTTTTGAAAGACATCAAAAAAATAAAAGTTGTGGAGTGAACATGCATAGACTTTTTGTAAAAATAGTAGAAATTAATATTATAAAATGCTAAACAAAAATAAAATAATGCAAAAAGTCAGGTTCCACCGAGATTTGAACTCGGATCGCAGGATTCAGAGTCCTGAGTGCTAACCGTTACACCATGGAACCGATGAGGGAGGCGACGAAATAACACAACGCATTGAATCGTAGATCTATTACATATCTGCATTCTAGGTCATATTACAGCTAAAACTTCGTCCCAAGGCTAAAACTAAATCACTACTGATTTCAAAGAATACTGAATGATTTAATATCGTTATTCTGAATTGGTAAAATCCGGGAAGCGTGTTTGTCTTTTTGCGTATTTGACTTTCTGCGTATTTGACTTTCTGCGTATTTGACTTTTTGCGTATTTGACTTTCTGCGTATTTGACTTTTTGCGTATTTGACTTTCTGCGTATTTGACTTTTTGCGTGTTTGACTTTTTGCGTGTTTGGCTTTTTGCGTATTTGACTTTCTGCGTATTTGACTTTTTGCGTATTTGACTTTCTGCGTATTTGACTTTTTGCGTGTTTGACTTTTTGCGTATTTGACTTTTTGCGTGTTTGACCTACCCCTTCCCTCTTATTCCAAGACGAGGACTAAAGTTAGTCTAGGTTTAAATCGCAAAAACCATAGACTAATCTAAACGTTATCACAAAACGAAGTTTATCCCTTGTTATCGATTCTAAATGGTCCTTATGATTTTATTGAATAAAGAAATTTTGACTTTGACGTTACTGTAACATCTTTTTCGTTAAACTGAGCTGAAAAATACTTTTTTCAGGATGTGGCGTTAAGCATCGGCATCAACCTCCACACAGTGCTATCCAATCTAAACCCGTCCCAAGAAATATTAAAAGCATTGCACAATCTAACAAATTACAACTTACTCTCCGGACACACCTCTCCGGCCAGCCCGGGCTCTCCGCTGCACCAAATAACAGAAGGCCTGAGCTACTTACACACGGGCTCCATAACCAGAGGTACTCCACAAGCATCAGCGACTCCATTGGACCTCAGAAACAATATAGATATGGACACCGGACAGTACCAGAGTCTACTACCAATGGTTCATCCACAAATTCATATCGTTACTCATCGGTCATCGAACAACTCACCTATATCCAACCCGGGGTCACCGTTGGATATGATACAAGAGGAAATTGGTAACGGGGAAAAGGATTTAAGGTTAATCTACAATACACATCCACAGATCAGTATAACGGATTGCCTCGGGTCAGAGGTGACACTGGTTGCATCGAGCTCGGATGACAGCATCGACAGCTTGGAAAATTCAAAGTATCACATCCCTCAGTTTGTTATATCGGAACCATCAGATTTGGAGCACAGGCCATCGATAACTAAAGGTATTGGGAGGAAGGTCAGCCAGGAAACGGAGGAGAAGGATCAAGAAATGCAAAGCCCTAAGGACGTGGAATGTTATTTGAGACGAGGAAGTGACAAGTCACTCGGATTCAGCGATGACTCGCTAAGCAATGATTCAGCGAATGTTTCTCCTAACTGTGATCAGAATATACAATCATTGTATTCAAACTTAGTTTCAATCAGTTCTGGGTTTAGTGAGAATCGGGGTAGTTTTTCTGAACATAGAGAGTCATTCTCGTTCTCAGATCGGGGCAGTTTTTCAGAACGGGGCGATTTTGGCAGATCTTCCATATCGGACAGCTTGGGTAGGGGCAGTTTTTCTGAAAAAGGAGAGACTCCGAGGACTTCCATATCTGCCCAGGGGGTGCTCGGGGAAGTTAAAGAGTACTGTGAAGATGTCTACATGTCTAAGGATGATGAAATTCAAAAAATACAACGAAGCACCATGGATTTAAGGTTGAGTGATGTCTGTCGACCGGATGACAAGATACCCATTCTATTAAGTCCTCAGAAAGTTTCCTGTGTCCAAGAATACTATGAATTCACATTATCAACGGTGTGCTCAAAACTTGACTCGCAAAGAATTATTGAACTTTTAAAGGAAGCGATCAACATCCGTGTACCACCGAGGAATATCTTCGTTGAAACCTCAAAATGTAATGACAGTGACAGCTTAACAGGATTTTTAAATTTAGAATACTCGGGTGGAATCCAAATTGAGTTGATTGTGTGCGAGAATAAGGCGATGGAGAAAAAGGGACTTAAAATGAGACGGATATCCGGTGACCAAAGAGAGTATGGGAAATTATGTGAACAGCTGATCACTAGTTTGACAGCTTGAACTGACAGGTAGCTGTCAGTCACTAAACTATCAAGCAAATTGGTCAATTTTGTGACAGGTAACTGTCAGTCACTAAACTATCAAGCAAATTGGTCTATTTCGTTGCATTTTTCTTACAAACTTAATTTGACAGAACTAAAATTATAACGGGAAGGAATAGTTTTTAGTTTTGTAAAATTTTGTTAGTTTAAGAAAATAAAACAAAAGGATTTGTAATTGCTTGTGGCCATTTTCCAATATTCGATTTATTTCTGATTTTACCTTACCTACTAGACTTACCACAGCTAGATTATTATGTCTAAAAATGACTTTGACGCAAACGCGTTTTAATAAAGTAAAACTGGAGATGAAAATTAAATATTAAAAATACATTGAAATGAGATCGACTCGTGTCTAGTGTACAGACATAATGTACAATACTGTACATATTTAAACTTATTTATAGATTAAAATATATTTAGCAAGTTTGTCAATTTCATTGACGAATTAATGTGTCAATTGACAATTTTAAAGGCATGTTTTGCTTGCCTACCTTTGATATTAGACCACTTGATTTTAGCTGCAAAAATAATATTGATTCAAGTTGTAAAATAGCATGGATTTAAGCTGAAATGATATGGATTTAAACTGAAAAACGATATTGATCCAATTTCAATAGATTTTGGGTGGGTAATAAATTACTAATACTAGATCTTACGAATTGACTGCCGTGCCTGAATTTTAAATGATCCTTGTATATTGACGTAGTTTCAACAAAATGTATAACTAAGTGGTCTCAAATCGGAGTTAAAGTAGATATTTCCGGTCCATTTTATATAAAGGATTTTCTAAAATAATTGCATTTATAATCTAAATTTCATTTTAGAAATTTATATTTTCATTCCGTAGATTGTTACTTATTTATTATTTTTTTCGAATTATTTTAATAAAATTCACCTTCTCTGTAAATAACAATGTTGACACCAAATATAGAGTTTGACTGTACAAATTAGGACGAAACTTTTGTAAAATATAATTTATTAGTTATATCAACTCGAAGTACATAATATAATTTAATGTATAAAGTTATATTAAATAGAATAAAGTTAAATTGAAATTTGTATGATATCAATATATTGTACATAATATAGAATTATTTAAATTAAATTTACGGTGATACGTTGAAAAGAACTTTAGGTAAAGTAATTACTAAGAGGCAATTTTTATTAATTTGATAGATTGGGTGTTAGCCATTTTAGATGCAATAGACTGCGTCGGCGTTCTGAAAATGGAACTTTAAAATTGTGCTTGAAAGAGGCTGTAAGCACACTTTATTGTAATCCAATACTGCTTGGTTATTAACATTTAAATATCATATTTTAAAGGAAAGAAAATCCTTAAGTTTGGAGATTTTTCTTTATAATTAAGGTCATTTTGATCAAGATTTTTTTAGTACAATATCAGTCTAAATATAACCACATTATTTATAATAATTCTTTATCAAAAATTCGCAACATTGAGCCTGAATCAAGAATAATTGGTAAAAATTAAAAATGGATTTTCTAGTTACTCATAAAAAATGCTAGGTCTATTTGATTAGTTTAATTTATACAGACAGCCATACTAAATAATCAACGCACATGTATTAACTTTAAAAATGTAAAAAAAAACTGTTATCTTTAGTAAAGTTAAAAAAACTGGTCAATGTTATACCTATTATGAACGATCAAAATCCGTTATGCCATTTTAGGATATTTTCTACCCCCATTTTTATTTTATTTGCGATTATGTACCTGTGTCATTGTATTTGCAATATATTTTCATAATATAAATCAGTGCAATAATTTTTTTAAATAAAATAATAATGTTTCCTCGATTTAGAATCCTAATTTAATAGTATTAGGGTAGGTTTTGCCATAAGTAAGTCATTGTTTTAATTATAAGGATTTTAAGAAATGTAAATATTATTATTTTAATAAATTCCAATTCCATACTGTTTTTATTTGTTTTCTTTATCTCTTTTCTAACCACAGACCAAAATAAGAAGGAGTGAGAACATTTTATCAGTTCTGAAATAAAGTTTTGAAGTGGCTCCTCTCAAAATTTTCGATTTGACGAAATTCAATGACTGATGGTGACCAGCCTTATTAGACAAGCAAAGAAATTAATGAAAATACGCAAAACTACAGAGTAAAAAAATAGTGTAGATTGACAGCGCCATCTAGTGAGGAATAGTCAAAACTATAGTGCCATCTAGCGTTGAGTAGACAAACATATTGTTTTTAGTTTAGCGCCATATCTCAAATTATTTTTATTCCTTTTTTGACTTGAAACAGATGGCGCTGCGTGTCATTATATTGGTTTCTTTACCAAAATGATAAAAAAAACCAAAGGAAACAGGATATTTATGAATTTGCAAGACCATGTATAATTAGAGAGTATTTTTGATCTGTGGTAACTAAACTGGTTTCCTACAGTGTTTGAAAGAACAATTTTTTCTATGTAACTAGCTTATTGCAAATTGCGATAATCAGCTGGCTTTGTGCACGTCAGAATTCTTCGAATCAAATACTTGTCATGTAAATTGAAACTTATTTTGTTAGGTTTGTCTGCTGCAAGTGTTGCTTATGTGGTGCAGAACATTAGGTTCAATTATTAGGGAGTTAAATAAAAATACAGTTTCATAATAAAATAAATTATTATTTAATTTTCTGGTATACTTAGGTACCTAGGTACCTACCTACTTGTTGACCATTTGCTTGTTATGAATGAAAAATTCTTTTATCACAAACTAAGTAGGTAGGTAATAAAATGGGAAAAAAATTACAGAAGAAATTAATTACTAAGGTACTATAAATATACAATAGGCGGTCTTATCGCTAAAAGAGCGATTTATTTCTGACAACCTTTGAAGAAGAACATAAATGTATGGAGTTTGTAAGTAGGTAGAGAAGTATACCAACGAAGTATACGAACGTTTAAACTTTTGTAGCACAACCCATGGTTAGCGATCGGTTCATGTTGGTGAACTAACTGCGAACGTATGAAATGCGAAAATCATTGGCTACCTCTGTATTTTGTCATTGGTACTGCCATCATCATTATTTTCAATTTCTGTGCAATTTAAATAGATATGTATAAGTAGGTAGACTAGGTACCTACTTATATACTGATAGAGAATAAAATTATTTCTCAAAAGAATAAGTTTTTATTTAGAAATGGTATTTTTAAATACAAACTTTATTTTTGCGTCATCTAGGCCCGCAGTCCTTGTATGACAAATGAGCCCCAACTCAATGGGGTTGCGACGTTTTATCACAGAGTTCCTATGCCCACCTTCCGGCTCCATCATCAGATCAGCTCGCTGTCACCATATTTCACCGTCACAATGCCACCGAAGACTAATAGGTATGCCAAATTTCAGCTATATAAAACATCGGGAAGTGGGTCACATTAGCTTACAAGATTTGATCTAAGCAAACACAAAGATTGCAAGTTCTTCTTCTTCTTCTCTTAATTCTGTCTATCCGGTGGCTAGGGCTGCCACGAATTTGCTAATGTCAGTGTTTATTGGCGTTTACTAGTTTACTAATCTAGTATCTTAGCAAAAGGCGGAGATCTGAATAGGTAGGTGATAAAAAATGACCGGTGAAGAAGGGAGTCTCCAAAAAGTTGATTTGTTAAAATAGATAGGTAAGTATAGATAATTAGGTAGGTACATAAGTGTAGGTAAGTAAATAGAATATGATTATATAGTTGCTTAAATTTTATATATATATTACAATTTTATTTTATTAGTGGTTATAAATAACATTGCAAGTTAAATAAAAGCTTTTAAAAACTACTAGAAAATAAATGACTTTATTCACAAAGAAAATTATGACTAATACAGTATTTACAATATTTATAATATGTACAAAATACACATGAAGCAGTTGAGCTATCTACACACCGTTGCAAACGATTTATAGATAGCTCAACTGATCCAAATCAGTACCAATCGGAAGCGTGCCCAAGACACTGGCTGCATTGCCGCGCTGAATAGCAATATTAATAGCAATTTTAAAAATATCTTCTCCCAGTTCTCCTCTTGTCCCGGTTCTCCTCTTGTCTCGGTTCTCCTCTTGCCCCGGTTCTCGTGTTCTCCTGTATCCTCGACGCTTGTCCGCGGGCTCGGGTAAGTTAGCAGGCTATACAGTTTCTCCTAAAGTGGTGTAATGCAGTACTATACAACCTACTACCTCACCGTGCCCGCGGGGTACCTTCATTCTTCAGTTTCTCTTCCAGTTCTTCAACTTAAAATCTACTTACATACACGCGTCATAGCTCAGTCGGTAATAGCTCTGCCTTCGTCGTGGGTTCGATCCCCACCAAGAACAAACATTTGTCTGTGACAAACATAGATGTTTGTTCTATGTCTGGGTGTTGCTATGTATTATAAGTATGTATTTACAAAAAAAAAGTATATAGGTATTATATCAGCATCTAGTTCCCATATTACAAGCTTTGCTTAGTTTGGGACTAGAGGGCGTCGTGTGAAATGTCCATAAAAAAATATTTTTATACATCATACTTTGCACACCTTTTTGCAGTAAATTGTACTGGCTCAAATTATATTATAATGTAACAACTTTTGTACATAAATTCACGCAAATAAATGATTTATTTATTTATTTATTCAATAACGAATCAATCTACTGTTTAAACTACGTGAAGTGATGTGATGACACTAGAGTATATAATTTAATAAGAGTGTAATGTGTAGTAATAAGAGTATCGTAACAATTGCGAGCGCTGATAATCCGTA
This sequence comes from Gandaritis pyraliata, assembly GCA_947859175.1. Classification (NCBI taxonomy): domain Eukaryota; kingdom Metazoa; phylum Arthropoda; class Insecta; order Lepidoptera; family Geometridae; genus Gandaritis; species Gandaritis pyraliata. The sequence goes on from OX401879.1 coordinate 4,538,321, forward strand.
AATACAAGTAATAAACCAAAATTTAAAAAAAGTGCAGAAAATTCATTATATTTCCGACCTTTGCTGTAATCCCATAACACGATATAAAAATATCTCTCTCTCGATAGAAAAATATCACAAGGCTACCTGTAATTTTCTAAGATTACTGAATAGTAAGGATTTACTGCATTTCGAGGACAGCACTAATTATCGGGTTGAAAATTAAATAAATATGTACCGTTTGTTGAGCGATGTCATTATCTGTATTTTCAAAATTATCTTTGGTTTACAAGATAATCATCAAAAAACTGCTAATTCACGCATTGTATTATATATCTACATATTGGTATCGATTCTGGGGGGTGATTCTAGACAAAAACTGTCAAAAACTATGAAGTTTTGACAGTTTTTGGGATATATATCTATCGTGATAAAATGTCTATCGGTCTAGAATCACCCCCCTGTTGTTGCATTTTTCGAAACTAACCTAATTTGACAGCGCTAAAATTATAGCTGTCTCTGTCGTTTAAATTTATGAGAAAGGGACGGCAACATTTTTAGTGCTGTCAAATTAGGTTAGTTTCGAAAAATGCAACAACCGAATCGACAGCATTATGTCGCGGCGGTCGCAAGCGCCGCGACGAAGCGCGTGCGATTTTGAACCTTATTACGACAAACTTATGACCGCAGTTTGAAATCGCGCGCCTGAGGTTCTAATTTTCACTCTACCCGCACCCTTGTGAGTCCTTTCTCTTAAAACTAACAATACAATATACCTACAAAAAATAGTTGATACAATTTAAAATCTGGTATGTTGATACATAAGTTCCTATAAGTACTTAATTATTTAAAAAAAACAGCTCTATAAATAAATAAATATAAATAAATATTCGTGGACTTTACACACAACGCCCTCTAGTCCCAAACTAAGCAAAGCTTGTAATATGGGAACTAGATGGCTGATAGAATACTTATATACTGTTTTTTTTTTGTAAATACATACTTATAATACATAGTAACACCCAGACATAGAACAAACATCTATGTTTTCCACGCACAAATGTTTTGTTCTCGGTGGGGATAGAACCCACGACCCACAGCACGGAAGGCAGAGCCATTACCGACTGAGCTGTGACGCCTGTCACAGCTCGTAATAATTTCGTAGAGTCGACATCATGCTGACACCATCGATATTACAGCTCATAACCATGATACAAGTAATTTAATTAAAAATAATACAATAAAATTAAAAGCTATTTGTTACCTAATTACTTAAAATAAGTCAGTATTACAAATAATGAGATGGTTAAAACAAATATAAATTAAAATGAAAAATAACTGCGTTTTAGTTCAATAAAATAAGAGATCAATAATAATTACAAAAATAAAGTCCAACAGACGCACTCAAAGATGTATGTCAAAAGATAATCAACACTTAGTCCACTGACATTTCTTACCAATGAGAAATGACAAACAGAGACACCAATAATTTTTAGTAAAACTTAGGTTCAAATGGCATCTCTGAGTGCGGCTGTAATTCCTTAAATAAATGTTGATTAAAACAATTTAAAATAAATTAACGAAGGTGTAGAGAACTCGTCGAATTTCCGCTAGAACTAGGCCCGCGTATCACCAAACTTGTGTGGAGGTAGCGACTTAAAGTCGCGCGACCAGATGACGACATTTTACTGCCACATACAAAATACGCCATTGAAATAATAAAACATTAAGTTTTAGCATTAATTGTGTAATTAAATTTCAAGAAAAATAATGTAACTTTTATAAAACAGGCCCCAGACTGTCTCTATTCGTAATAAAACTCTAAAATTTAGTTTCAAAATCAAAACTAAATTATCGGAGATTATAGAGAAAAATGACGCTGTAAAGTGATGCGATTAAATGTCGCAGCCGGACGCGACTTAAAGTCGCTGTACTATCCCCAACGACTAAGCGCACAAGTTCGGATCTACGGGTTTCAGTTCCAGCGGGTAGCTAAATAAATATAAATAAACAAAAATAAAACATGGACATGACTAAATTAAACTTAGATATAATCATAAAAGAGAGGCAATGCATTTTTATAAAGCAGAGGTAAACGTTTAACATCAGGTGGGCCATCGCCTTGTTCTATCATCTGTCACCCCGCTACAAAAACAGCGACAGATTGGACATTTTTGTCCAATCTGTCGCTCAGGGTGACAGAAGGGAATAATCCTCAATTTATTCACAAAGAAAATTATGACTAATACAATATTTATAATATGTACAAAATACACATGAAGCAGTTGAGCTATCTACACACCGTTGCAAACGATTTATAGATAGCTCAACTGATCCAAATCAGTAGCAGTCGGAAGCGTGCCCAAGACACTGGCTGCATTGCCGCGCTGAATAGCAATGCTATTAGTTATATCCTCAATTAGTTGTATAATAAATAGTTTAATTATTTCCCAATATGATCATTAAAAGTAAAAATTTATACGACTGTCATACCTAGCTAGGATAAGCATTGCATATCTTTTTAATTCATTTATTTAAATCATTTATTCATAAAATCATCTAAAAATCAATGTGTTAGTATTTTCTTATGTCTATTTGTTAGTAGTCATAAAATGGTTAGTAGTAGTTTTTGTAATTTTTTTATTTAACCTATACTTTCCCACTGCTGGGCTAAGGTTTCCATATCCTTCCAATTCCCTCGATCATCCAGACTCAGTGAAATTGTGTAATTATTCATCAAAATATGTTATAAATTATTTATTTAAATTTTTGTGAGGTAGGTATAAAACCCACAAAGTAAAAGATTTTTAATTTAGGTTTTGAATATTAGTTCGATTTCTTACAGATAGAGAGCGCTGATGTAGTTTTGCTTGTAGTCTGTGGTCTGTCAGAAACCTGAAAATGAAAAAATAAATAATTATGGAGATATTATGTTTTGGCGCTTGTCAGTAGTATGTTGTACATTGCAGGTTGGCACTCAAGCCCTTCCAAGTGTTCGCTAATCAAGCCGTTCATGTACAACTAAGAAATGTGCTCACGCGCTCGTCTGAGCACAATTGTAACGTTCCGTTTTCAGAGCGCCAATGCATGGTCTATTGTATAAAATGTCGTTGAGTATTCGAATACGTTAGGTTACGAAAGATGGGCTGTTACTGTTAGCGCTATTAGTAGGTAACAACCAAATGAGTCATATAGAAGCAAAGGTAGCAACATCCATGTCTACTAAAATGACGGTAGGCATTTTTTTTTGTTTTCTTTGCGTGTAGTAGCAGAATAGTAATTATGAGTTACAATAATAATAACCAATGATATCAGATATACCACCACCAGAATTACTGAATAAACTCTCTATTTTCCAAAAATAGGAAATGCAATTTGGATGAAAAAAATGGGATGTTGCTACCTTTGCTTCTATATGACTCAAATATCAGTTGAGTTTTTTGTCAGATCAATCAGTATGTTCAAGACGTAAGTATGGAATGGATCAACGTGCGAAAAATTGCAGCGAACTCTTACGCATTGTTGAAAAGCCGAACAGGTGTGAGACCGTTGCTTCCTTTCTCTAAAAAAGTAAAAAAAGAACAATTCTACAGCGTGAGAAACACGGCAGATGGCAGGGGGGGTGTTTTTTTATTGTAAAAATACTGTTTTTTAATGGAAAAAACTTGGTTTTGGTTGTAAAATAGTTTATTAGCTTTTTATTCATTGAAATCGCGAAGATTTTTAAATTAGGTGCATAATAAGGTATGTTTTTGGCAGTTCTTAACACCATTGTTAGATTTACGGAAGAGTTTTAAGTTGTCAAAAAGCACAATACATAATATGTAAAATAACGGATTTGTTTAAAAATTAAAAAAACTAATAAAACCGACTTTAATTTGACTACCTTCTCAATAGATGATGATGATGGCAGTTCATTGGGAATATTCTAGTGACTATAAACACCACTAAAAAGTCACAGACAAGCAAAATACGCAATTTCATGCATATGGATGGCATATTTTTTTCAATTATTTATAGGCCAAACTACTGAACCGATTTTGATGAAAATTGAATGGGACCAACCTAGAAGTATATCCTTTTAGATAAAAAAAGAATTTTAAATCTTAAGTTCTGATGTAACAAACATTATTAAAAAATACAATCGAATTGAGAGCCTCCTCCTTTTTTGAAGTCGGTTAAAAAGAAGTATATGTGTCATATTCCATCTAACCTTTTGTCACAATTTTTTTAAAGAATCCAAGTTGGAATACCCGCAAAGTTATTTGGCGTATTTGTAAACATCCCCAAATAGCCAGGTAGGGGGTGTGACGTCTAGACGGGGTGGTAGGGGGGTGTCTAGACTGTTGCTATGCGAGAGAGCTCTTGTGAGTTTGCGATCTTGCTGCCTAGATGTCAATTAATAACTGTATTAATGTTTTTACTGACCATTTATTCACAAAGAAAATTATGACTAATACAGTATTTACAATATTTATTATATGTACAAAATACACATGAAGGAGTTGAGCTATCTACACACCGTTGCAAACGATTTATAGATAGCTCAACTGATCCAAATCAGTTTTACTGACAAATGCAAAAAACACGAATTATTTATTTACCTGTAAAAGTTTGATGATGATGCGGATTGATGACCTTCACCTTGAAACTTCTCAGATTCTCTCCATCATTGAAGATATTCCACTGTTCTTTATCCAGCTATGGATTCGACATTAATTATTTTTGCTCGCCATAATATCCCATACTTGAATGTAGATTTTTGTCATTATGAAAATTTTAATCTATGTATGATCCAAAATCACGTCAACTTTTATAAATAAATACTTATAAATAAATATTCATGTACATTTCACACGACGCCCTCTAGTCCCAAACTAAGCAAAGCTTGTAATATGGAAACTAGATGCTGATACAATACTTATATACTTTTTTTTGTAAATACATATTTATACATAGTAACACCCAGCCATAGAACAAACATCTATGTTTGTCACACAAATGTTAGTTCTCGGTGGGGATCGAACCCACGACCCACAGCACGGAAGACAGAGCTAATACCGACCACACGGAAGATGAATTGAATTTGGATCATAGATAGATTAAAATAATGTCGGAATGGTCTTCATTTTCTGTCCTTGGTATTTCCTGGAAAAGATAAACATTTTATTTACAAAACATTTCAGTGAACCAGTTTTACTAGAGCTTTCTTATTTAACTTTGCCTAGTAAGTAGATGTCGCTGAGCCGCATCCTGCGCTACGCCTTCCGGTGCGTAGTGTGTCGAGTCTTATTTAATTTTACTAGAGTTATGATCGCTAAATGTCATCCTACACTTCGCTTTGCAGTGCGTGCTCACACGAAATTCTTTTTAGGGATATTTAATTTGCTTAGTAGGACGCTGAGCCTTGTTCTACACTGCGCTTTCCGGCTCGTGGTCACTCGAAAGAGTTATGAAGTTTTATTTAATTTGGCCTAAAGGACGCCGAAGGTCATAAGCTTCGCATTCCAGTGCGTGGTCACACAAAAATCATTCAAATAAAGCGTTAATTAGTACTTAGTAACTGCCGAGATAAAACTAAATATTTATGTTTACATCTAACAATTTCGAAGAATATAACAATTATTAACAATGTAAGTACGTGTGTCTGTCTGGTATCTGTTATGTCTGTGGAACTTCCGGTAGGTGTGTCGGACACGTGTATGTGACGTCACAGACAGTGGAGTCAATTGAGCTTCTTTTTAAAAGTTCTGTCACAAAACTATAACCACATAGATGGAATTCACCTAAAATTAACATTTTTAGCCTCCGAATGAAAAAGGAGGGGTGTTATAAGTTTAGAGCCTTAATCTGGACTCAAGCGAGAAAACTCAAACCTATGCTTAAGTAACGAACACAAGCTTGTCTGTCTGTCTGTGGCCTCCGAAAAAGTCAAAATCAAAAAAGCATTTATTCAGTAAAATCACAAGAATCATTTAGAGTCGTCTTATATAACTAGATACGGTTTATCCTTGTTAGAAAGCTGATTGAAGAATTTTAGGACCGTTCATTGCCTTGTTTGGTAAAAAACGGTGCAGCCGTTTCGAATGTTCATCTTACTTTTGGAGCTAAAAGACTACAGACAAACAGACACACAACACAACCAAACTTATGATAAAGGTTTAGTCTCAAAATCCCCTTTACGTTTTTCCCATAAGGGTATTTTACGACTTTTAGTCTCAGGATACCCTTGATTTCAAAAACTAAAAATCAAGGAGATTTGGAGTGTAATAGTCTCAAAATCCCTACACCCCTTTTTTGGGTCTATGGCATCTGATCCTAAGATCAGAACGAAGTAGAAACCGATCCCAAATTGTTTTGTAATCGGACCGTAGGATCCGTTTGCAATTTCGGTCGGGGAATTACGATGAATTATTAAGTAAAAGTAGAAAAGGTTTATTTCAGAGACAAAAGAATATCAGTAGAAAACGCCAGCTACCGCAGACTCGGCCGAGAAACTTAGCAGACGAGAGAGGTTTGTACAATTCCTATTAGTACCTACCTACTGTACCCAGTCGTGATGCTACGTGCAGATTCTGTAGCCGTCTAGAGGGTGTACAAAGACTACACTTAGGAATTTAAACATCCCGTCAGACCATGTTTCTCATCAACATTATATACACTGACTAGCAGTTACCCGCGACTTTGTACGCGAGTGCCGTTTCCGTGTACATTATATTATCTGTGCATGTACCTTTGAGAAACTTGACATTACACCGAACCCGTACTCGAGTGTCAAACGTTAGTCGTTAGACCAAAGAGGGAGTACTATGTCCTGTCAAACTGACGTGACATGACATGACATCATCCTCTTGCTAATAATTGGCGCTGCTAATCCCGTTTTTTTTATTTTATCCTATAGATCCTGTTAATTATTCGGGATAAAAAGTAGCCTATATGTCAATCCAGGTTACGAACTACATATATGCCAAGTTTCATCCAAGTTGGTTCAGTAGTTTCGACGTGATTGAAACACAAACATCCAAACATCTAAACATCGAAACTTTCGCATTTATAATGTAGAGGTAATTATAATTAAATATTTTACGACAAAAATGTTTAATAAAACATTTGATATTTTGAGCATAAAACCACCACTGAGGACGTGCCATGTGATGTGCTCTGCGTCCATCTCTGCAGGGGTATGCCAATCAAAGTTTAACTGCAAAGTTTTAAATCATGGTCAGTTCATACTAACTCATAGTTATTCTGTGACTAAATAGTGACATTATGATGTCATTTAATTTGTTTTCGCGCATATTTTGCTGTCAAGTGTTTAAAATTGGTACAAAATTGTACCACGTGACCTGAAGAAATTACACTGGGCAGTGAAATATAACTTGACAGCAAAAGATTAGAATACGGGGGCTGAACCCGGTCGAGCGAGCACACAAGAAGCTCTATCTACACACACATAGACACTGTTTGATTAGATTATGTTTGTGTGTTACTGTGTATGTAGAGTAGACATGAAGTATACTTCAGTTCCCAGCAGTGGTATTGTTACACCGTGTACGGTGAGGAGACGACGAACTCAGACTCGCCAGACATTTTTTTAGAGAGCAACCAGAGCTGAGAACTGGTTTTTGGAAGCGATGCAAGTCATGGGCGGTAGCGAGCTGAACATCCTCATCTTCTTCTTCTTCTTTATTTATGGACTCTATTATTCGACAGATGATTTGGATTAGAATAGAAAATCCATGGAACATGGATGATGATGATGATGCTGACCTGGAGCCAACTTGTTGCAGTAGCACACATTACAATTTTGTGTTTTCTTTCTTTTTAATGTTTTTTTTTTCTATGTGTGATGTAACAAATAAATCTATGTCTATAAATAAATAATTTCTTCCAAGTCAATCGTCAGTTTTGAAGGCAAAATGGTGGGTTTTCGCGTAACTAAAGTAAAATTAACATAGTAACATTATTTATTTGTCAAAAAATGTAGAGCCTTGATCACGAACAAATGTGATAGTCGTAAAAAAATATAATGGTTCTGTGTGGGGATCGAACCCACGACCTACAGCGTTGAAGGCAGACTCCAACCGAGCTATGGCGCTTGTTATAAAAGAAATCGCTTATAACTTGCACCGACTCCAGCGTTTAGAACGTTGCTATAAATCTAACTTTCTATTTGTTACTACCAGTCCTATCTAGTACCTAGGCATACCTATATAGTACATACATACTATATTTAACTATAGACCCCTTAAAGATGAGTTTTCCTACTTAAAAACCTAGGAATTAATTACAATACATAAAGGGTTAGTCTCAAAATTTATTTTAAATTTTAAATGTTTTCTAAATCCCTTTTAAGTTTTCATCCTTAAGGGGATTTTACGACTTCTTGTCTCAAAATCCCCTTGATAGATATAAAAAATATAGAACCAATGGAATTTTGAAACAAAAGATCTTAAAATTAATAAAGATTTTATTCACAAAGAAAATTACGTTTACACCTAACCTACCATGGACTACATGTGTCTGCAATAAAGATTCATTTATTTATTTATATATTTTTTTAATACAGTATTTAAAATACTTATAAAATACACATGAAACAGAATTGAAATGAAACATCTAAGAATTTGTATTTACAGGCACAGCCCCCGTATGCCAATCTTTTGCTGTCAAGTTATAAGTATTTCACTTATTTATATTTCACTGCCCAGTGTAATTTCTTCAGGTCACGTGGTACAATTTTGTACCACGTGATCATTCTTTTTAGACACTTGACAGCAAAATATGCGCGAAAACACATCAAATGACGTCATAATGTCACTATTTAGTCACAAAATAACTATGAGTTAGTATGAACTGACTATGATTTAAAACTTTGCAGTTCAACTTTGATTGGCATAGCCCTGCTGGAGTGATGAACGCAGTGCATTTTCTTTCGCACAAGGCACGCCCTCGGTGGATGTGCACAGTTGAAAATGCATTTATTCCATAACTTACAGATCACTGGAGGTTTGTTTCATCACTATTTACAAAGAAAAAATAATATTTGATGTTTTTACCTACAATAGCTAAGTATTAAAGTAAATAAACTTAGAATATAGAAAAATATGTGTAAATAAATAGGAGGTTTCATGTTAAATTCGTCTCGATACGCGAATCGATAGTTCAGTTATCACAAGGAACCCTAATTTGTCATCGGTTCCGCGCTCTACGGAACCTTTTGTTCGACGCCGCGCAAGAGGGTTATTCTCTTCGCTTTTTTGCAATAATTCGCAAACGAAATCAATTGTGTGGATACGACTTTATTAAGTCAAGGTATTTTTTTTTGTGAAACTTTTTCGAATTTGTTAGGAAACCAAAATAAAGTTTTCTGAATTTTTTTTTTATTATATTATAGGTATACCTATACTTTCCCACTGCTGGGCAAAGGTCCCATATCCCTTCAATACCCTCGATAACCTCTGAAAATATTAAGCAGTGGATGAAAACCACAAGATTTATAGGGATAATGCTATTTGTATAATATTTAATTAAATATAAAATTTAATGCACCCTGCCTGCAGTCGTCGATTTGAACTCTGTTTTTATCTCTAGCATTTAGAATTCAGAGTTCATTATAATAATTTTTTTTGTTCAAAATGCTATTTTCTTAACTATTTGTATATAGTTATTGTTTTGATCAATAAATAGTATTTCATTATATATTTAATTGGGGCACACCTTTGTGTCAAACATAGCTTATTTGGCTCATCAAAAAATGTTCATAGTTTGATTCAAAAATTTTGAAATAAAGGGGATTTTGAGACTAACCCGTCTTATCCACCCCACTCCAACAATACGTTTAACCGCTTAAAAAAGAAAAAAAGCGTTGTACTGTACATCCCTTTCGCCAAGTTTAAAAAAAAACATAAAAAAACTCCTTTGTTCGTCTTCCATTCTGCAAGAGCAGCTGATTCCTTGCTTTTGGAGTAAAATAAAAAAAAAATGTCAATGCAATATTGGAACTACCCAATTAAAGTTTGGTGAAAACCATTTTTTTTTTTAATTTTTTATACGACTAAATGATAGAACAAGCTCATAGCCCACCTGATGTTAAGCGGCAACCACTGCCTATAACGATGCAGTGCAGATGCAGTGGACGTGCTCAGTGTGGCAACACTGAGCACGTCCACTGAACCACTTCGAGATACTTCAAGATATTTTGCTTTCATAACTATGTTTTATGAAATAAAAAGAAAAAAACTAAGATCCTTCCATTTGTGTATTTGTGTGCTACGTTCATTTTACATTGGTGTCTGACAAGCTCGTTTTTGCATTTTTTTAAAATGCTTGTTTACAAAAATAGGTACTCATTACCGACTCAAGTTTAATAATGGGTTTTATTTTTACTAAAATGTGTCGTATTTTTTTTATCACCCCTTAAATTTTTGATCAACCAACATATCGAATTTAACAAAAAAAAACCTTTTTACTCAAAATTAGCTGTTTTGTTCACCCTTCGGTTTTAGTTTTTACCCCTAACAATGGGGTTAAAAATAAAATCAATAGATTTTCGCGTGACGGATAAAAAATTGATTCATTTTTTTGTTGTAGCAGATGTACTTTGAGCTTTTACACGTGAGTTTTTTTAATACTAGTAAGCCGGCAAATCTATCGGGCTTTTGAGCACCGATACCGATAATAATATACAATATCGACATGTCAATTGTTTCAACAAGAGTAATGTTTATTATTTTTACAGTCGCAAAATCCATAGATCTTATAAACAAATTATTTAACACAGCTACTTAAATGACAGACGCGTATTCTGTTAGGCTTCTTCTAACTTAAGAGCTATGCTCTTGTCGGCGTAATGTATGCATTTCCCGCCAGGTTCTTCTTTTCAGGGCAGCTTCCTTGACGTCCTTATACGACATGACATCTATCTTCGCCTTCACTTGGCTCATGTAGCTAATACGCGGTCTTCCTCTTCCTCTCTTTCCTTCTACCTTCCCTTCAATGATATTTCCGATTAAGCTGTCATGTCGTATAAGGTGTCCAATCATCTTTCCTCTCCTGTTCTCAACAACTTTTATAAGGGCTCTCTCCTCGCCTACTCTACCTAATACTTCTATGTTTGTTACTTTTTCTGTCCAGCTAATCCTTTCCATTCTCCTCCAACACCACATCTCAAATGCTTCTGCGTAGAAATTTTCTTCAAACGTACGGAAATTCATCGATATTGGATTGTGATCTACATTGACAGGCGTCACAGCTCAGTCGGTAATGGCTCTGCCTTCCGTGCTGTGGGTCGTGGGTTCGATCCCCACTGAGAACAAACATTTGTGCGTGGAAAACATAGATGTTTGTTCTATATCTGGGTGTTACTATGTATTATAAGTATGTATTTACAAAAAAAAAAAGTATTTAAGTATTCTTTCAGCCATCTAGTTCCCATATTACAAGCTTTGCTTAGTTTGGGACTAGAGAGCGTTGTGTGTAAAGTCCATGAATATTTATTTATTTATTGTATGGAAATTTTTATTGGATTCAAGAGTCGAACCGACAATCGTTGGAGCAAATAATACTCGAGTGGAGACCACGTTTAGGCAAGCGTAGTGTAGGACGCCCTCCGGCGAGATGGAGCGATGATCTGCGAAATGTAGCTGATAGACACTGCATGAGAAGAGACGAAAACCGAGACCTGAGTGGACTGATATAGGCTGATGATGAAGAGTAAGGCTGCTAAGGCAGTACCTACCGTATCTGCATGATAGTAATGTTCATATTCATGTGTTTTAACATAGGCACGGCTGCTATTTGCAGTTTAACATGAAGGTCGATCAATGACCTAGGACAATACCGTCTGGTCTAGATAAACAGCTGACGAACCGTGACCTATTCACTCTTCACGATAGGAATAATGACAATCCTACTAATATTATAAACGCGAAAGTTTGTAAGTATAGATGTTTGTTACTCTTTCACGCAAAAACTACTGGTCCGTTTGGATGAAACTTTGAATACATAATAGCTGGTAGCCTGGATTAACACATAGGCTACTTTTTATGCCGGAAAATCAACAGAATAAAACGAGATGCGGACAAAGTCGCGGGTGGAAGCTAGTTTTTAACATTTTATTCGTTTATATTTTGTATATTACTTTAATAAAAAAGTTGAGGAAAAATGATGATATTTTTGATTCAAAACTCATTATTATTTAGAATCCATTATTATTTTATTTATTTATTTATTATAAGGCATCGCCAACAGCAACCATAATACACTTTCGAAAATAACTTATAAACAATAATTATATTATAGAATGTGTGCCAATTACAGGCATGCACAGCATTCGCAACAATATTACAGACAACATTAAAGCAGAATTTTATTTATATTTATATTTTTTAATCCATTGTCAGAATTATCAATTAATTTTGTTATTCATTGTCCCATGGTCTTGCTGACACCCACGTTATAGAGAATCCTAGGGTGGAGTGAGGACTTGATTAGTTAGCAACCACCACCTTCGCGATTTACTGCAATCTTTTCAGAAGTAGACGACCTCTATGACCTGGTGGGCGTATAAGACTCAAAGGTGTGGGTTCGATTCATAAGAAATTAGATACTCTGATAAAACTCAAGTACCTAAACTATCTAGATTCAGTTTTACAGAACAGTGTAGATAACGTGGGCGTCATAAAAAAACAATCTAAGACAGAATCAACATTTAATTTTCAAAAAACACTTTCTTCAAAAAACGTCTTTGTCAGTCAGAATTTTGTATTGACAAAGACTGCAGTGATATAAAAAGAAATTATGTTATAGATGTTAATTATTTCCAAATCATAGATGGCTTTTTTGTTCTATTTTTGGAAGTTTTTATCTTAGATGGTTTTAAATTCTGTTGTTTAATTTTGGTGATATATTTACCTCATTCTGTGAGGTATTTTTAGTTCAAAATGTTAGTAGGTGTTGCAAATATTTCAAAAGTTTTGTGCATCAAATGTAACTTTTTTCTTGATAGTTTTATTAATATTTCTCAATTTTTTTCTGGCAAAGCGGGATTTGAAAAACCTCACTTGTCAGAGTCAAGTTTAAGTGCATGCACACGCTAAATTAGGGTCTAGTTAGCTTAGAAAATAATATGTATACCTTACCTTTAATAATTTAGGTATTTAATTCCCTATTCACATAAATCCTGGTACACAATAACACAATTTTTCAATTTACTTCATATAAAAACTATTTTCGTTAAAACTTCGCGAAAAAAAAACCGAAACGCGTTCTTATTTCAAACTCTCGAGACGAACTGAACTGGCGATGGATGTGTGTGATAAAAAGTAACTCCCTTATCAATCGAGTTTTTCCCTTATGTCCTTGAAAATAGGGTGGCTTTTCACTTAACAAAAGCTTATCAGACGAGCGTCTGTCGTATCTTTACTGCGTCAAACGATATTGGATCTTAAATCTTGGATGATACTGTCCGCTTTTGATTGAGATTCGATTTAACTAGTAGACGAAATAGATACAATCTAAATTGTACACTATTCTTACTATTTTAGAGTACTTTTTTGAGTGACAAAACTAAAGCTTCAAAGTTTGCAGCCAGACAGTTTAACTGACGGGAAATATTTTAAGAAATTGGTAGACATTTTTTTATTTTTGTTAATTTTCTTCGCGATTGTATAAATAAATACAACTTTTACCTACCTTTCTAGCTCAATCAGTGATTTCAAATACATTTAAAAATAAACTAGGCAAGGCGCAAGTAAGACTTACCTACGCATGTAGTGTTCCATTCATAAAGTTGATCAAAGATTCCAAATAAAAAATAAAAAATAATGATTTCGTAACCATCGCCCGAGTGTTACCAATGTATGTTGAGCTCCCATATAAAAGAATTTTAACCATAAAATGGTTCAGGTTATGATGGGCAAGTAATAATTGGAAGAAATCCGTCTGGAATGAAATATTTCTCACATAATTCATTATTTCTTCAACAAAGTTTTTACAAAAAATATTAAATATGAGGTTCTTAGGCTATTTTCCACGTGCTAAATTAAATGATTAAAAAAAATTTTATAAATAAAAATAGAGAAATAGTTCTCAATATTTTGCCTTTTGGCAGGCAGCATCCGTCTGGCGAGGTCAATGAACTCGGATTAGACCCTTTGAGCGTCTCATCGTCGTCTAGACGATATTTATTTGAAGTTGAGACAATGCAATGTTTTGTTTTTTATTGAAACACATTTTGATGCATTTCAACGACATCTAACTCCAGAATACTTAATAAAACATTTAATTTGGTTTTGTACAACTATAAGATAGAACTAGCTGATGGCCCACCTGATGTTAAGAGGTCGCCTTGGTTTAGTCTTAAAATACCCTTTCAGTTTTCCCCTTAACCCCTAAGGGGAAAATTTAAAGGTGTTTTTGAGACTATTTTGGTTTCCTTCTGTCATCTGTCTATAGCTATCCCAGTTCAGTTTTCCCTTTAACCCCTTATACTTCCCGTTTCAGACGAAGAAAATCTTTCTTACCTGAGTTTCAAATTAATTTTCTTTTTCGCCATATTTCTTGTTCAAATGGCTTGTAGTGCAGGCCCTGTGAGGAGTAGAACCAGTGTGGTGACCAGAGAGTATTGGTAGAGCTCCTCGGAGAGTTTTTGGATAAAAAAGTCCATGAATCCCCGCAGGGGAAACACGCAGGGGATTTGTGAAATCCCTCCATTCTTATACATTCTGAAACAATAGAAGAGTTTTTTAAAATACGATTCGAAATTAAATTAAATAAAGTTTCTGATATGAAATAATGATGGAACAAAGACAACATCTTCATGTCTCAGAGTGATGGACGCAGTGCAATGCATCACAGGGCACGTCCACAGTAGACATGCTCAGTGAGGCAATGCATTAAAGGCAGAGGTACCAACTTAACATCGGCTGAGCATGTACAATAAGGACGTGCTATAAAAAATAATTTATAGTACAGTCGGCTACACATCAACCTATCAACGGTTCGAACTTTGAACTATTATAATTTGAATGTTGCGAATCATGCGAGAGGGACGATATGTTTTTATGTGAGACTCGCTGCTTGCGCGCCACGCGCCTACACATATTGCGATCCATTCGCAACATTCAAATTACAACATGTAATATATTGTCCCTATAAGCCACAAAGGGACTTATTCAGACCAAACACGTGAATAGATTGACATGTGCAAAAGTTGAATACAACATGTTTGAATTTTTTTTATCTTAGAAATTTGCGACAACCCTGAGTGTTTATTTACTTTGTGTATGTATCCAGCCTGTTAGTACACATGCACACGCATCTTTCTATCACATTGCATCCACACATAGACACTTTAACACGTGTGCAATGCTATTTTTAAAGAAACTTTAAGACGCTTTTCATGAATGAAACGTTCTGGTTTTACATACTGTAAGTTCTTTAAGCAATTTAAAATAAATAAATAAATGAAAAACTTCGAATTATTAAAAGTCGTAGAACAAATGTTGTTCGGCATGACGTGTAGAATACCCCCTTTCGGACTTATAGGGACATTATGTTACATCCTGTATAATAGTACAAAGTTTAAGCAAAGGATAGGTTGATGCGTAGTCGTCTGTACCGCGCGAGTGAAGCCACGGGCCAATGCTTAGAATTTTCAAAAACGTGAGCTCCTCGCTACGTTTTCACGTGTACGTTGAGTAGGTCAGTTACGTTACGTGTGACCCCGTCCCCCAGTGCCGCAGGGCTGTGCTGAACCAACACATCACATTTTGCCAGATAATAATCAAAATAAATAAATATTCAGGGACATTTCACACAACGCCCTCTAGTCCCAAACTAAGCAAAGCTTGTGATATGGGAACTAGATGCTGATACAATACTTATATACTTTTTTTTTTGTTCAAGTAACTACTAGAAAATAAATGACTTTATTCACAAAGAAAATTATGACTAATACAGTATTTACAATATTTATAATATACAAAATACACATGAAGCAGTTGAGCTATCTACACACCGTTGCAAACGATTTATAGATAGCTCAACTGAACCAAATCAGTAGCAATCGGATATACTTTTTTTTTAAATATGTAAGAAATACACATGAAAGAGTTGAGCTATAAATATTTATAATATATTATAAATATTGTAAATACTTTATTAGTAGTAGTTTTCTTTGTGAATAATTTTTTTGTAAGTACATACATAGTAACACCCAGACATAGAACAAACATCTATGTTTATCACGCACAAATGTTTGTTCTTGGTGGGGATCGAACCCACGAACCACAGCACGGAAGGCAGAGCTATTACCGACTGAGCTGTGACGCCTGTCAAAAAGATAAATCTCAGTGCGATTATAGCTTGCGTCTCATTAGTGAATAGTGACTGAAATAATGAAGTGGGCAACTCGTCCCACGCGGGCCGAGTTGATTTGGGACGAGTTGGCACATTTTTTTTATTAGATAGGTAAGTTAAGTACCTTCTTTTTTCCGTTCTATGACACTTTACATTTTTTTAATTTACATGCAGCCAGTGCAGTGTCTTGGGCACGCTTCCGATTGGTACTGATTTGGATCAGTTGAGCTATCTATAAATCGTTTGCAACGGTGTGTAGATAGCTCAACTGCTTCATGTGTATTTTGTACATATTATAAATATTGTAAATACTTTATTAGTCATAATTTTCTTTGTGAATAAATATCACATTTTTTTAAGTTAAATCTTATAAGAGGTTTTTTACTAAAAACATTTAGCGCAGTGTAAACTCAAATAAAAAAGTTCATATTTGACAGACGCCGCCAAAGACCATCTGTCATATCGTAAAGTTTAAAAAAAAAACTTACATAAGGCGCAACCCTATTTTTATTCACTGAACAATGAAACCTCTCCCCGCACGCACACACTGACGCACAGACAACCCACACATCGATAAGACGCACACGGCGTAACCTATATACAGGGTGTAAAATTTTCGGTTCAAAGATTTTTATTCTCACAGTTCATTAATAATGAGATTACAATAGTTTAGTTAAAGTAGGTACTTAATTACGTGGAGAACTAGAGACAAAGCATGTAGATATGTGAGACAGAGCTAAACAAGTAGGTAGGTACCTAATTTTGCAAAGCATAATAAAAAATGCTAAGAAATTAACGAGAAATTTCACGAATCATGAAAATATACGTTACCAAATCTCTTATGATTGGTTATTAAATAAATAAATAGATATTAATGTTCATTTCACACGACGCCCTCTAGTCCCAAACTAAGCAAAGCTTGTAATATGAACTAGATGGCTGATAGAATACTATGTGCAAGAACACATTTCCTACATCTCGACTAAAAAGTATTTTATTTTTTTGTGTAAATATGCACACAGTCTCAGACACGGAACAAACATTTATGTTTGCTATCAGTGATGTTTGTTATTGGTGGGTATCGAACCCACGACCCACTGCACGGAAGCATAGCTATGACGCCGGTCAATCCTACTAATATTATAAATGCGAAAGTTTAGATGTTTGGATGTTTGTGTTTCAATCACGTCTAAACTACTGAACCAACTTGGATGAAACTTGGCATATATATAGTTCGTAACCTGGATTGACACATAGGCTACTTTTTATCTCGAATAATTAACAGGATCTACAGGATAAAATGAACGAACGGGATTAGCAGCGCCAATTGGCAAGAGGATTTCATTGTCATGTCATGTCACGTCAGTTTGACAGATCGTAGTACTACCTCTTTGGTCTAACAACTAGCGTTTGACATTCCAGTACGAGTTCGGTGTAATGAGGTGTAATGTCAAGTTTCTCAAAGAAGTATCCGCTCGGTACACGCACAGATAATATAATGTACACAGAAACTGTAGACGCGTACGAAGTCGCGGGTAACTACTATTTCTTGTATAAAATCTTCTAAAAATCATACAGGTATTTTTCACTTTTGTGAAAACAATCTAGTTGGAATATTTTAGGAGAAAGGAATATATTTTACATATCTAATAAAGTATATAAAGTGGTGTCTTATAAGAAAATACATATATAAATATGGAACATAATATTATTTACCTTTTCATGTCCAACAAGACTTCAGTCATTATTTTATAATTATTTGAAATATTTAGTTTGTTGATTTTCCATCTCCTTCGAGTAAATACGTCCCTACGTTATTAGTACAGTCGGCTACACATCAACCTATCCACTGTTTGAACTTTTAACTATTATAATTTGAATGTTGCGAATCATGCGAGAGGGACGATACGTTTTTATGTGAGACTCGCTGCTTGCGCGCCACGCGCCTACACCTATTGCGATCCCTGATTCGCAACATTCAAATTATAATAGTTCTAAGCTCAAACAGTGGATAGGTTGATGTGTAGCCGACTGTACCACAACGTCCACAACAGAAAAACCTACAAAATACGAAAATAATACTTTTTTTAGCGTCAGACACGAAATATTCAAGGCTACCACCCCCTGTATACACACGTACAACCCGTGTACGTACAGGTCTACACTCACACACGCAAAGCACTCCAATGACGTACTCCATATCTACTTATCGTTCATTTCCACCACGCGGTATGTCAATTGACCACTAAAGCTAAATACTTATTAAATTATGCTAAATTCGGAATTCGTATTCTTCATCGATTATCTAAGTAAAGCAACGTTCTGCGCGGTCACTATATGGATGGGTGACCGCTAGTGGCATTTACACACACTATTAGTTTTATAGAAAAAGTGGTTCATATTGATATTTATCGTGAGTAGTTTTAAAACACCCTGTATATTGGGCTAGATACAGCTTAACATCAGGTGGTATCTGCTTGTAACTTCACTCTCGTAAAAACGCGTTTAATAAATAACTTGGTTTGTTTCCCTTTTTTACTTTCTTTAACGAGTGTAAGGGGTTGGTTACCATTGGTCGACCCACCCTTAAGTTAAGGGTGAAATAACGCATTAAATAAACCAATGGGGTAGGTGTATCGTGATTGTAAAATCGATACTGTTACAAAATTGGGGTGGGTTTCGATGCACCCCACTATAATGCAATGGTCGATAAAAAAATTAACATAATCGTAAAAAAAATAAGAAAAATAGCCATCACTTATAAGTTACCCCTTTAATAATGCAAGCCTCACAAATCATGTCTACTGAGGACGTGCCCTGTGATGCATTGCACTGCGTCCATCACTGTGAGACATGTCAGTGTTAATTCGGCTGTCCCAAACCAAAACCGTCTTTTAACGACGTCTATTTTTCAAAAACGTCTTTTTACGACATCTATTTTTCAAAAACTGTCTTTTTACGACGTCTATTTTTCAAAAACGTCTTTTTACGACATCTATTTTTCAAAAACTGTCTTTTTACGACGTCTATTTTTCAAAAACGTATTTTTACGACATCTATTTTTTAAAAACGTTTTTTTACGATGTCTATTTTTTAAAAACGTTTTTTTACGATTTCTATTTTTCAAAAACGTCTTTTTACGACATCTATTTTTCAAAAACGTCTTTTTACGACGTCTATTTTTCAAAAACGTCTTTTTACGACGTCTATTTTTCAAAAACGACTTTTTACGACATCGTTCTATGAGTGGGCTTTTCCAGAAATCCCTTGCGTGTGACATTCTAGGAACGATGCTGCAAAAATAACAAAACGTCTACAAAAAAATGGCTCATACTAGGTTTTGGTTTAGGACAGCCGAAGTGTGATGTGCCTGTAATAGCACCGGCACACAGCAATGCGAGCATCACTGTGCACAGATATAGGTGCTAGTATTTACCCCGGACGAACCACCACACTAGAAGCGCTACTACTACTAAAACACGTTTAGAAGTATATATGTAAATATATATAAGTATATATATATATAAGTCTTCTAAACGTGACAGGTGGAAAGCCCATCGCCGCTTACTTGATAACTTTGTTGAAATCAAAAGCTGAGCACGCTTCCGATTGCTACTGATTTGGATCAGTTGAGCTATCTATAAATCATTTGCAACGGTGTGTAGATAGCTCAACTGCTTCATGTGTATTTTGTACATATTTCAATGATAGGTATATATAGATTCTACATAGTTTTATACTTAATATATTGATGAAAACCAAAAAAAAAAGCTGAGCGCGTTTAAATCTTTTCTTAGGGATTTTTTAAATTGTTTTATAAGTTGAAAAATTTTGTGAGATGCAAAAAAAGTTTGAACTTTTAGGGTTCTTTATAACTAAAACAAAATACCTTTGATTTAAGTAATTATGTTACATAAAAGACCTTTTTTAACCGCCGACGCAAAAACGACGGGGTGTTAAAAGTTTGACGTGTATGTGTGTGTGTCTGAGGCAACGTAGCAAGATTCGGGGGTTTTTTAAATTTTTAATTTAATTACTTGTTTTAAATGTTGGTATGAGACGATGGGCGCAGTGCAATGCAACACAGGGCACGCCCTCAAAGGATGAGCTTAGTGAGCGATGTATATAGGTAGTTACCACTTAACATCAGGGCCATCGGCTTGTCCTATCCACGAAAAGTTTTATGACTAACGACGAAAAAAGGCACACTTTTGATACTACTATTATAAATGTCAAAGTTTCGATGGACAGATAGATAAAAACTTAATTGCACACACAGAAGAAATAAATTACATGAAAGAGATAAACATAAAAATAGAGAGTACAATGGGCGGCCTTATCGCTAAAAGCGATCTCTTCCAGACAACCTTTGGATGGAGAGGAATGACGAAAGATATAGAACGGCGGTGTGCAAAATTTTAAACCTAATAAAATTAAAACAAAAATATAAAAAGTTTAGATGTTTGTGTTTCAATCACGCTGTAACTACTGGTCCGATTTGGATGAAACTTGGAATACATATAGTTCGTAGTCTGGATTAGCACATAGGCTACTTTTCTCGTTTTATTATGTTTTTTTTGGTGTCTAAATCGTGGGTAACTATTTTTAAAAATGTTGAAATGCGCGAGTGAGAAGTAGTTTGTGGTACCATCAGCACAAGTTCTACCTTACCACCTTAAGGGTGCATTTCCTGTACACCGACTGGCCGTTAATTTTTGAATACCAATAGAAGTCAATTATTTCGGGTGTAAAAGTTATGAAAACAATGAGCAGTCATAAATTTAAATAGATGGTTAGGTCTCTGGTTGGTCAAAATAAGAGGACAAAAGAAAAAGACGAGGTCAGCAGGGGTATGCCAATCAAAGTTGAACTGCAAAGTTGAACTGCAAAGTTTTAAATCATGGTCAGTTCATACTAACTCATAGTTATTCTGTGACTAAATAGTGACATTATTACGTCATTTGATGTGTTTTCGCGCATATTTTGCTGTCAAGTGTCTAAAAAGAATGATCACGTGGTACAAAATTGTACCAAATTGTACCACGTGACCTGAAGAAATTACACTGGGCAGTGAAATATAACTTGACAGCAAAAGATTGGCATACGGAGGCAGGTAGCGAACAGCTTGCAAGCGAAACAGTTTCAAAAGTGGTAAGGCGGAAATTTTGCCGATAGTACATACAGTTGGAACCCGCGAGTAGTCTCCGCAACTCTCGCTGACGAGAACCCGCGTCATTCACACAATACCGGTCCATGCTACCACGCTACGCGGCGCGTCTCCACTGTCCCACGATCTCCATCACACTGCAATACTCGGAGGTCAAAACCCCTAGCTGACAAGTTAAATATAAATAAATATTCATGGACTTTACACACAACGCCCTCTAGTCCCAAACTAAGCAAAGCTTGTGATATGGGAACTAGATGGCTGATACAATACTTATATACTTTTTTTTGTAAATACATACTTATAATACATAGTAACACCCAGACATAAAAAACATCTATGTTTGTCACACAAATGTTTGTTCACAGTGGGGATCGAACCCACGACCCACAGCACGGAAGGCAGAGCCGTTACCGACTGAGCTGTGACGCCTGTCAGTTATATTTATCAGTTATATTTCACTGCCCAGTGTAATCTCTTCAGGTCACGTGGTACAATTTTGTACCACGTGATCATTCTTTTTAGACAATTGACAGCAAAATATGCGCGAAAACACATCAAATGACGTCATAATGTCACTATTTAGTCACAGAATAACTACGTATGAGTTAGTATGAACCTGACCATGATTTAAAACTTTGCAGTTCAACTGAGATTGGAATCGCCCCCCTGTAGTACTCACAGTAGGTTTTCATTATTTTTTTAATTGGGGACAGTTTGGACAAAAAAAGTCCGATCTGTACATAGGAATTTTTAAAATTTTTAAATGTATGTTTTTTTTAATGTAAACCCCAAAAAACCCTACTGAACCTGGCATCGTCCGCCTCTGGACTGGATACTGATTTTTATCTCTCATCATCATCATCAACCTACACTCGTCCACTGCTGGACGTAGGTCTCTCCTAAGACGCGCCATTGAGCTTTATCTCTCACCGGCCTCGATCTATAACAGCGCATAGCAACCGAACCTGATTACGACAAAGTCGTGACGACATTCGACCTTGACACGCCGCGACAATGGAAACGCGCCCGTGCCAATGACACGTAGCCGGACTAGCCGCTTCACCTGACTTTATCCGCTAATTATAATTGCTAGTGAAGCTATATCACAGAATACATAATAGTAAGTAGGTATAAGCTATAGTTTGCAATACCACGGTTAGTATGAGTATTTTTAGATTTCGACACGCGTCACAGCTCAGTTGGTATAGCTCTGCCTTCCGTGCTGTGGGTCGTGGGTTCGATCCCCACTGAGAACTAACATTTGTGTGGCAAACATAGATGTTTGTTCTATGTCTGGGTGTTACTATGTATTATAAGTATTTATTTACAAAAATAGGTATTACAAGTATTTTATGAGCAATCTAGTTCCCATATTACAGGCTTTGCTTAGTTTGGGACTAGAGGGCGTCGTGTGAAATGTCCGTGAATATATATTTATTTATTTTATTAGTTAAGTAAATGCTGTTGAACTATATTCTTATTCTTTATTGCACACAACACAGGACATAAACAAAAGACAGAACAGACTATACACTTCAAATTATACCTACCGTATTAAGCTCGTCACAGACGACCAAGATGCTATAATTATATTATATCTTAAGATCTTAAGATTCCTTACGATAAAATATTATAGCATGTGAATTTGTAGTTTCCTTTGACTTCTTAAAATAAGTTTGCAACTTTTTTGCTGAGAGTTTTTCGTATAAATTAAACTCACCGTGATATTTTCTATGTTTGATGATTGTCAATCCAAATGGTTCGCCTTTAAAGCCTTATTACACTATGCAATCTGAAGTCAGGCTTACTGATAGTGATGTAACGTGATGAATCGAGTTGTTTCGAACTCAAGTTATTTGAGTTGACTCGCATCGAGGACTTGCATACGTATAAAGTCATACAAGTGAAAATCTAGCACCAATTTCTCTAACCACTTAGGTAATCGGCAAAATTTCCGCCTTACCACTTTTGAAACTGTTTCGCTTGCAAGCAGTTAGCTACCTGACCCCGCCTTTGTCTTTTGTCTTCTTATTTTGACCAACCAGAGATCTAAACATCTATTTATTTTTATGACGGCCCATTGTTTTCATAACTTTTACACCCGAAATAATTGGCTTCTATTGGTACCTATTCAAAAATGATCGGCTAGTCGGATTACAGGAAATGCGCCCTTAAGGTGGTAAGGCAGAACTTTTGCTGATGGTACGTTGCATATGGACCTATTTGAGTCAACACAATTGGCGGCTTGAATCAAGGTTCAGTTTAACTAAAATACTTAATTCGAGTTCGAAATAATTAAACTCGTCACGTCACACATCACTGTCAGTAAGACTGACTTGAGATTGCATAGTGTAATAAGGCTTTTTAGAATGCGTTGATGCAATTTTCAAAGGAAAGCCATTTTTGTCGAACTTGACGCATTTATGGCATTCACCATTTGTGATTACAAATTGGTCATCGTATATAGTGTTTATTTAAAAAATACGTGTGACATCTTCGCCGTTTTTCAAGAGAATGAGACCATAGTATATATTATAGTATCATAACCGTGTGGGATACCTTAAGATGCTATTTTATCGTAAGGAATCTTAAGATATAATATTATAGAATGTTCGTCGTGTGTGGCGCGCTTTAGTCGTAATTTTGTTTGTGAATAAATAATTTATGATGATCTCATGGTCTATGGGGACTTATTATAGGGTCACTTTTGGTCAAGTTTCAACTTGTCCTGTCTGTCTGATGTTCAAACTGTGGTTGCACTATAATTATGTCAGTAGGTAGGTAGAGAAGTCAGTTACCTCAATGGTGAGATTTTTATGAATACAAAAATAGATCCCATTTTTTTAGTTCTGTATTTTTTGACGTTATCATAAAAATACAACGTAAAAATAAATAAAATAGTTTTATTTTTCAAGAAAAAAATTTTGAAGCAATCATCCCACTAGTATTTTAAATGTGAAAAAGATGTTTGGATGTTTGTGTTTCAATCACGTCGACACTACTGAACAAACTTGGATGAAACTTGGAATATACCTATAGTTCGTAACCTGGATTGACACATAGGCTACTGTTTATTCCGAGTAGGATATAATGAACGGGATTAGCAGCGACAATCCTACTAATATTATAAATGCGAAAGTTTAGATGTTTGGATGTTTAGATGTTTGAATGTTTGGATGTTTGTGTTTCAATCACGTCAAAACCACTGAACCAACTTGGATGAAACTTGGCATATATATAGTTCGTAACCTGGATTAACATAATTATAGGCTACTTTTTATCCCGAATAATTAACAGGATCTACAGGATAAAATGAACGAAAAGGATTAGCAGCGCCAATTGGCAAGAGGATTTCATTGTCATGTCATGTCACGTCAGTTTGACAGGGCGTAGTACTACCTGTTTGGTCTAACGACTAGCGTTTGACATTCCAGTACGGGTTCGGTTTAATGTCAAGTTTCTCAAAGAAGTATCCGCTCGGTACACGCACAGATAATATAATGTTCACGGAATCTGTAGACTCGTACGAAGTCGCGGGTAACTGCTAGTAAAACATAGTTTGACGTCCTCGTACGGTACGACGTCACGCCAGTTGCGTCAGAGGGCCTAGTACGAATTTTGGTATTTAAAGCCGGTGTACAATAAAACGTGTGAAAAATAAACAATACACGTACGAAGTCGCAGGTAACACCTAATTTTTTTTTTTTTTTTTAACCTGTACTTTCCCACTGCTGGGCAAAGGCCCAGCAATTTTTTTTTTGTGCAATTTTTCTTGATTATTTCATAATCAAGAAAAATTTAATCGAGCAAAAGATTTAGGTATTATCTCATTTTATTAGATGCATTAAAAATATATATGAGTCAAAATATTCATATAAAAGTTGTTTTACTTATTATAAACAAAATTTTATAACTTTACGCGACTACGGTGCAGCAAAAATGAGGGTTATGATTATATTTAATGAGTACCAATATACCTAAATCATTTTTATCAGTAGCTTAATTATGGAATATTTAGTTGATTTAAATATTTCTTTGTATTTTTTTTCTAATGCATATTTTATTAGGTACACCTAACCTTCCATTATCTGTGGGTTAATTAAAATTAATTAATCTCGTCCTAGCACGGATTCTATTTATTATTGTTAGACGATTATTATATTAGTATGCCATACTTATTTTTTTTTACTTTACTTATACTAATTAATTTTCAGTACCTACTATTTTTTTTTAGGTAATAGAGACTAGATACTTTTCTTTGTAATAGATAGATATGCTATAAATATAAATCTTTAAATTAAACGTAAATCATGATAAATCAAGTCCCCAAAAAATATTAACTATCTGATTTAAATATTTAAATGAAATATTTAATATTTTTCGAGCACATTATTTATTATTATTTACGTTAGTTAGATTTAAGTATTTAAATCTAAAATTCATGAAAAAAAAAATATCTGGGTTCTCTTATAAAAAAATCTGTCATTTATAAAATTAAATTATTAATAAACTAAGCAAAGCTTGTTATATTACAAGCTTTGCTTTTGGGACTAGAGAGCGTTGTGTGAAATGTCCATGAATAATTATTTTAATTTCATAAATGAGCAAAGGTAGCAACATCCCATTTTTTTTTCATCCAAATTGTATTTCCTATTTTTGTAAAATAGAGAGTTTATTCAGTAATCCTGGTGGTGGTATATCTGATAATAACATCATTGGTTATTATTATTGTAACTCATAATTACTATTCTGCTACTACACGCAAAGAAAACAAAAAAAAATGCCTACCGTCATTTTAGTAGACATGGATGTTGCTACCTTTGCTTCTATACCTATGACTCAAATGACAGATTTTTATGGGAACTAGATTGCTGATAGAATTTATATATATTTTTTTGTAAATACAACACCCATGCCGTAAATATAACACCCAGACATAGAACAATAGCTATAGGTAGGTAGACGTAGAGTTTTTTTTTTTTCAGTAAGTCTATGTAGAGTAGAAGTACCCACGTGACATAGACCGCACGGTTCACAAAATATGATGACAGCTGTCAATCGCTCCAGTCACGACCGCGTTACTATTTTAATAAGCAATTAATCAAAGATATAACCTAGAAACTAGACTCACCGATTCTAGGTTAGGTTTAGGCTAACGCACAAACACTGAAATCACAACACGTCACCAAAAAAACTTTTTAAATGCAATCTCCTTGGATCAAAAATCTTATCACTGAGCTCGTCCGAGTTCTGTTTTGTATAAAGTAATTCGTATTTGTATAAAGAAAAGTTATTTCACCAAACGATTTCTCTTCGTACAAAAAATGCGAATCACTTTTCGCAAATCTACAAAAAAAACTACGGACTGATATCATGAGGTTTTTGAATTTGGAACGAAAATCGCGCCATGTCACACGACAGGAACAAAAGTTTCGGTGCAAACTTAAAACAGTGGTTTCAAATTTTGCCGGAGCTAACGCCTTCAGTTTTAGAAAGAGATAGATGTGGTTTTGACAGCGCAGACTCAGAGCCGGGTTCAATGTACCAACCTACGCCGCCGTGGGCGCGGGCGACGAGCTTCCATCCCGCTCTAACACCGCGTCTGCGAACGAGTGCGAGCGAGAAACGTGATGCGGTTCACTTTTTGTTCCGCGTTTGAATTTCGATCGATGTAGCGCGACGCAAGCTCTTGGTACTTGGTTTTTTTTTGGCTCGTTAGCTATTTGTTTTTTTGGTAGAATATTGGAAAGAGGGTGGGTGGCTTTTTTATTTATAATTGCTCTTATCCTTGCTTACAACAGCACTCATTTATATTTAAAAAAACTTATACTTTGTGCCAGTTATTGACATTAAAAAAAAGTTATCGCCAAACCAGTGTTAAACCTTATGAAAAGCGTGATGCGCCAGTCACCCATCCAATTAGCGCAACCGCTGTACGTAGCCTACAATTTTTAATTAGTTAGAGCCACTAAACACACAACGCCTTGACCGTTTCATTAGCGACAAAAAAAGTAAATAATGAAAGTATGAATGAGAGATACGTGTTGTGATCTAATGAATGTGAATAATTAACTAGCAACCTCTGTACTGTAAGCTTTGAATTGCTTTAACAACCATGCTGCATCTTGCCCAGTCGTCCTCAATAAATTATATAGGATATACAACATTCAGTATGAGCCAGATTTAGATGGGTGACTGCTATTAGAATTAAAAACCTAATAGTTCTGTGTTTAAGGTTGGTAATACAGTAATATTTGACATTGACAGCGACCTTCAGATAGCCTATTAGCTGTGTTGAGTGGGTACTTCTATGAGCTGTGTTTTGTAAAATGTAGCTTATTTTATAAGCATTCGTGTTTTTGGAAGGCTATTTTTTTAACAGCTTAGAGTGCAATAGCAACGCACCTCATTCTAATGCAGAGATAACACTACTGTCTTTAAGGACGTGGGTTCAAATCCGGGGAAACTCGAAAAACTTTTTGCACTAAAAATAAGGTCACCCTAAAAATTATGTGTTCAACTATGATTATGATTAATTCTATAAGAACTCTGTTTAATACCGTTAAATTTACTGCTTTGAAGTTAAGATCAATAAGTTTTTATTATATTCTATTATACAATAAAATCATAAATAATATACAAAAAGAGAAAAATAAATAATATACTTACACTAAAAATGCCTATATGCAGTACTCAATAAAAAATGCAAAACCTAATAAGGAATATGCAAGTCACAAGTCTGCATCGCGATAGCATCGCTTGGCAACAGCAGTCTCTATTTATAAATTCTATTTATAGCATTAGTTCAATTAGTGGCCTAACCAAGCAAAGAGATCTTACTCACTGTGCAACTATTTATAGAGGACGAGATGATTTAAGTTTGAATCGTGATGATAACCTCTTTTCTTGAAATAGTTTTAAATTACCTTATCTGGTTTTGATATTAAAAAGTAACCTATATCTAACTATATAAAAAAATAACTGTTTAGATTTTTATTCAAACTGGTTCCACCGTTGTCGTGATATTAGCATATATCGACCAAATACTAAAAAAATCGCATTTATAATAATTACTAGCTACAATACAATATTACCTACAAGAGGAACTTACACGAAACGTTTATTTATTAAAAATTGTTAGTACTTGGCTAAATCACAGTATATTCATGAGGTTGCGGTTTTCGAAATGTGTGCTTTGTTTTATTAATACCAACGACAGAGTGAGGCAGAACGAGAAAGTTCTATTAGATTCTAGTAAAAAACCAAAATCTTACAAGAATCTATCAATAATACATGATTGTGTTCTAACTAGTTTTTTTTATTAAAAAAGTATTTTTTTATTCATGGATATATCACACAACGCCCTCTAGTTCCAAACTAAGAAAAACTTCCAAAAAACCATAAATATTTTTGTTCCATAAATAATTTAAGGATGCGCACGTCATAATAAATATTAAACTACCCACAACGTTCAATTGCAAGTTGCAAGATAC
Organism: Gandaritis pyraliata; assembly: GCA_947859175.1. Classification (NCBI taxonomy): domain Eukaryota; kingdom Metazoa; phylum Arthropoda; class Insecta; order Lepidoptera; family Geometridae; genus Gandaritis; species Gandaritis pyraliata. The sequence goes on from OX401879.1 coordinate 4,567,325, forward strand.
AATGGATTATTCTTGACATTAATTACCTGTTGCAGTGAGCTGAAAAAAGTAACCTACATTATTGAACAGGTTCGAGTCAAGGCTGCGTTTTGTTGCAAAAAATACTTGGACTTTATAAAACGTTATGGAGATGGTTACGATGGACTTTTATTTATTTTACTGTTGTTTTTTGTGCATTTATTTACGATACACTTTGGTTTCATCTCACCTAGATTTTTAGAAAGCTTTTTTGTGCCTCTTATCATTTTTTTTATTGCATAATCCTAGTATTGTAATTTTTGGTATAACTATGTATTTGGGTGGGACTTTTTGTGTGTGTAAATCTTTTTTCATCATTTCCACTGAATTTTTTACATACCTACCATGTTAAGGACACCAGCAGGGGTAGGTATGCCAATCAAAGATGAACTGCAAAGTTGAACTGCAAAGTTTTAAATCATGGTCAGTTCATACTAACTCATAGTTATTCTGTGACTAAATAGTGACATTATGACGTCATTTAATTTGTTTTCGCGCATATTTAGCTGTCAAGTGTCTAAAAAGAATGATCACGTGGTACAAAATTGTACCTGAAGAAATTACACTGGGCAGTGAAATATAACTTGACAGCAAAAGATTGGCATACGGGGGCTGTAATGCTTTAAAAATAATTTGTTTTACAATATTGACTGACTCCTACTGAGGTTGTAAAACTCTGACACAAAAGTACCTACTTAGTAATAAAATCTTCAATGGTTATTCGTGGGTTGCTGTAACATCACCTACATTGTTTACCGTTTATGATATTTTGACGGGAGTATTCTCAGTCATCACTCAGTTTTTCCTCAACTCTCATTTTTGTACCTAATTCTTGTTAAAAAATATTGAATCAATATTAATATGAGCACGTTTGAGAATATTTTAAAGAACGACTTAAGATACGGATGTAAGCTAAAAGTGAGTAGTAGGTATACCTCGTTACGAGATGAGTAAGTTACAATTTTATGGCATATTGTGAGTATTTATGATAAAATACCTTGTAAGTGTTTAATAAAACTGGCAGAAAATAATAAATAACTATATATTCATGGACATTTCACAGAACAGTCGAAGTAAATGTCCGATATAGGTGTTTTTGTTCAAATATATAATTCAGTTGTTTGTATCTTAAGCTGAAAAACCTTATTTATGTATTTAATTTAAAGAAAATAATAAAAATATATCTTTTTGAGGCTCTTTTCAGTAATATGCTGAAATATAGGCAGTGCAGCGTGAACCAGAATAATATTTACGTGGTTATACCTCTAATAACATCAGAAACTGTGAACTTAGTAACCTATACCCATGTTCCCGGATACAGTCACCATTTCCATAAAAAGGCAAAAATAAAAGAGCAAAAAAAAAAGTATCAAAAATCTCGGTCACTGTACCCGCTCGCCTGTTTTAGTGGGAGTGGGTAGGCGGCCCGCGTGTAAACGAGACAGATATAAAAATCTTCGCACCGTGCTTAAAAAAATAACGGGACGATGCGCGAGCGCAATTCGACCTCAACTTTTTTTCATCAATCTTTTCCAATGATTTAATTTGATTTTCGACGAAAATTATTGTTTTGAATTCAGGAAGAGGCGATTTAACATCTGCTCGGGTCGTTTTGTTCTCATCAAATGCAAGAGTGCTATGTGGAATCTATTTTTAGAATGCGTTTTTTTCTTAGAATTTCGCGTTGTTTTCTCAAAATTGCCCTTAGGGGAGGTAGTTAAGGATCTCTACTTTAAAGAATGTTAGGAATTTTAGGTTAAAACTAATTCCAAGTTATAAAAATTTTCGTTTATAAAATTACAATTCTACGGCATGACTTTTGTCCTAATTGAACGATTTTTTTTCTATGAATTACGTAATTAATTAAAAAAAAATGTTTTATTTCCGGTAAATTAAAGTATTTTGCGAATGGTTATCAAGTTTTTTATTTTTTTAATAGATTTTTAGATAGTTTTGTGAATGTCTAAACTTCAGGCCAATACTTTTTAAAATTGTAGAGAACGGCTCTACAATTTTTTTGTAAATCTTTTAATAAAAAATATAATAACCCCCCTTTTATTAATGCGTATGATTTAAGCCTTAGATATTTCAAGGCTTATTTTTTTTTTATTTTATTAAATATCATAATTTAGATTCGTCATAATTCTGTCTTTATAATGAATTAAGGAATTAAGTTTTTATTATTATTTTTAAAAGTATTTTTTCAGCTTGTCCATTTGTCTAAACAGTTTAATTACTTCCCACTAAATACCTATTTTTTTACCTAGTAGGTAAGTAACTTAATATACGTAATTAACTAATTGATTAATTTTTTCGTTAACTAGAAATTAATTTTAAAAAACTTAACAATAAAACTTAGGCTTTAGTGGTAACTTGTAAAATAAAATATTACAAATGCAAAACGAAGCGTTGTCTAAAAGTGTGCAGCGCCATCTACCGACATAACAGTACAATTACCTACTAAACTAATTATTATAAAATATAGAACCAAAATTATTTCCAATAAAAAAATTATTGTTTCAGATAATGAAAGATAATGAGTGATGGGCGCAGTGCAATGCATCACAATGCACTTCCTCAGTGGACATGCTCAGTGAGGCAATGCATTATAATAGACAGAGGTAACCGCTTAACATCAGGTGGGCCATCGGCTTGTCCCATCATTAAGTTGTATAAAAAAAATCAAGCATTAACTTTTTTTGAGATTTAAAAAAGCACTTTATTAAGACTTGCTAAGTTTTATCTTTCATTAATTTATTGAAATAGATTAATAACCTACTTATTTAATTATAGTCAAATGAGAAACTATTTAAAAAAAAATTTAAACTTACCTACCTACCTACCTCGGCGAAACAAAACCTCCCAATTCAGTATCTGTGAAAGAGAGAATAAAAATTACAATAAATTATTAACAAACTAATAAAAATTAAACAAAACAAAATAATCTCACGGGATCCAGGTCAAATTAGTACCTTATTAATTATAAATATAATAAATAAATATTCATGGACTTTACACACAACGCCCTCTAGTCCCAAACTAAGCAAAGCTTGTAATATGGAAACTAGATGCTGATAGAATACTTAAATACTTTTTTTTTGTAAATACATACTTATAATACTTAATAACACCCAGACATAGAACAAACATCTATGTTTGCCACGCACAAATCTTTGTTCTCAGTGGGGATCGAACCCACGACCCACAGCACGGAAGGCAGAGCCGTTACCGACTGAGCTGTGACGCCTGACATTTAAAATTGTCTGTCATGTCAATTAAAATAAAATATAGCTAAATACAAAGTATTATAAGTTATCTTCTAAGTTTAATAAAATGTTTGGGGCACTATGGTAAACCTCGACTTGCGTCTGCCTACCCCTTTGACTATCTAGTCTATCAACCGTACTTATAAAGTGCAGATGCTTATTAGGATTTTAGGTTTTATTTCGCCATTTTTGTAAATCAAAATCCTTATCTTTGCTACCTACCACAGAAGTCAGTAAAAATACTTTTTATATTATTTAGTGATTAATTAATTATTAATACAAAAATTTTATCAAAATAGACAATATTTCGATAAAAAATATTAAATATTAAAATTTAATAACATGGTTTAGTTTTTTTCTTTCATTTTCAATTTGGAATATTTATTTACCTACTTATTAAAAACTTAAACAGCAAAAATAAAAAGAATCATGTCATGTCTGTCACTATAATCATAAATTACTAGGTAGGTAGGTACTAGGGCATGCAACCGGTAATTCTCGGTATCGAAATTACCGGGAATTACCGGTACTTTTGAAAAATTTCGGTACCGGTACTCACGAAGCCAGTCTCGGTTCTTTCGATACTTTCGATACTCAACTTTTCTGTTATTTATTGTCGATTTGTTACTCAAAAACATACACTCTGGATGAAGTTTCATCTAATTTTTTGAGTTATAAAATGTTTTGACGCAATAAGAACATATAAAACGTTGTATCGAGTGATATTATCAGAGTTGTTGACGGCTATTGTTGATTTGAGTCAAAATATTCTAGTAGTTAGGTTCAACTTCGTTTATAGAGGTCAACAAACCTCACCTAACTTAACTATTGACCTGTTGTTCCTGTGGGTAAGGCCAAGTAGGCTAAGAGGATGGTATAGGTGCTCGGCAAGCCTACTTCATCTAAATCATGTCCCAGGCACTGCAGCGTCCCGTTCATAGTGTGAAAAGTGGCCTCTGACGCTGTATAAATCATCCAGATTAGATGCAATGGCCAGATTACCAGTGATGACTATAGGACTCAGCCGTAGTCACAATTTATTGGTTTTAAACACGATCTGAAACACGACTGTATCAGATGGCAATACCTCTGGTCTGTTCTTGAGGAATCTGAGTACCCAAACATATAGAGACTATTATCAGAAACCTTTATGAAACCGGCTATGCTACTATAACTTTGGGGAATTGCACGACTAAACCGTTCACTTTTGAGAAAGGAGTACGACCAGGCACCCATGCTATACAAATAATGGTGAACACATGCGTAAGACCTGAGACGTCTGGAAAGTCGGTGTTAAAGTTGGAGGCGCCAAAATTTTTAACCTACGATACGATGATCATACCACGTTGTTCGCATCCACGGAGTCCAAAATGGTTGCCCTTCTGCAGCGTCTAAAGTCGGCTAGTGCCGATTTAGGCCGGGCTATTAACAAAAACAAGACCAAGTTAATGATTCTCGATCGTTTTGGGTCCATCCAATTGTCGAATGCACTGGAAGAGTATGAAATTGTCGAAGAATTCCAATACTTCATCTATGAACAACAAAGAAAAAATAGTAACTATCCAATCTATGTTTTGGTATTAATCTTTCATGTTTAACTAGGTCCAATAACCAGGGATTCACACAACAGACAACAGACAACATACAACGAGACATTGGTCCCTGTTGTATGAACCTCATCCTGTGCCAATGTAACCTATGTAATAAACAAATAAAAATACTTTTTTTTCTTCTTTCTAAAAAGCAAACTTTAAATATGCTGTCGTATTGACATGGACAAGATAGCGATGAACCAACATAAGGGCGAATCAACTTTTAAGGCACTCCTTTGACAACATTGTGAATAGCTAAAAATAAAAATGAATTATCGAAATGTTAAGCAAATATAGTGTTAACATTTGCACTATTTATTCTATCTTTAGGTTTTGCTATGTGGCATGACATCTAAGCTAGTTTAAACGAGTTTTTGTAGAAAACCTGATGAGTGTGCCTAATAAACATCGCAGCAGAGCGCTAATAAACGCACGCGCACCAGTTGAGAGCTTACTGCGGGCTGAGAGGCGGGTAAAGCGAGGTAGGCCTTGTCAGACCATACCAACGAAATATTAGATACTAATAGCCTCTGATGATGCCAAGTTAGACGCCATTTCTTGATATTACTCAGAACTTTTATCGGTAACTCAGTATACCTGATGATTTAATCTACGTTTGGGACAAAAAGTTGAGATGCATGTAAAATACACAATTTAAGTCAAACTTTTGTTAATTTTTACTTAAAACGTAAGCCTTACCTTTTCTGAAGCGTATAATGTGTGAAAATGCAGTGTCTTCATATGTTTTTATTAAGTAACATCGTACTTTGTTACATCACTTTCGTCAAAAGACACCTGTTTTTTGTATGGAGTTCCGCTGAGTTACCATAGGAAAAGCGAAAATTTTGCTATAAACTATAAAAAGTATGAAATCACCATATTAGCGGAGAATCTAAGTTTACGTTAACATTAAAACAATCTTATTTTAAACTGAAATACAGATTTTATCGTTATTTCCATGTCAGGGACAAAAAAGGAGTGCCTTAAAAGTTGATTCACCCATAACTGAATATGGAGGGAGAGCAACATTCAGTAGACCGTGACAGACGAAAAAAAGCTATCCAATGATTCCATGCACGGAGTCACGATCCCAACGATGGGGAAACGATTAAGGAGGAAGAGGAATTGCGATTTGGCGCAGGGCGCATAGCTAGTAGAACTAACATTTGTTGGGGTAAAGATATTATAACCCATGCTCCATAGCCACGTGAAGGTAATGCGAAGAATGACCACATAACCAAAGAACCAACGACTTTGTATATTATTATGTAGATTGTGTAAAGTCGATATGTAGATAAAGAACGCTTAAAATCGTTTTTCCCGCAATTTTATAGGGGACTTTATGTCCATTTTGGGGCTAATTTAGGCTGCCAGTGTAATAATGAAATTAGAAATAGCCAAAATTCGCTATTTTTACAGGTTTTTACTTCATTCTAGTCCTTTTTTAATGAAATTTGGGTCAGTATCGAAAGTATCGAAAGTACCGGTAATTACCGGTACCGGGTCCAGTACCGGCCAAAAATTACCGGTACTGAGACTGGTACCGGTACTGCATGCCCTAGTAGGTACCCTAAATATAAACCCCTAGAGGTAAAAGGACCAAAACTTCCCCTTCCAAAAAAAATTCTACATAGGTAGGTACTTAGGGTAACCATGATTTTAAAATAAAAAACGAGTTTAGCACTTTTATTTATTTATTAGTTTTAAGTCATTGTCAATATTGTCATATCATATTGTCATATTGTCTCACTGTACATACTTGCTGGGTTTGTACCTATGTACCCTTCCTACCCTTGCCTACCTGTATGCATGTTTTGCTTGAAATAAAGATTTTTTCATTTTCATTTTTTTTCATATTTTTTTGTCACATTTTTTTTTACTCGCGTGTCAGATGTTTTATACCGGTTTTATATTATACACCGGCACTCGTACTAGGTCCTCTGAAGCAACTGACGTGACGTCATCTTCGCGTCAAAAGTTTTATTGTCGCTGCTAATCCCGTTCGTTCATTAAATCCTGTAGATCCTGTTCATTATTCTAGATAAAAAGTAGACTATTGTGTCAATCCAGGTTACGAACTATAATATATTCCAAGTTTCATCCAAATCGGACCAGTACTCGTAGTTACAGCGTGATTGAAACACAAACATCTAAACTTTGACATTTATAATACCTAGTAGTGGGATTAGTGGGACGAAGGGGTAAATCCACCGGGTTAGTCTCAAAATCCCCCTTGGGTTTTCCCCTTTAAGGGGATTTTGAAACTAACCCAATCCACCACCACTCAGGAGAATTTAATATAATTTAGTTATACTTAGTCTTTTTTAATTTTATGTTTTTATTTTAGTTTTGTGGTGGTTAAATAAATAATATATCTATCTATCTATAAATAATTTTAAATATTTTTGTGATAGTATGGTGACCCCACGTTGGTGCCTTCATCGTTACGTTTGATCGTTATAAAGACAGACAATGCGAGATGGTAATACAAGTTAGAAAGAGATGAAAGATCCCCCACGATCTATTTGATTTTTGTGCGACGTTGCCACCCCGTGCAGGGCTCGAAATGCATTTTAATTTTTAAAATTATTATTGTAGATATAATGTCAAAATAGACAAGACGTGTGAGTTTACGCATTGATAAGTGTTCTGTGGGTCTTTTCAAGGCAAGAGTGAAATCGATGTCTTCTAGTCTGTCCAGAGTACGAGTTTACAATGTGCAATACGTCAGACGTCCAGCACACCGGTGTGCGCTGATTAGTATGAAAACACTGAACGGATTTTTTGAGAAACTTGGTCTCGTCAAGCTCAGTGCTTGACTCCTGTTTATGAAGTCGTTAAAAAGAGGTCTGGTACTCCTTTTGGGTCTATGATCCTCTTTTTACAATCAAGTCTTAATTGCCCTTAATTGGCCAATGGTTGCAGACACTCCGTCACCCAACTGAGGGGTAAGTACGAGTTTACAGTGTGCAATACGTCTGACGCCGAGCACACCGGTGTGCGCTGCTTGTTGAGACCAAGCTTCTCAAAAAATCCGCTCAGTGTTTCCATACCAAGCAGCGCACACCAGTGTGCTCGGCGTCAGACTTGCACACTGTAAACTCGTACTCGCCCCTCAGGTCAGTTAGACAATATCCCAGCGCGCGATGGTGATCGACCTATGTAGACTACGTCACACAACCTTGGATTGGCATTAGGTATTTAGTTACATTGTATTATCAAGAACGTGTCTACTATACACTGTATCTAACACACCGGCGCATGCTTGCTTTCGCAATAATTACAGATGATTTTGACAACGTCAGGGGAATTTCGCACATCGATGACGCTGAATACCTGTTACTGCACTTCTTCATTTCCAACTACACAGCAACTACAACTACTACTAATAACTCAAGTGCCTACTTAGTTTATTTAATACAGTATTTTCACTATTCTATCATTATTATTTTTTTCCTTAACCTATCTCGTCCTACTGCTAGGCAAAGGTCCCCCCCAAAGACTTCCAATGTTCTCTATCCTGGGCCTCCTCCCACCATCTCCTTTCAAAGGCGTCTATCATAAAGGTATTCTATCATATCCTACTAATATTATAAATGCGAAAGTTTAGATGTTTGGATGTTTGTGTTTCAATCACGTCGAAACTACTGACCCAACTTGAATGAAACTTGGCTTATATATAGTTCGTAACCTGGATTGACACATAGGTTACTTTTTATCCCGAATAATTAACAGGATCTACAGGATAAAATGAACGAAAAGGATTAGCAGCGCCAATTTGCAAGAGGATTTCATTGTCATGTCATGTCACGTCAGTTTGACAGGACGTAGTACTACCTCTTTGGTCCAATGACTAGCGTTTGACATTCGAGTACGGGTTCAGTGTAATGTCAAGTTTCTCAAAATAGGGGGGCGATTCTAGACCGATAGACATTTTGTCACGATAGATATATATCCCAAGAACTGTCAAAACTCCATAGTTTTTGACAGTTTTTGGGAGATATAACTATCGTGATAAAAAAGTCTATTGGTCTAGAATCACCCCCTAGGTTAGATATCCGCTCGGTACACGCACAGATAATATAATACACAGATAATAATAATATACACGGAAACGGTACTCGAGTACGAAGTCGCGGGCAACTGTTAGTTTATAATATTAGTGGGATGGGATTCCAGTATTAGGTAAGTGAACACACGAACGCAAGCTAGTATACTAAGATGTTGGGACTTGCGACAGAAGAAAGGACATTGATGAATGCAGCAGACAAGACATGCTCGCAACATGTATAATTATCTAATTAATATTATTGCCACTATTGCTGAGATGGCGCCGTGAGATTGACATTTACAAGTCTGAAGATGTAGGCCACTGCCTCCGTATGCCAATCTTGTGCTGTCAAGTTATATTTCACTGCCCAGTGTAATTTCTTCAGGTCACGTGGTACAATTTTGTACCACGTGATCATACTTTTTAGACACTTGACAGCAAAATATGCGCGAAAACACATCAAATGACGTCATAATGTCACTATTTAGTCACAGAATAACTATGAGTTAGTATGAACTGACCATGATTTAAAACTTTGCAGTTCAACTTTGCAGTTCAACTTTGATTGGCATACCCCTGCAGTACGTGAAAGCTAGCCGTGATGTAGATGATAACGCCGGACGTGCGTCTGACTACCTTGGAAGTTCTAAAATGATCTTAAAGAATCCAGCTTTTTCTTTTATTAAAACAAGTAATTTAAAAAAAGCCCGAAACTTGGACCGATTTTCATCAAACATAGCTGTAGTGTTTGTGTTAGACAACTAATACAATCCACGGTCTCGGGCACGCGAGTAAAGTAAGGCGGTACGTCAGTCTTACGCCAGCCACGGGCGAGTGCAGACGTGTCGCTTGTACACACCGCTTGTTGTCGAGCCTGTGACGATCTAGGTACTAGGTGCTGCCTAAAGTACTACTTACTGGCCAGCGAGTAGGTAGGCACTACATGTGGCGACGAGGTAAAAGGTAAGGTTATAAATAACTAAAAAATAAAAAAAAAAGTTTATAAAATAGAGATAATATACCAATATGTTTAACGTAAACAAGATGTTGGTGTGTCAAAATAAAATGGCATTCGGTACTTAGCACGAAAATAAAAACTATTCAGTTTCATGCCGGTAGGCGGGTAAACTAGTTTTATTATTGTTGTTTACCGCTTGGCAGCACAGGCGCAGCTGGCCGAGAACGCGAGCGTAAGCTTGCATTACGCACCATTTTATTTAGATACCTACTTAGTTATTACCATCGACAACCGAGAACATGTAGGGAGGTAGTCTTGTTTTTCTTATTTTCAGTTTGCTTTAGTTTAGTTATTGGTTACATACTACCTACCCACTTTCATTGCATTGTAGATTTTTCATGTGTGTTCAGTGTCGGATAAATAAATTTATCTATCTATCTATCTATGACGACAATTAATTACAAATGTAATTCAAACGTAATTTATTCAGAACTAGGTACATATAGATTAAATTACAAGATAAAACGATGAGACAGCAAAAGTTATAAACTGTGTAGCTGTCTCAATGAACAAAATAAAATGTCAGTGAATAGAATTACGTTATTTACAGGGTAAAAGAAGGACATGGTAGTTAAAAGTAATAATAAAAGTGGTACTTGCCTACCAAATTGGTTGAGTGCCTATTTGACTACCTACCTTACCTACTAGGTAGGTACTTACTCTGTTATCTTTGTTACGTAGTCAGTAAATTAAATAGGACTGTAAGTAACTTATGTTGGAAAAGTTAAGTTAAGGTACCCACTAAACTGGGAACATTTGGTAAAGAATACCTCCATTAAATTGGGAACAGGTACCCACTAAACTGGGAACATTTGGTAAAGAATACCTCCATTAAATTGGGAACGTAACTTATGCTACCCACTAAACGGGGCAGATTGGTTGGTACAAAATGATACCTTCATTTAATTGAGAATTTGGCGTCGCGTGTAGGTACCCACTTAACTGGGAAGATTGGTCGGTACAAAATGATACCATCATTTAATTGAGAATTTGGCGTCGCGTGTAGGTACCCACTTAACTGGGAACATTGGTACTAATTAGCACCTCCATTTAATTGGAAATTTGCATAAAAAGCTCCGCAAATTGGAAATTGGCTAAACCACCCCCATTTAATTGGAAACGGTTCACTGTGAAATCTCTTTCTATTTACAGGTCACCCCAAAATACTTACATCGTAGACCATGTTATGTCATGTTATGTTACGGGACTCCCGTTTCCGCATTTAGACTCAAAGATGGTCCATTATGCGTGGGGGATGTTCTGGCTAGGAGTGTAGTCAGCCTAACTCCTCCCAAAAGTACAGTAGCTTCCTGAGGGCTTCGCAGGCTTGGAAGAGTGACCTGGGGTTGCTTAGGATTTCTGTTCGTTGTATTGCTACGCCCTCGCATTCCAGGATTACGTGGGCAGCTGATTCTTCTTCGGTAAGACAGCTTCTGCAGAGTGGGCTATCAGTGGCTCCGATGTTGTAAAAGTGTTTGTTCCAGGGACAGTGTCCTGTCAGGGTCCCCACAATGATTTTGAGATTCGGTCTCTGCAGGCTTAGTAGACGGCGTGTTAGTTTCGGTGTAATGGCTGGCTCTTGACTGTCTGCAGTCAGTCGTACGTGCTCAGCATGTGTTGTGTGATTGTAGGGTTTTCAGACACACCCAGGTGCGTAGCAGAGAGAACGATAGAGGAAGGAAAGGACTTGGCAACTCGGATATTGTTTCCGATCCTTTTCTGGCTAACTCGTCTGCAGCGTCATTACCCAGTGATCCACTATGTCCCTGCATCTATTGTAGGATTAATCCATTTCTTAAGACGATGCTCTCTTGGGCAAGGTGACTTTCGTGTATGAGTCTGGAGGTGCAGCTGTGGCTCTCCAAGGCTTTGAGTGTGGCTGTGCTATCTGAAAGAATCCACATGTTATAATCAGCGATTCCTCTCCTGTTGATTGCTGTTGCTGCTTCGGAAATGGCTGCACATTCACATTGGAAGATGGAACTGGGTGTGCCTAGTGTCATTGATATGTTAATGTTGAGATCTAGCGAGTGTACTCCGGCGCCTGTACCCTGTTTGGGTTTTGAGCCATCAGTGTAGACTCGTACTTCGCTGATTCCTGATTGATCTTTTTGGTCTTCATGCAACCTGTTATAGTAGAGCATGCCAGTCTCTGAAAGCGTTGCAGTTTGGTTATCACGGTCGTGAGTTCGGTTCTGGTCTACCATACAACTGCTCCGTGTATAAGTGCTGGTCTTATTACGGTTGTATAGAGCCACCGGGTTATTTTGGCGAAAGACCCCATGTTTTTCCGAGCATTCTACCGCATTGGAAGAATGTGGCGTTCGCGCGTTGGAGTTTGTGGTCAAGATGCTTGTCCCAAAGAAGTGCTATCCAGTATGACCCTAGATACTTGACTTCGTTGATTAGCTTGAGATCAGTGTTGAAGAGCTTTGGTACTTTTAGGGTTCCCAGGCTTCTTTTGTGTGTGAACATGATCAGTTCTGTTTTAGTGGGATTGACTGATAAGCTATGGCTAGTGCACCAGCTTTCAATTGTTTTAAACGCTGCTTGCACAGACAGGCTACAGAGTACGTTTTCGAAGCATCCAGTCGTGAGGATAGCAAGATCATCTGCATATCTCACTGTGAAGAGCCCGCGGCCGTCCAGTTTTCGGATGAGTTCGTCCACTACTATGTTCCATAGCAGGGGCGAGAGGACGCCGCCTTGTGGGCAGCCTCTTACCACTATGCCCTTTGTTGTGGTGTTTACTGTGAGTTGTATTGCTCTGTATTTAAGCATGTTGTTTGTCCATTCTGCTAGCGTAGGGTCGACACCGTATCTTGCTAGTGCAAGGTCTATGCTAGTGAAGGTTGTTTTGTTAAAGGCACCTTCTATATCTATGAAGGCCCCCAGAGTTGGTTGTTTTGTGGCTAAACCGTCTCCATTTCGAGAGACTACGCTATGGAGTGCGGAATCTGTTGATTTGCCTGGGCTATAGGCGGGTTGTTGCGGATGTAGCGGTTGGCGTAGGAAAGTGTTACCTCTGATTTCCTGGTCACATATCCTCTAGGGTTTTGAAGAGGAACGATGGTAGAATAATAGGTTGGAAGGATTTCGCCATTGTGTAGTCGCTCTTACCAAGTTAGTAAGAATATAACCTTCACCCCCCTCCACTTCTGGGGTATGTAGCGATGGGCGATGCATCCTCTGAAGATGTTTACTAGGCATTCGGCTGGTAATTCGCCACTCCACCTCAAAAGGCCCGGAAAGATTCCGTCTAGCCCTGGCGATTTGAAAAGATGGAAGCTGTTGATGGCCCAAATTACCTTCTCTTTGTTGATCAGGTTTTGAGCGGTGGTCCAATCTTGACTACTGGTTGCTCGTTCGCTGTGTGCTTCCCATTCGAAAGAGTCTGATATTAGACATCCCGGGAAGTGCGTTTCAAGTTCGCTGGTTTCATCGTCCGTCTTGGTGTACGTGTTGTCGGTCTTATTAAGTATCCGATGGTACGCGCAAGTTCACTGGATAGAATGCCTTTTGTTTTGGCTGCCTGACTCGTGCTATCAATGTTTGTCTCCAGCATATCCTGTTGCCTGAGGCGTATTCGTTTTTGAAGGTAGATTTGGTGGATTGGTATTTCTCCGAGTCCCTTGGTTGTTGAGTGTTCATTGATCTGTTGGAGAATTCCGTACTTTGCAACGTAGTCTTTGCAGTTCCGGGTTCCACTCCGGGTTCCAGGGACTAGTTTAGCAAACTTCGTTATATCAGTCTTGCGCGGGAGGCGCCTCGGACTCGGCAAAGGTAAGGTCATATTTAGATTAAAACTAATCTATCTATGATCCGAACACGATTTGTAGCATTGTAGCAAGTATCGAAGCGATGTAGAGTCCCGATGTAGTCTCAATGTAGAGTCGATGTAGAGTCTCAATGTAGAGTCGATGTAGTCTCAATGTAGAGTCGATGTAGAGTCTCAATGTAGAGTCGATGTAGAGTCAATGCAGAGTATCATGTAAAGTCTCGTTTAATCTCTTGTAGAGTTTCAACGTAGAGTCAATGTAGAATTTCAATGTAGTCTTCATCGTTTTCTTCGTCATGGGAGTTGGATTGGAGTCGCAATGAGTACGACTTTAGTATGATGAAGCTTTGATCTATCATTGATGTGTTGATATAACGAAAAGTCTGTCCAACAGGGTTTCAAAAAAAAAAAAAAAAAGAAAAAAAAAACAGTGAGCTTTGGTCTATTATTGATGTGTTGATGTTAGAATCGCTTTAAGACAAGGCTACAAAGAACGTGCGTGAAGCCCTATTTAGAATTATATGTGCTGGTTCCTGATAGTTGATTTCTCAACTGCTTTGACATTCAAACCAGATGTTTTGGTTTGGTTTTAGATTTGGTTGCTAGTTGAAGGTTGAAGCTGTTTACTTCGAATGTATTCGATTGGTGAATATTTGCTGAACGGAAGCTGGTCAAATGATACTTGACATGAGGATTGATTGAACGGTGTTGGTTGATCCAATTTATCTTTGACTAGAGCTTGACCAAATATGTACAACAGTTGCTATCACTTTAGTTTCATTGGTCGAGCTGTACTTAATACGGTAAACAGCAGTAGCGTAATAAAATAAATTTAATAAGATAGAGATGTAGTGTTTGTGTTAGACAACTAATACAATCCACGGTCTCGGGCACGCGAGTAAAGTAAGGCGGTACGTCAGTCTTACGCCAGCCACGGGCGAGTGCAGACGTGTCGCTTGTACACACCGCTTGTTGTCGAGCCTGTGACGATCTAGGTACTAGGTGCTGCCTAAAGTACTACTTACTGGCCAGCGAGTAGGTAGGCACTACAATAGCTAAGAACACTTCCGACTAATTCACCTTTCAAACTAAAAAACAAAATCAAAATCGTTTCATCCGTTCGGGAGCTACGTTGCCTCAGACACACACACTGACACGACAAACTTATAACACCCCGTCGTTTTTACGTCGGGGGTTAAAAATACGAATCCAAGACCGACAAGGAATAGAGTTAAGACTACAGCAGGGGTATGCCAATCAAAGTTGAACTGCAAAGTTGAACTGCAAAGTTTTAAATCATGTAGTGACATTATGACGTCATTTGATTTGTTTTCGCGCATATTTTGCTGTCAAGTGTCTAAAAAGAATGATCACGTGGTACAAAATTGTACCACGTGACCTGAAGAAATTACACTGGGCAGTGAAATATAACTTGACAGCAAAAGATTGGCATACGGGGGCAGTAAGAGTTGCCCAAGATTGGTCGTCGCGACCGCAGCCTTCAAGTCCATGAGTCCTCTATGAGAAACAGATTGATGAATCAGACCTAGTCATGATGTTGCAATTACTTACATAAGTCGTGCATACATGACGATTAGCTAGGCAAACAGAGGGGCGAGTACGAGTTGGCAATGTACAAAAATGTAAAAAAAAACAAAATCGGTTGATCCGTTCTGAGGGGCGAGTACGAGTTTACAGTGTGCAATACGTCTGACGCCAACCACACCGGTGTGCGCTGCTTGGTATGGAAACACTGAGCGGAAGCTCGACGAGACCAAGCTTCTCAAAAAATCCGCTCAGTGTTTCCATACCAAGCAGCGCACACCGGTGTGCTCGGCGTCAGACGTTTCACACCGGTTTTTACATTGTCAACTCGTACTCGCCCCTCAGGTAGTTGCGTCGTCACGTCACCGGCGTCTATGTCCGCCGGCAGACTAGACTGGCTACCATAGACAGGTTCAGCAGGGGTATTCCAATCTCAGTTGAACTGCAAAGTTTTAAATCATGGTCAGTTCATACTAACTCATAGTTATTCTGTGACTAAATAGTGACATTATGACGTCATTTGATGTGTTTTCGCGCATATTTTGCTGTCAAGTGTCTAAAAAGAATGATCACGTGGTACAATTTTATACCACGTGATCATTCTTTTTAGACACTTTACAATTTTGTCGTGGGTTCGATCCCCACTGAGAACAAACATTTGTGCGTGGAAAACATAGATGTTTGTTCTATGTCTGGGTGTTACTACGTATTATAAGTATGTATTTAAAAAAAAAAGTATATAAGTATTGTATCAGCCATCTAGTTCCCATATCACAAGCTTTGCTTAGTTTGGGACTAGAGGGCGTTGTGTGTAAAGTCCATGAATATTTATTTATTTATTATTATTTATTAATTTTGTACCACGTGACCTGAAGAAATTACACTGGGCAGTGAAATATAACTTGACAGCAAAAGATTGGAATACGGGGCCAGACCCCCATGAGCTTAGAATGTAAACATATGCCATGACATTGTTGCATGGCATTTTATGTATGATCCTTACAAAATGGCATTTTATTTTGTTTCCACAACAAACCGGTCTCAATACATAATTATAGAACTGTGACTCATTCATTCATTACTCATTAAATGAATCCTGATGAAAGAAATTTAAAATTTAAATACATATAAACCAAACTTTACCCGACTCCATTACCAACAGAGATGGTTGCATTGCATGTGTTCTTATGAGCGATGGACAAGATGGAACACTTCATGTTAAAGGTTACCTACCTCTTACAATTTGGATGTTCTAACAGATAACCATGGTTATCTACGAAGAAAACAAATTAAATAAATAAATATTCATGGACTTTACACACAACGCCCTCTAGTCCCAAACTAAGCAAAGCTTGTAATATGGGAACTAGATGGCTGATAGAATACTTACATACTTTTTTTTTTGTAAATACATACTTATAATACATAGTAACACCCAGACTAAGGGCCAACGCACATCTATCGACAAAACTGTTTTGTCGCGTACTTAGTGACGTGAAAATAAATTTTCTGTTATAACGAAAACAGCATATGATGAATGCTTCCTCGTCATATGCTGTTTTCGTTGTAACGAAACTCACATCAATTGACACGACAGTCTTTTCTTACGTTTTTTTATTAATAGGTTCGCAAACCAGCCGTTAAAACAATTTAATTAATTAATTAAATTGGCCGAGCGGCCTTTAAAAGCAAACATGCATGCATAAAATTATGTTTACCTATCTATTATAGCATTGTTTAGTACCCTACCTATTAAACATTGCTTTATACGCATATACCTAGAGAATGAACTGTGCTTTTTTAATAAATAAGAATATAAAGTAATTATGTAGTGTACTTAATAATATTATTAAGTACTTAGGATGATTCTCATTAAATAAGCAAGTAACGAAAACAGCAAATAAAAAGAAGCATATCGTAACTAAAAAAGTTTTACTGAGAAGTTTCACATCACTAACTGTTCGACAAGACGTTTTGTCTTTGGTTTGCGTTCTCCCTTAGGGAGAACGCAAACCAAAGACAAAAAGTCTTGTCGAACAGTTAGTGATGTGAAACTTCATAATTTCGTGACAAACCATGTCAGTATAACTTTTTTCGTCACAATATGCTTCTTTTTATTTGCTGTTTTCGTTACTTGCTTATTTAATGAGAATCATCCTAAGTACTTAATAATATTATTAAGTACACTACATAATTACTTTATATTCTTATTTATTAAAAAAGCACAGTTCATTCTCTAGGTATATGCGTATAAAGCAATGTTTAATAGGTAGGTACTAAACAATGCTATAATAGATAGGTAAACATACTTGAGAAAAGACTGTCGTGTCAATTGATGTGAGTTTCGTTACAACGAAAACAGCATATGACGAGGAAGCATTCATCTTATGCTGTTTTCGTTATAACAGAAAATTTATTTTCACGTCACTAAGTACGCGACAAAACAGTTTTGTCGATAGATGTGCGTTGGCCCATAGAACAAACATCTATGTTTTCCACGCACAAATGTTTGTTCTTGGTGGAGATCGAACCCACGACCCTCAGCACGGAAGGCAGAGCCATTACCGACTGAGCTGTGACGCCTGTCAATTCCTCTGTGATAACTGGTTATCTGGTCTTGGTTATCTGTCAGGAATAAGCCGTTTTCATGAGGAGAGTGAATAGATTTCTTCTAGGCAAATGTACTACATCGTTGGCCGCATCACTTAACATCAGGTGAGGTTGTGAAACGTCCCGGACGAACACGACTCAAAAATACTATTAATATACCTTTGAAACTTACATTTGCCTAGAAGGAACGGGTTAGTCTCAAAATACCCTATAAGGTTTCCTACTTAAGGGGATTTTTTAAACTTATTGTCTCAAAATCCCCTTTAATTGAGATATTTTTGTGTTATCATAAAAACATGGACCATGCATAAAAGTTACAAAATGGTAGTCAAATTCGATTTTATGATATCCCAAATTCCCGACAAACTACCTAAGTACCTAGTTAATATTTTACTAGATTTTAATAAGAGAAATACCCTTTTTGGTTTAGTAAATTTATCTCCTTCTTCTTCTTATATTATATAGCCTCTGTCCGTCATTTCGACAGATAATTTATTCAGGGTTTTAATGTTACAGTTCAAGAGTTCTGGTTGAAGAGACAGGTCACTGACCTAATGACGTCTGACAAAGACAAAACACGAGTCAATGCCCTTCTGACATAATTTTAGCAAAGGTGGATGTGATACCAAACTTTTCTTCAAGCCAAGATTGTTCGTTCGTTCATATGAGTGTATGTGTGTGTGTGTATGTGTGTGTGTGTGTGGTCAACTCTGGTGACGCGACAAACATCTAAACTTTCGCATTTATAATATTAGTGGGATAACATATTAAACAATTAAAAAAGTCTGCAATAACGAGCATTACTTACGAAACGTAGACACCACGTGAATCTAAGGAGTACCACGTGACTCAAAATAGACGATGCTAAGAAACTCCTTTTTGTGTGACCATTTAAAAATAAAACATAATCCCTTCAACATACTAAGTTACTGTCACAAAAAATGCGTAGTTCCCGCCCCAAAAGGGCCATAGATAACAAAGGCGTCTATAGACCAATAGTTCCATAGATCTGACAGACGTCTACGATTGGCTGCGCGTGCGTCGCCCGCCCTTTGAAGAGCGACAACGTCGCCTTCTCAAAGCCCTTTTAGAATTCCGTAGGTTTTTATGAAAATACTTAAGCAATTTTTTTAGGAACGAGAAATTGTATCAAAGATTTCTAAAGTTATGTAGGTACTATCGGCAAAATTTCCGCCTTACCAGTTTTGAAACTGTTTCGCTTGCAAGCAGTTAGTACCTGATCTCGCCTTTATCTTTTGTCTTCTAACTTTGACCATCCAGAGATCTAAACATAGATTTTTTTTTTTCATAACTTTTACACCTGATATAATTTGTTTCTATTGGTATTCAAAAATTAACGGCTAGTCGGTTCACAGGAAATGCACCCCTAAGGTGGTAAGGTAGAACTTTTGCTGATGGTAATAGCTACTTTTTTAATTACGCTCTTATTGGTTCATAATGGTAAAACTGCAAAATCTTGTATTACCATTAAAAAGATCTTTTTTGTAAAGAAGAAAATCTGATTTTCTAATACTTAGCTTCAAAAGTAAGATATGAATTGGTTTTTTTAAGTTTACATACAGTCCTAAAGTTTGTCAGTAATTGGAAGATTTTCAGAAAATTATAAGTAAGTACTAGATACCTACCTAATGACCAAAGGGCTGGCGCTTACCTTGGTTGGACAGAGAATTAGTATTGCCATACAAAGAGGTAACGTTGCCAGCCTTTTGGGCACCCTGCCTGCAGTCGGTGATTTGAACTCTGTTTTCTATCTCTAGCATTTACAATTCAGAGTTCATTTTAATACATTTTTTTTGTTAAAAATTGCTATTTTCTAAAGTATTTGTATATAGTTATTGTTTTAAACAAATAAATGTTATACGTTGTTACCAAAAAAAAAGTACCTAGGTAGTTTTTTTAGAGAAATTTCGAGTTTCTACAAATTAGCACGTAACAAATACTCGACTCTCTTGACTTGAACCTGGTTTCAGAATACGAGAATGAAAGAAAGAAAGAAAAAAAGAAAGGGAAGGAACGTGTGTTTATATATTTTCTAGGAACCAAGGATTGGTTTATTTGTTGTTTTATCCATCTACCTGGCCAGTGGCTCTCATTGGCCACTCATTTTTTTTGGTATCCTATTTTACAAGAACCTCTATTTTACATTATGTAAATGTTTATACATGTTTTTTATGAACATCGTTACTTTGAGTCTTTTTTTTTTCAAATTCAAATTCTTTATTGCGCTTTTATGTTGCATAAACAGGTGTTGAAGTATGTAGAGTATCAAACATAAACCCTGTTAGGGCACAGCAATTAGGTAGGTAGGTATATAAATACTTAAATATTAGGTGGCACATTTTTGCAGGTATCTAATGTATTTAATAGGTATTTTTAGTCTTCCAGAAACTCGTGCAACGAATAGAAACAGTTTTTTGTGAGGTAATTTTTTAAAATATTTTTGAATTTTAAAGGTCTCTCTTCTTTTATAATGTCATTAGGGATTCTATTATATATTTTAACACACTTTATTTTTTAATCTACTTAAGACGTTCTTGGCGTTATTTACCAAAAAAACAACATCCTGAATTACATTGGCAGTAGAATGAATTGCATTGTTTTTGTAGTTATGTTCATTTTAATTATTTTTGTAGCTACTTACATGGGAAATCATAATCTGATATCTTAAAATCACTTAGATTTAAGTGAATACTATTGTAATTACGATCCTAAATATTTTTCCTAAAAAAATAAAACTAATTTTGTTAAATGTCATTCGCTTAATCAAATGCAAACAGTTTAAAATACCTCCCATTTGGAACAAAATAACAAATAACCTAGATCACTCACTACTCTTTATTTTGAAAAATTTGAGTCAAGGGGATCTTGAGACTAAAACTCTCAAAATCCCCTTAGGGTAAAATTACACCGTAATATACAATCTAACTAGATTTATAATCTGTGGTCACTTGATACACACATTTGGTGGTGTAACTAAATTAGTGGTAACCTCCGCCTCTAATAACGCATTGTCTCACTGTGCACGTCCACAGGACATGCCCGAGCATCACAGTGCGTCCATCGCTCTGAAACGTCAAGATGTGCGTGTAATAGCACCGGCCGTCATACCCTGCAAGCCGGCACACAGCAATGCGAGCTTCACTGTGCACTGAAACAGGTGCTAGTACTTACCCCGGACGAGTGAGTACACAAGAAGCTCCTACTACTGCCTATACATTACCTCACAGCGCATTGAGGTCGTGCCTTGTAAGATGCACATCTCTCTCTCTCTTCTCTCTTGCGCATGGAATAAAGATGAGTAGACATCAACCGTGCCTTTTATCCCACTTGTAAAGGTTCCAACTGGCCCAGAAGTGGGCGTGGACACGATAAACGCTAATTACACAGTGATAACGAGTGTTATCAAGTACATTGACCTCTGCTTTAACGAGACGCTGTTGTTTGTAATATCTACTTGTACCTATGTTCATAGCTTTGCTTGATTACAATACAACTGACCAATCCGTAGTAGAGCTTGTTGTGTACTCGCTCGTCCAAGTACAGTACTAGCACCTATTTCTGTGCACAGTGATGCTCGCATTGCTGTGTGCCGGCTTGCAGGGTATGGCGGCCGGTGCTGTTACAGGCACATCACACGTAAGATGTCTCAATGTGATGGACGCAGTGCAATGCATCACAGGGCACGTCCTGAATGGATTTGCTCTGTCTACACATTGTTAGAGGTTACCATTTAATTGACAATCTTCTTCTTCTTCTTACGTGTCAATGGTGACAACAAACACTAGACGATGTTCGAATAGAACTTCGCCACTTTTACCCCTTCCCATACAAACGGTGTTTCATTTACTCGTTTGCCCCTTGTGCCCTACCACCTGCACAAGGGATGATATTATGGACGCCACAGACGAAGGGGGTGGGGGGGTAATATCCTATCCTACTAACCCTACTATCTTACTTCTTATCTTATCTTATCTTACTAATATTATAAATGCGAAAGTTTAGATGTTTAGATGTTTGGATGTTTCAATCACGTCAAAACCACTGAACCAACTTGGATGAAACTTGGCATATATATAGTTCGTAACCTGGATGGATACATAGGCTACTTTTTATCCCGAATAATTAACAGGATCTACAGGATAAAATGAACGAAAAGGATTAGCAGCGCCAATTGGCAAGAGGATTTCATTGTCATGTCATGTCACGAAATTTCGTATTTTGCTTTCCTGTGACTTTTTAGTGGTGTTTACAGTCACTAGAACATTCCCAATGAACTGCCATCATCATCATCTGATGATGAAGCCGGTAGTCGAATCGAAGTCGGTTTTTCTAGTTTTTTTAATTTATAATTATTTTTTTCATGTATATCAATATAAATACGCTAAGCATTATACTTCTTGGTAAGGTTAAATTCTGGGACATACGAGCCATAGTCTTGACGCAGCAATATAAAATTCTTAGAAACTTCTATACCATAGATAAGTTCTACCCACAGAATAATTGGATTAATTCCTATTTGTAGCTATCATAGCTTTATGTAGACTGAAAAAAGTAATGAACACAATATCTTAGCTTCAATAAAATGTTACTAGCTGGTAAAATATCGACAGGCGTCACAGCTCAGTCGGTAATAGCTCTGCCTTCCGCGCTGTGGGTCGTGGGTTCGATCCCCACTAAGAACAAAGATTTGTGTGTGGCAAACATAGATGTTTGTTCTATGTCTGGGTGTAACTATGTATTATAAGTATGTTTTTACAAAAAAAAAAGTATATAAGTATTGTATCAGCATCTGGTTTCCATATTACAAGCTTTGCTTAATTTGGGACTAGAGGGCGTCGTGTGAAATGTCCGTGAATATTATTTAATTATTCATCATTTCACTTACCTATGATTATTAATCAGACAAGATAATCTTTCGTTATAATCGCGTAGATTTATCGTTCAATCTTTTTTTATTTCAAATAAATATTCAGAGACATTTAACGCCCTCTATACATAGTCTCAAAATATGGGAACTAGATTGCTGATAAAATACTTAAATTTTTTTGTGAATACCTACTTACTTACATACTTATAATAGTAACCCAGACATAGAGCAAATATCTATGTTTGCCACAAACAATTTTTTTTTATTTCCAAAGCTTCCAAGCATGCACAACGCCTTACATTTCCCAAACTCCTTTGTCTCATTAGATTTTGACAAAGGAACATCTCTACTTCTTTTTATTCATTTTATTATTTTTATCAAGTTGGTAGTTTTTTTCATTAAACGCTTTATTTGTTTAGTTTTAATTGTACAGGATAACGCTAACGATTTTCTTGATGTTGGCAGGAGGGAAGGGGGGACGCCCATTTTTAAAATGGCGACCTATGACGTAACAATTGATTTTACAGCGATTACACCAAAACCATTTGAAATAACATTATATTTATTAATTTACACAATTTTATACTCTACAATCTCTACTTAATTTTACAGAAATAGAGTACTTTTTTTTAAGTGAAGTTTATTAAACTAAATTTTTACATAGACAATTTTCGTCGTTCGAAAACATGCATTCTAAAACTCCTTTGACATGAAAAGAAAGCATTCGCTTTTGGTTTGAAATTGGAACCATGTTTTTGACGTATGCACTAACAATGAATTCATTGAAGTCACCAAACAAAGACATGCATAGCTCTGATATTGATTGCGTAAAGTGATTCATGAAAAACCGCGTGCGTAGTTTAATTAAATTATTCAGAATCAGAACACACAAAAAGGTTTTTAGGTTATATTACTAGAATACCAAAATCTACTTACCTCTCGCATCAGCCAACATGGCGGCCAGGAACAAAGAGTCATTGAAAAAAAACTGAAATCCCGCTAAAACTACGTCAAATTGACGAAAATGACGTGCAATAATCACTTTTCTTTATTTTTCCTTTTTTTCTTTTTTCGCGAAGCAAGAGACATGCAGCTCGCTGGCTGCATCGGTACAGACTGGGTAGGGCCCCGCGCACACAGTGACAAAATGCACACAAGTGCACGTCTTGCACTTGTGTGCAATGCGTGCATGTACAGACGACTGGCGAAAGCAGGCGTTCGGTACAAGGCTCGTAGCAACAGCGGTTTAAAATGTTTAAATGTTCGAATTATAAAATTATGGTTTTGACCGAAAAACGACGCGCTTGTGCAAATTATATTTAGACTGTACAAAAACTTTTACAATTGTTTTAAATGAAATTGTTGTCTTAGTTTGTAATAGGCTCATCAACAATCTTGAAGAAAATAAGTGTTCAGTTTTCCCAAAACTGGATCGGAACACTAAAAAAGATTTAAGTACTTATAAATAAAAAAAGAATTGTTATTAAGTATGTAAAAAAATAACAAAAATTGAGCCCTATGTCACTCAATATGTCGAAGTTATAATTGAATTTTCTTTTACTTATAACATTTTACACAATGTACTGTTTCCACAGTTTATAATTTTTAATCTCTGACGCAAAAACGACTGGGTGTTATTCAGGTCATAACTAAAGTTTAGAATGATGTGGTTTGCCTCCGTGACCTAGATCAATCTAAAACCATAGTCTAGGCTTCTTCTTCTTCTAGAAGAAGAAGTCTAGGCTAAGTTGCTTAGATATAAGCTTCTAATTCAAACTATTTTGTCTGCACCTATTCATAATTTAGTGTTTTAATTCAAAGACCAAGTAGTCCTGGTAAGAAAGTTTCAATAACAAGGACAGATGTTGGATGGATAGGCAGCAATTCCTTGGTAAAATTTTCACGATTAAAATTATAACTTCAAGTACTAATTATAGTATTAGTACTTGCGGTTATAAGACTTCATAAGTATAAAAAAGGATCATACAAAAGAACGCTAGGAAGCAGCCCCCGTATGCCAATCTTTTGCTGCCAAGTTATATTTCACTGCCCAGTGTAATTTCTTCAAAAATGTACAAAATTGTACCACGTGATATTATAGATATAGATATTTCATTTATTAACCAACTTGTTACATAATATAACTTTGGCATGTCCAACTAATACAGATACAGATTATTTACTTAATCTTATCTAATTTTAACACATATACCTAGCTACTATTATACTAACATTCGCTACTTATTATGTACCTATTCTATCAGCCTTGCTGTCTGGACAGGGGACTGTGAAATGTCCATAGACACTATAGTATATTATATTTATTTCACACTGCGGTGGACGCTACCTACTCCTGCAAATCGGAAAAGGAACAACTCATGTACTCTCTGACTTGATAAAATGGATGACATTCAAGAAACATTTTAATTTTCCGTTTGAATTGAGCTTGAGGCAGTAGAGTTATATTCAAAGGCAACTTATTATACATAACCAATTTTAGACATATACCTTGCTTATAAGCTTTTACGAGTCTGGTTCTCGGCACATGTAATTTATGTTTGTTACGGGTGTTAAAATTGTGTATGTGCATTTTCATGGGAAATTCGTTTTTTTTAGAATGTACTTCTAGCAAAGAATTTAAAATAAACAGAGATATAACGGTTAATATTTTGGCCTTTTTGAAAAAAGCTCTTACTGATGTCATTCTGTGTAATCCAAAAATAATGCGTAATGATCTTTTTTGGCAAACAAGAACTCTTTCAATTTGGGACGCATTTCCCCACACTGTTATTGCATAGCTGATTATTGAATGGCAGTATGCGTAGTAAACTGATATTAATGTTACTTTACTAACAATGGGTTTAAGCTTAAACAATACGTAATTCGCACTGGCCAATCTCCTACAGATGTTTTCTATATGACTTTCGAATGATAAAGTGGCATCCAAAGTGCATCCCAAAAATTTTACGTCATCACTTTTATCACAAGCTGCGTTTCTTTTTGTCGTGTAGTTTAAAATTTTACTTTTTTCAGTGTTTAGTATAATTCCATTGGACTCAAACCAAAGCCTTAATTTAGCAACGACTAGATTAGTTTGTTCTTGTACTGCTTCTTGCCTACGATCCATAACTCCCACATGAGTATCGTCGGCAAAAAGGGTAACAAATGCTTTGCCAGGAAGACAGTTCGGTAAGTCGTTGACGTAGATCAAAAAAAGTAAAGGTCCCAAAATAGATCCTTGCGGTACTCCTATGGTGCTATGTTCTTCTTCAGATTTGATATTGTTGACGTTAGTGATTTGAACTCTATTTTTTAAGTATGACTCTAGTATTTGGTATTCAATACCTTCAAAACCGTAAAACTTAAGCTTGTAGAGCAAAATGTCATGCCGCAAACAATCAAAAGCTTTAGACAAGTCACAGAACGTGATCATTCTTTTTAGACACTTGACAGCAAAATATGCGCGAAAACAAATTAAATTGTCACTATTTAGTCACAGAATAACTATGAGTTAGTATGAACTGACCATGATTTAAAACTTTACCGTTCAACTTTGCAGTTCAACTGAGATTGGCATACCCCTGCAGGCTGTAGTTTATTGCCTATTCTTGTTGTCTCTGGTCGCGTGGAACTGGCACCTAGAATCACCTAGTTATAAGACGATTCTAAATGATCCTTGTGATTTTATTGAATAAAGGAGCTATGCTATGACTTTGATTTTGTTTTTCAACACATCCTGTTTTAAATAATTAATGAGCTTAATAACTGGATTTATTGGTGATAGGGAAATACTGGCATAAATTAGATAAAAAAACCTCCTTTTAAATTAATTACTATTTAATTAAACTAAATGTTATCTACCCCTTTCTGTACTACCGCAGTCTATTATGTGTAGGTCTTCTGTGATAAGACTTGCTTTGTATGTGTGGGTGGGCTGTACAAGAACCATAGACTACAGAGCAATACCTAGATAACACAAGAGTACTAGATAGTCATTTCACTGTCAATTCTGATGTCAATCCTATTAATATAAACCGTACAGATTTGCCCATTCTCCTCTACAAAAACACAAAAAAATCTATTAATATTAATAAAAATAAAATTGTATGAAATCTTCTACACAAGATCTACACACGAAAACTTAATCGTCGACCGCATCGTCACTTACCATCAGGTGAGATTGCGGTCAAACGTTTGTCTATAATGTATAAAAAAAAAAAAATCAAGATCGGGCCAGCCATTCATTCATTAGTGTTTTGTTAGCTGAAATTCGGCATACCTATTAGTCTTCGATGACAATGCAATAATATGGTGACAGCGAGCTGATCTGATGATGGAGCCGGAAGGTGGGCATAGGAACTCTGTGATAAAATGATGCAACCCCATCGAGTTTAGACTCGTTTGTTTTGTCTAGGACTCCGGGCCTAGAGGACGCAAAAACAAAAGCTTATTTTAAAAAATATTTTTTTAAATAAAAACTTATTCGAGTAGGAACCTAATGGTGAAGGTGCTATTAAAGTGATACAGTATGGTAACCATGGTAACGATTCGGAGAAACATCCTAGATTCTAGATCAATATTTTGAAGGGAATCTTTCATCCCTTTCGGGTGTGGTCGTGCCTTTCTTGGTCACTGCGGGTCAATGACCGGGGTGAAGAACTTATATGGGCGTGGTGGGTGTGGGTTTTATTCCTGTATCTAAACAAATTAATTGGGTTAGTCTCAAAATCCCCTTTAAGTTTTTCCCATTATTGGGATTTTGCGAGTAGGTAAGTCTCAAAATCCCCTTGAATTTTAAAAACTTAGAATCAAAGGGATTTTGGGATAAAAATAAAAAGTGACCATAAGTGCATTTTTATAATATCTTAAAAGATAGGTACCTAGACCTACATATTAATGATCGAGATGTTTTAAAAAAAATTATTGACTGGCTATGTAAAAAAAAATAAACAAAAAAACATAATATTGAAAGTCTCCCAAACAAAATTCAAAGATTAAAAAAAATTACAAAAATAAATATCAGCAAAAAGATACCTAATTAGACTGTTTTTAGTGAAATAAATTAATCTGATTTGCAAATTGTTCTGTTTAAATATTTATCTGCATCATCTAAAACTTATAATAAAATAATATAAGTACGTTGGTTCATTTGTACCTATAAGTGGCCAACGCTACCCTCGGGTGACGGAGTCTTTAGGCCTCCTTAAGGCCTCCGTGTAAGACTGCTAGAGCCGGGACAGTGTAACGTGCACGAAGCACGGACGCGCTCAGATCTCACCACTAGCGGTCACCCATCCGAAGTATCCGCGCAGAACGTCGCTTTACTTAGATAAATCGGTGAAGATTGAGTAAGCAAGAGTAGACATGAGCGAATTTGATAAAAAGTAAAATATGTAGAGCTAAAGGTTTATAGTGTCTCAACTGTGTCTATGGTAGCGTAGGTCATGGTATAGAACTATATTTATACAATACTTATACAGAGTGTAAAAAGATTATTCCCAATATCCTAAATTGTACTTTCAGACCATAATTTTCGATGACCAATAAAAAAAATTTTTTTAAGAAAAAAATTGTTGAAAAAAATTCCAAGTTCTGCAGGGGTATGCCAATCAAAGTTGAACTGCAAAATTTTAAATCATGGTCAGTTCATACTAACTCATAGTTATTCTGTGACTAAATAGTGACATTATGACGTCATTTGATGTGTTTTCGCGCATATTTTGCTGTCAAGTGTCTAAAAAGAATGATCACGTGGTACAAAATTGTACCACGTGACCTGAAAAAATTACACTGGGCAGTGAAATATAACTTGACAGCAAAAGATTGGAATACGGGGGCTGAAAATAAGTTTCAATTTATGTTTGTTAAAGGTAGGTAAATAGAATTCTTCGAATTTGAGAGAATAAATCCCTAAATTGAATTTATGTAATAAATGGAACTGCCATAATCTCTGAACATCCAAAACAAAACCATTTATTTTTCATCAAAACTTTTTCTTCTAAAATCTTACGAAAAAAGTTTTTTGAATTCATTTTGATATCTATGTACGATATGATAGTTTTAAGGGGGTAATTCTATTACACCCTGTATTGCCATACCAATACAGGGTGTATGTAACTGCTGTTTGGACTGTGTAAGACGGGTTAGTCTCAAAATCCCCTTTGAGTTATCCCCTTAAGGGGATTTTGAGACTTTTAGTCTCAAGACATTACCGAAGATTCATGTAAATCTAAAAATAGCGTGATTTCATCCCTCAATTACAAAACTCTTAAAATAATCACAAAAAAACCACCACTTAGCAACGGACTTTCTTACTCAAAAACACAATGTTATACGATTTTAATCATTATTACTATTAGTAATAAAGTCGTTTTTCCAAAACAGTTTTTGAGCAGTTTGCTTTGCGATTGTAATCCTTATTACGCGTAAGTTAAAGTTCAAAGTTTAATAAATGAATTTTCTTGAAGCTTAAAACCGGCTTTGGAATAATTGATAAGATTTCGCTGTTTTGTTGGATTTTTAGGGTTCAATGAAGAAAATAATATTAAAACCATGTTTATTAATAAATTCTTGTATGAGATTTGACAGGCGTCACAGCTCAGTCGGTATAGCGCTGCCTTCCGTGCTGTGGGTCGTGGGTTCGATCCCCACTGAGAACTAACATTTGTATGTAACAAACAAATATGTGTTCTATGTCTGGGTGTTAAAATTAATGTATAATATGTATTTACAAAAAAATTTAAGTATTGTATCAGCAATCTAGTTCCAATATCACAGCTTTGCTTAGTTTGGCACTAGAGGGCGCTGTGTGAAATGTCCATGAATATTTAGTTAAACACTAAGGGCGGCTTGCACCAGAATCACTAAACGTATTTAACAGCTAAATAGATTTAAATCTGACGTATTTATATGACTTGACAACTCGCTAAATACTATTTTAATAGATAAACGCGTTTAGCGATTCTGGTGCAAGCCGCCCTAAGGTAGGTCAAGCATAGAATCGAATAGAACAACTTAAATAAGTGATACAATGGGCGGTCTTATCGCTAATCAGCGATCTCTACCAGATAACCTTGGACGGAATGGACTTCGAGGTAGAGAACCCTGGAGTCACAAGTCTCTTGTCACGTTTATCTGAACTGGCGTCCTGCAATGCTTGTTTCTTGAACCCGACTTCTTCAAACGACCTTGCATTTATTTTTTGGGAAACGCTAGACTGCAGGGGTATGCCAATCAAAGTTGAACTGCAAAGTTGAACTGCAAAGTTTTAAATCATGGTCAGTTCATACTAACTCATAGTTATTCTGTGACTAAATAGTGACATTATGACGTCATTTGATGTGTTTTCGCGCATATTTTGCTGTCAAGTGTTTAAAAAGAATGATCACGTGGTACAAAATTGTACCACGTGACCTGAAGAAATTACACTGGGCAGTGAAATATAACTTGACAGCAAAAGATTGGCATACGGGGGCTGGTGAGGAAACTAGGTCGCCTATAGGCCTCTTTAGGGTCGAACGAGGGTTGAAAATGTTGAAAACTCGACGGTCATTGGGTTTTGCATAAAAATACGAAATTATAAGTATTTTGTACTTAACTTTTATGACATCTGAAACATCCTAACAAAAAGCCTAAATAACTAGATTTTAACTAGAAAAATCAACAAATAACTAGATAGATAGATAGAAAATACTTTATTGCACACCTTAACCTAGAGACTACTATAACATACAAAACAAAACTTAACTAATTGTACAATGGGCGGTCTTATCGCTAATGAGCGATCTCTACCAGACAATTATGGACGGAAAGGACTACGAGGTAAACTAGGGGTGCTATCTAAAGATAACTAGATTTTATTATAAGAATTAATAATCCCAGTTATGAAAATCATTACCGAAGGGGTGTGCTTTTGACTTTTGGTTACAGGATTTCAGCCCCCGTATGCCAATCTTTTGCTGTCAAGTTATATTTCACTGCCCAGTGTAATTTCTTCAGGTCAAGTGGTACAATTTTGTACCACGTGATCATTCTTTTTAGACACTTGACAGCAAAATATGCGCGAAAACACATCAAATGACGTCATAATGTCACTATTTAGTCACAGAATAACTATGAGTTAGTATGAACTGACCATGATTTAAAACTTTGCAGTTCAACTTTGCAGTTCAACTTTGATTGGCATACCCCTGCTGGAATAAGCCCAATAGACAGATATTCTCCCAAAAACTGTTTGATTTATCAGATTTATGACAGTTCTTGTGAGATATATCTATCGTGACAAAAAAGTGTATGAGTCTAGAATCACCCCCCATTAGAGTCACGCGTGTTTTGTCCTACAGCCTTAGGGATGTAAGGGGGTAGTCGGGGGTAAAACAGAACCAGTGTTACAAAATACCCCAGACATAACAGAAGCAATTCTGCAGAGCTTCGTCTGAACATGGAAGTACCTGGGGGTCGTTGACCTGACGAGAGCGGGCCTTGGCGAGGTGCGACCAAGGTATTAGCGGTAGCGGACGCGGACGCGGAATCTACGCAAAAACGACGGGGTGTTATAAGTTTGACGTGCCTTGTGTGTGTGTGTGTGTCTGAGGCATCGTAGCTCCCGAACGAAAGACCGATTTTGATTTTGTTTTTTTGTTTGAAAGGTGAATTAGTCGGGAGTGTTCTTAGCTATGTTTGATGAAAATCGGTCCAAGATGGCCGCCGCCACAAAATGGCGGATTACATATTTTTTCACAACTTCTTCAATAATGGGTATCAAAG
Source organism: Gandaritis pyraliata (assembly GCA_947859175.1). Taxonomy (NCBI): domain Eukaryota; kingdom Metazoa; phylum Arthropoda; class Insecta; order Lepidoptera; family Geometridae; genus Gandaritis; species Gandaritis pyraliata. The sequence goes on from OX401879.1 coordinate 4,598,857, forward strand.
TCGGGGGTTTTTTAAATTTTGAATTTAATTAATACTTGTGTTTGTTGAGTTTGCTTTGAAGAACCGCTAGACTAGGGTAATTAGCGCCTAGGGCGTGTTTGACCCCGCCGGCGGGGTCGATTTATCCATCTGTAGCTATTGTATCTCCGTTTGAATTAAATAACTAATTACTGACGTCGCTCAAATCATATCGTAAATAAAATGAAAGAATGAATGATTTTAGGATTGATTCGTTGATGATTTACTGAAGCTTACTCGCTCATAGAACCGCTTACAATCCGCCCCCACATAAGTCCCGATGCAGAGCGAGCCCAGACGGCATCGACCTTCTCTTTCACTCATCCGCTATCAGCTATATGTGTCTCTCTCGCACCCACCTCGCTTAACCTCCTAATATGGATTTTGGAAGCACTTACTCGAAAGTTTTGAGCTGAAACTGCCCCATTTTTTAATGTTTTTTTTATTCCACTAAAATGATAGAACCAGCTAATGGCCCACCTGATGTTAAGTAGTAACCACTGCTTATAGCGTTAGATTGCCTCGCTGAACGCGTCCACTGATGTCGTGCTCTTCGATGCATTGCACTGCGTCCACCAGTCTGTGACATAAAAGTCTCATGTGCCTGGATCATACCACCTGATGTTAAGCGGTAACCTCTAACTATAACAATGAACCTCACTGAGCACGTCCATTGTGGATGTGCACTTTGACTTCCAACATCCCAAATCCCAATATATACCTATTAACTAGGGGTTGTATTTTGATAAAGAAGTCGTTACTCAACGAATTGAGAACCTCCTTGTTTGAAGTCGGTTAAAAAGGTATTCTTGAGTCCAGATCTCTGCTTGAACTGTAAATGAGAATACGGAACTAGATTTTGTTTTATTACCTGTAACGATGCCTCCATTTCAGATAATTTCAAGGATAGATAACCGATAATCAGTAGATAGAGTTATCTATCCACTGATAGAATATCTACTAAAGATTAGTAATATCAGGGGCCGGTGAAAGGTATTATACTTTCACAAAGTTACCTACCATACAGCTTTGAAAGGAGGGTATTGATTTCAAGCAGATAGTTTGATTTCAAGTCGTGGGTTCAATTCCAACTATTCTATTCTAGTCTAAATTTTAGATACAATGAAATGTTTGAACAAAACGCGATTATTCCTAATGACATCTCTAGATATTGTAGAATATAAACATCAGAGAAAAAACCTCTTTTCCGTATTAGAATTTCAACTTGAAAAAAAAAACATACCTACACAAATTACTCACTCATCATTTTTTTTTATTAGTTACCTGTCTTTGTTGTAAAAAAGTATTAACATCTGATGCATCCTGTACCTTAAAATATCAAGACCTGTTTAACTCCACGTTGTAGTTAATAATTATTCATCTATTATGTATATATCTAGCCAACTGTGTAAACATACAAAAAATGGTTATCTCATAGTTAAATAGTCAACTAGGCCCTTACCAACCACAGATAGCTACAACCGGAAATGGATGCATGCTTGTGTGGCTCTATGCCTGGCCCCCAATAAAAAAAAAGCACCGACCAATCAGGAGGCGACATGATTTTGATTTATTTTTGACGGGTTTGGAGGGAAACGGGGTCTTTTTCTATTATTTGTGACGCGTTTGGGTATCACAGTAGGTAACTATGTGTTGTCGTTATAAATGAAAAGTTTAGATTAGTAGGTATTCGCATTTACTGCTCAAGTACTTATCTGCAGGGGTATGCCAAGCAAAGTTGAACTGCAAAGTTTTAAATCATGGTCAGTTCATACTAACTCATAGTTATTCTGTGACTAAATAGTGACATTATGACGTCAATTGATGTGTTTTCGCGCATATTTTGCTGTCAAGTGTCTAAAAAGAATGATCACGTGGTACAAAATTGTACCACGTGACCTGAAAAAATTACACTGGGCAGTGAAATATAACTTGACAGCAAAAGATTGGAATACGGGGGATGTTTGTTTTATGTCTGAGTGTTACTTGTATTATAAGTGTATTTAAAAAAAAAAGTTTAAGTATTCTATCAGTAATCTAGTTCCCATATTACAAGCTTTGCTTAGTTTGGCACTAGAGGGCGTTGTGTGAAATGTCAATGAATATTTATTTATTCTTGCGTATATAAATGCGAATTTAATGCTAGGGAGTATTTTCTACCAGCTAACCTCTGTAGTGACTAATATAATTATAATTTTTGCTATCATATTAGTACACCTACATTGCAAATTGATAACGATAATTCTGATAAAACACGGGCGCCAATGTGTCTCGACTCGAATATACAAATGTATAGGCCTAATTTGGCGAGGGACCGTGACCAGTGGAGGGAAGAGGCGTTTGCCCAGCTGTGAGACGGAATAGGCTAATAGAAAAAATAAAAAATTTAAGTATAGTTAACCTCAAAATATGTTTTTGCATGTACCAATTTTATCTATAAATCGTTTGCAACGGTGTGTAGATAGCTCAACTGCTTCATGTGTATTTTGTATATTATAAATATTGTAAATACTGTATTAGTCATAATTTTCTTTGTGAATAAATAATCGATTTTATCTTCTTTTTAGGATCATTAGACCATTGCCTCCTCTTAATTGATGGCCTCTGTCCGTCATTTCGACAGACAAATTTGCCAGTGTCAAGTGAATTATTTAAAATAATAGCTGAATTGTTTTTCTTGGTATTATAGTGAGTTTTGTTCTATAATTTTGGTAGAATTTAACCAATAATACTTGCAGTCATAGCAGTCATTTTGTCTTCAAAACAAACGACTTGACGTATGACTCGACTTGACTAAACTTATTGCAAATAATCTACTTGACACTGGCCACATTGTCTGTCGAAATGATGGACACAGGCCATATAAGAGAAGAAGAAAAATAGCAATCAAAATTCAGAGTTTGTAATTTCGTTGTAAATGAGCAATTTTTGACACGAAAAATTAGAGAATACTGACCACCATGATATCTCACGTATCATATCCAAACTCATATTTTATTGACTACCATAATATAATAGGTACTAGCTAGTTTAGCCTGCCCAAAAAAGGATTTGACAAGAGGCTACTCTACCTGTTTAGAATTTTAAAAAGTTACCTAGGACGCCTTCACGTCTAGGCACTACATATACACTTCGTGTTAAAAAAATTTGCAACTTTGAAGGTAGGTAACATAATTGACAAGTTTTTAAAAAACTAGAAAACCCGACTTCAATTCGACTACCAGCTTCATCATCAGATGATGATGATGATAGTTCATTGGGAATGTTCTAGTGACTATAAACACCACTAAAAGTGACAGGAAAGCAAAATACGCAATTTCGTGCACGTGGTTGGCATATTTTTTTTCAGTTATTTCTGTTTATAACCCAAACTACTGAACCGATTTTGATGAAAATTAAATGGAACCAACCTGGAAGGAACCACCTTGAATCCTTTTAGATAAAAAAAGAATTTTTGAGATCGGTTCATAAATGACGGAGTTCTGAGGTAACAAACTTATAAAAAACATACAACCGAATTAAGAACCTCTTCCTTTTTTGAAGTTGGTTAAAAAGTCGAAAAATCCTTAGTCGTTAAAAAAACGCGAAAGTTTGTATGTATGGATGTTTGTTACTCTTTCACGCAAAAACTACTGGTCCGATTTGGGTGAAATTTTAAATACTATAGTTACTAGCCTGGATTAACACATAGGCTACTTTATCCCGGAAAATCAACAGGATAAAACGGGACGAAGACGAAGTCGTGGGCAGGAGCTAGTAGCTTCCATATACAATAAAAATCTTTACCTACCTTTAGACTGACTAAATAGCGTGTAGTGTAATAAGGCGTGTATGAACTCATGATGTCATTCTTTTTTCGTCACTCCAAGTGGACTATCTAGATCCGTTTTATTTTTATTCCTTCTATTTCTTTGACATGTTCTAGGTAGAAGTACTCTATAGTTCAACCACGCTACATTTGCAGCGCTTGGAATATAATATAACATTTTTGCGATACCTGAAGAGGGTGAATAAGTTTTAAAGTGCCTCCGACTATAGCATAAGACCAAATTGGTAACACTTATTTTGGCAAATAAACGTATCTTGTATGTTGGATTATGACAAAATAGTCATCTTCATTTTTATGAATGCTAGTTTAGGTAGGTACAATCTTATAGGTTCCAGAACTCCATGCTATTACGGTGTAAATTTGCCAAAGGGGATTTTGAGACTTTTAGTCTCAAGATCCCCTTGATTCAAAAATTTTGAAATAAAGGGGATTTTGAGACTAACCCATTCCCAGGTACTTTTATTCAATGAAGGGAATTGTTTTTAGATTTACAATTTTAATTTTTTTTTACCGACTTTAGAAAAAGAAGGAGGTTCTCACTTCAGCTGTTTGTATTCTAGTGACTGAACAGAAACACCGAAAATTATTATTCTTTAAATAAAAAAATATGCACAAGTATTTTGTAGAATATAATTATTAATAAGCACACTATTAATTATATGCACTTTAGAAATAACTGAATGCAGGTAATAATAATTATATGCACCCCAAAAATAATCAAAACTGTCTACACCTATGATATCCTAGAAATCTACATAGCACATAGCGACCTCCTAACCGTAACCTCTAATTTTTCTATATATTTTATTTATATTATTATGCACCCTAGAAATAATAAATCCCGACAGGTAAAAGTAAATAATCTAAATTATCTACACCTTTGATATCCTAGAAACCAACAAAGCAACACCCATCTTTTACATTTAATTGTAAATATATGAATTTTGTAATTATATGCACCCTAGAAATAATTTAACCTATCAACCACATACAAGTTTGAGTAAATAAACTTTACTATCTACATAATTCTACACCTATGAAATCCTAGAAATCTACATAGCACATACTCGTAGCAACATCTAATTTTATAAATATTGTTTTTAATCATATGCACCCCAATAATAATTTAACCTGTCCATAAGTATTTTGAAGATGGTGAGAATGGCCTTGGTGGAGTGTGAGATCCAAGGGTTTACTTAATAAGATTCGATGTCAAGGTAAAGGGTGTTCATACTAACCTGATTGCAAATGCATAAAATTAAGAATTCCGGTAATTTATCCTTGAAGTTACTAGCAGTAATAAGTTTATTAACCCCCGACGCAAAAACGACAGGGTGTTATAAGTTTGACGTGTCTGTGTGTGTGTCTGAGGCAATTTAGCTCCCGAACGGATGAACCGATTTTGATTTTTTTTTTGTTTGAAAGGTGAATTAGTCGGGAGTGTTCTTAGTTATGTTTGATGAAAATCGGTCCAAGATTCGGGGGTTTTTTTAATTTTTAATTGAATTACTTGTTCTCATTTAATTACTATACTAATATTATAAACGCGAAAGTTTGTAAGTATGGATGTTTGTTACTCTTTCACGCAAAAACTACTGGTCCGATTTGGATGAAACCTGGAATACATATAGTTCGTAGCCTGGATTAACACATAGGCTACTTTTTATCCCGGAAAATCAACAGAATCAAGTCGCGACAGAAGCGAGTTCGTAATAAAAATATGAGGATACTATGTTTGATGAAAAACGATCTAAGATTCGGGGGTTTTGTAAATTTTTAATTTAATTACTTGTCTATTATGCAATCTATTATGCAATATGTAATTTTTATGCAAATAAAATCAATGTAATTTGTTGGTATGTAAAATATCAATGTAGGGTAATATAGGGTAAGCCCTATCATAGATAGATAGATAGAAAATACTTTATTGCACACCTTAACCTAGGGACTATTATATAATACAAAACAAAACTTAACTAATTGTACAATCATAGCGTGATCTATAAATTTATTACTTACCTACTTACATAACACAATAGAAAAAAAAGGGTTGAAATTATAACGAGATACTTGCCAAGCTACCAGCCCCCGTATTCCAATCTTTTGCTGTCAAGTTATATTTCACTGCCCAGTGTAATTTCTTCAGGTCACGTGGTATAATTTTGTACCACGTGATCATTCTTTTTAGACATTTGACAGCAAAATATGCGCGAAAACACATCAAATGACGTCATAATGTCACTATTTAGTCACAGAATAACTATGAGTTAGTATGAACTGAACATGATTTAAAACTTTGCAGTTCAACTGAGATTGGAATACCCCTGCTGGTGGTGATCTATGATTTATCTATACATAGTAAGGGTGCATATATTTATTATTATGTGTTTTAGTGTTGCGATCCAGTTTTGAAAAAACGGAACAGTTATGATCTCACTCCGTTGTCTGTCTGTCCGTCTGTCTGTCACATCAACCAAAGCTAAACCATACAAGGTAGAGAGCTGAAACGAATAGCTTGTTACAACTCATAATGTTGAAAAAATATTCTGTAAATTAGGGATGATTACTGCAGGGGTATGCCAATCAAAGTTGAACTGCAAAGTTTTAAATCATGGTCAGTTCATACTAACTCATAGTTATTCTGTGACTAAATAGTGACATTATGACGTCATTTGATGTGTTTTCGCGCATATTTTGCTGTCAAGTGTCTAAAAAGAATGATCACGTGGTACAAAATTGTACCACGTGACCTGAAGAAATTACACTGGGCAGTGAAATATAACTTGACAGCAAAAGATTGGCATACGGGGGCTGGGGTGAAATAGTATATGGAAATAACAATACTTTTTACCCCATCGAGTAACGTTCTGTCTAATACTTAGCTAAAAAGAATCTCATACCTATTTCATTTTTGCTTTTATTCTTGATCCAAGATCTCTAAGTTTTTTCTAGTTATAATAAAATTTTAATTGTAACTTACTTAATGTTAACAAATAAATAATATTAATTTAATAACTTGTAGGTAAGTACCTATGTCTGGAATCTTAATACAATCACTAATTTTATATCCAAGTCTAGGTTTTTTTGCAAAAATAAATTATTATAGCTCTCAAATGACATTTAAATATTGACATCGATTTTAAATCCAGTTAATAATATATTTAAAGGTTTATCATTTTATGAGTATTAACTAATAACTATTTTCTTTAGAGGCATTTCGTAAAATGTATGTAGGTTGCACTTCAAATTTTTTTTACTAGTTACACTAGAGATTGGTAATGTAATTTAAGTATACAAATAATTATATTATTAGTTATATTTTTTGATATTACGTGTTAAATAATTAAAAACAAATAAATATGTACTTGTAAAGAGGAAAAGTCTATAATTTTTTTCATTTGAGTAAGTTCTTATAATAAGTATCAATTAGATGCACTATTTAATATATAATTTCTACAGTGATTTTAGGTATAATTTATCTATTAAGTGTAGGTTTTTAAAATAATATAGAAAATGAATAATCTAAGGATGCGTTTATTAAAAGTGAGTAAACTTAGGTGCCCACTTTACTTTTAATGTAAATATAGGTTTTATTAATAAGATTATAGTAAAATTATGTTTTTTATGAATCTTTAAAATAAAATTTTGATGGTATTAATAGAAAATATAGCAATATCTTTCTAAATTTTTATCCCAAGTATGGAGATAGAGTCATAATGTTATACACAGTTAAAAATCAATTTTCTTGCCTTTTTATGAATATTTTTTCGAAAAAACTCCTAAATTGGCTAATTAAGTATGTGTTTATAATATTTTATTAAAAAATATAATCTTTTCATGATGTTTTTACGATTTTAATAGCTGCAAATGTGGAGGTGAATTTGGATATCGGATGAAATGTTTGTGTCGGTATTTTTTATAAAATAACTAATTTTTTTTAAAAGGAATGCCTTATTTATTGCTTGTTAAAGTATCAATTAACTATTTTATGTAAAATTATTGTTTAAAATAAGAAGTTGAAGATTTAATAAGCACTTGATTGGGTAGCGTCACGTGGCCCACTTAACCATCTAAAAAGTGTTAAAAATGTCAGAAAAAACAGTGTTTCCAAAAAATAAAGTTCTAAATAAGATAAATTAGTATAAATACTTACATAACTAAGAAGAAAAATCCCAAATAATCCACGTGTCAGTCCATCACAAATGAAAACAAAATCCGTTCAGCGCCCGCGCACAGTCACTGCACAAAATAGTCAAAAAATTCAATTTAATTATTAAATTCCAAAAAAATTGTTCTTCAATCGTGTCCACGGCAGTCTTAGGATCACTTTTCAATGAAAACTAAAATAGGCCTATAGGAATCTTATTGGGTTTGAAACGTCGAAAAGTTTGCAAAAATTTCGCGATATATCGCTTGGGGGCCGCGTGCCTAGGCCTAAAGTTAGCACGGCGCGCGTTCATAACCGACTGCCACAATTTCGTACCAAGATAACCCAAACCTAGATAAACGCTTGGATAACCCGATAAGGGATAATAAACTGTAATTCACTAAAAACTCTATTAACAAATTTACAAAAATTATCACCAAAAAATATTTAAGGAAAAAATTTTTTGCTGACGAACTGTATTTTTTTCTTTTTTTTTTATTGATGTAAGGGTTGGGTTATGAAGGGTGTAAGTGGATTGATAGCCGAATAAATGTACGATAGAGATGTGGCGCGGGCGGCTTTCGCGTCTAAAATGGCGGCCAAGCGTCTGCGCTCCCCGCATTTGCAACCTTCGCTTTGACGGGTCGTAGTTATGCCTAAAAGAGGCATCGAGTAGGTATTCGGTATGATTTTTTGTCTATTGTGAAAGTCGTTTCGAAAATAAAAGAGTAACTTTTGAAACTAGGTAGGTAGGTATTATTTTTAATAAAAACTGGGTAGGTTTATACCATGAAAGTTTGAAAATTTCAATAAATTATGCTCATAATAAAATCATGGACGAAAAATTCAAATAAAAAATACAATAATATAATTATATTAATTATATAATTTTTAGCAATGGAAAAAACTAGACCGTCATGACAGACATCTCTTTATTTTGTCCATTGTTTCTAGAACGCGCGCATAGAGTACAAATAAAGGAGTCTCGATATGCGAGCCCTTACAACCTCCCCCTGCTAGTCTAGTCAACGACAGGGGCTAGGCTAGCACCAACATCTCCACGGTTCTTACGTAGCCTACCTCTCTTACGTTTTGGGCGCATTGGTGCTTGGATGTGGCCAACGAACGGTGTAAGCTTAGAACTATGGTACTTACCAATGGGTTCCTCAGTGCTTGGATCAACCGAAACAAAGCTCGCCGGACCACAAACCTCATGCACGCGGTACAGACCGTCGCGACGAGGGATGAACTTGGGCGTCTGTCCTCGCGCTGTGCTGTTCTGCCCTTCAGTTTTCAGCAGTACCAAATCTCCAACCTGGTACGGGGGCACATCGCGTCGTCCCTCATCGGCGTACCGTTTCTGCTGCGTTTGCGCCTTTTCATGTACATCTTTTAAAGCAACCCCAACCATATCAGACTGCATAAGCTCAGCATCACATGACAAATCATACTTCAATACAAATGGATACAAAACATTTGGAGTATCGGCGAAGCTCCATGAAGCTTGGGCAATATGAATAACAACACCAGCCTCTTTCATGAAGTCAATGCCCAATAATGTTTTATTGTCAGCGTTAGGCAGAACTGCAAATGATACAGGGATTTTCCTTCCTTCAAGTTCTATGTAAGTATCGCAACACAAAACTTTACTAACATGTTTAGATCCATCAGCCAGTCCAAAGTTGTACTGTGACTCGGTGAACTGTACACCGGAGTCCTTCAACACTTTGTACAAACTGGAACTGGCGAGGCTGTGGGTGGCACCTGTGTCCAGCACGGCGACACCACGACGGCCTGCAGCGCACACCTTCACGATGGCCCGCGTCACGTCGCTGCGCTCTGAGCTGTATATCTCAACACCCTGAAATTGAACTTCTTTAGAACCAATAACAGTAGAACCTACATTATTATTACATGTAGTACATTTACTTTTTATTACACCGGGTTGGCCACACCCATAACACCGTAACGCTGAAGAAATTGTATAACCTTTCTTAACACTAGGTTGATCGCTAGAATTTTTCAGGTTAGTGTTGTTGTGCCTACCCCCTGTGCTGACCGACTGTGTATTATTCTTAGGGACTACAATATCGCGTGCCTTGCTTATCAAGTCGTCCATAGTCGCGCATTCCTTCCGCGGTAACCTCTCACGAATACTTATACACAACAAACCGTACACAATGTCCACTTGTGCTTCTTCTGGAAGTTTATAAGGCAGTTTCGCGAGAGACGCACGAACGCGGTTTATAAATACGTCACTCTTCTCGCTGGTACGTTGCTCGTTGTCGAAAACCTCCCGAAATATTTTATACGCCGGGCGCGGCACTCCGAACATAGCACGTAGTCCACTTACAGCGCCCTGCCACGTAGTTGTGGTGGGTTTGACGCCCTGCCACCATACGGCCGCGTCTCCCTCGAGCAGCATTGGCAGCCCGCGGAGCGCGTGCTCGTCGGTGATGTTGGTACACTCCCTGTATACCTCTACTGAGTCGATGAACGCCTCCAGTACGTCGTCGTCGTTCGCGGCTCCTCCGCGGAAGCGCGCAGAACATTTGGCGAAGCTCCCGTGACGCGCGGACGCAGCGACGGCCCCCATGTCGGCTGTCGGCGTCACTGCGCTCGACGTGAACGGCACCTGCGTCGCTCTACCGCTCGCGATAATACTCTCCACGAGCTGGCGGTTCGTCTCCGCCTGCGATCGTGTGATACTCTCCACGAGGGTGGCAAGCTGCGCCTCCGTCATCACGAGCTGTGCTGGTGTCGATGTGGAACTTCCCTCATCGCTGGCGGTCGCGGCTTCCGTACTAGTCTGCGCTGCCGCCGCGGATCGGGTCAATGTCGGTGATCGTATCGCTTTCAGCGGCATTTCGATGAATGCTGACTCACAAACTGTCTCACACCAAATCCAACTGGAACGATTTTCCTTACAAGACGCGTCTGGGAGCACCCCGCTCACCAAACGCAAGGATTCTTGTTGCCACTAAGTTGGGCGCCACTATAATTATATTAATTATATAATTTTTAGCAATGGAAAAAACTAGACCGTCATGACAGACATCTCTTTATTTTGTCCATTGTTTCTAGAACGCGCGCATAGAGTACAAATAAAGGAGTCTCGATATGCGAGCCCTTACAATAATACCTAAATAAGTGGACTGTAATCTTAGATAACTTATAAAAATTATTTATATGAAAGTTAGTAAAATTAGGTAAAATTTACTGCTTATAAGTAAGTATGTGGATTATGACGATATCAATATAAATAAGAATTTGATTAAATCCTATCAAATTCAAATAGAATCATAATCAAATTAAATCAAATTCGCTTATTTATTTAATAAAGGTACCTACTGTATTTATCTTACATTAATCTTAAATTTATTTTCGTCCTCTTTAGCCGTATTAGAAGGCATAATATAATTCGCATAATAATTTCCTCTAGTTTTATGTCAAAAATTTAAGGAACTAAATATACCTACCTACCTTACCTACGGATCTCTACCCAACCATAGAGTTTTTAATAAAATCAGTAAGATTAATTTAAAAATAATGGGATTATTTTTTTACAATATTAGGTAGAGATTTTGTAAAAAAAATTAGGTACCTAAAGAATTCTTGTAAAGTGATTTATAATAACGCAAACCAGATTTCAGGAGTCATTTTATCACACCTTGTGTTATCGTCACTATACTCATTCTCAATCTGATGGTGAGATTGAGAATGAATTAAATTTAAAAAAAAAAGTCCATAGTTTTTACAGAAATATGGGCACTCTAAAATCTTTCAATTTATGAAACACAGCGAAGTAGGTATATAAGTATCGCAAAGTCTAATAATAAATGAGTCTTGCCAATAAATAGGTATTAACTATGGTGTTAATACCTCTTTGTGAACCGTATTATTGTAAAATCACTGAAGTGGCATAAATTTTGCTTCAATTTTGTAGGTTATAAAAAAAAATTATTTTTTACAAGTGCATTGAATACTTAACAAGTAACTATCTCCTGAATCTTGGACCGATTTTCATCAAACATAGCTAAGAACACTCCCGACTTATTCATCTTTCAAACAAAACAAAATCAAAATCGGTTCATCCGTTCGGGTGCTACGATGCCTCAGACAGACACACACACAGACACGTCAAACTTATAACACCCCGTCGTTTTTGCGTGGGGGATTAATAAGTCATCACACACATAAATAAAATGAATTTTAACAGTTCTAATGATTTTTAGTTCACAAAATCTAGAGTTTTATAAAATCTGCAAGAAAATTAAAAAGACATAGGTTATAGAATTTTTTTTTATTTACACCTATTCATAAATAATTCAGTTTTTAGAAAATTCAAATTCACTTAGTAGGGCTTCTTTCACCATCTCTGTGTAACATGATCCATCAAATAATATTAGTTCTAGCACTACAATATAAATAATATTATCAATTATTACTTACTTCCAAAGAAATTTCTTTATAAAAATAATACCTAAAAATGTATAATTGAGAACTCGAGAATTGAGAGATATTTAGTCAAATTTAACTCTGGACAAATAATTTAATAATGGCTTTTTTTAAATTTCTTGAATGAAATAGGTAGAAAGATTACTTTAATAACTATGTTATTTTAAATAAGGTAAATTAAGTATTTATTTTAGTATTTATAAGGCTTGTAAGGCCTACTTACCACAAATTATGGATTAAACTTTATTATTTGGAGCGAGACATCCTCATACAAATAATGTATTTAGTAAATATTATAAATATTGTAAAATACTGTTTTAGATCGTAATTTTCTTTGAGAATAAGTGTGTATTTATTTAGTAAATAGGTAATTTAAATCGGTTCATTGTAGATGCAGCTACAAAACTGAATATAGGTACTCAATTTGAGAACCTCTAATACCTACTTGGAAGCACATAGCTCCACTGTAACAAGTAATTAAATTAAAAATTTAAATAACCGCCGAATCTTGGATCGATTTTCATCAAACATAGCTAAGAACACTCCCGACTAATTCACCTTTCAAACAAAAAAAACTAAATCAAAATCGGTTCATCCGTTCAGGAGCTACGATGCCTCAGACAGACACACACACACACATACAACTAGGTCAAACTTATAAACTTATAACACCCCGTCGTTTTTGCTTCGGGGGTTAAAAAAGGATTTGACAACCTATGTAAGTAGGTAAGTATAATCTGTAAATAGGTTGTCAATTCGTTTTTACAGTGCCTTCCGTGCTGTGGGTCGTGGGTTCGATCCCCGCTGAGAACTACGATTTGTGTGTGACAAACAGAGATTTGTCTTACCAATGGCTGGGGGTTACTACTGTTTTAAAAGTAGGTAGATAGATAGATAGATAGATAGAAAACTTTTGATTGTACTGCACCGGAAATTAGATATTAGACATAGTTCTATATTAAAGCGAAGTACAATATGTAATATGTATAAGTAGTAGGTATGTATTTATTTACAAAATTCTATCAGCAATCTAGTTCCCATAATTACAAGCTTTTTGGGACAAAGTACAGTGTTCTGTAAAATGTCCATGAATATTTTATTTAATTAATTAAACAGGTATTGCAATCCTATTGACTGAACTGTATGAACCGATTTTTTTGTCAATTACAAATAAACAAGGAACAAAGAACTGAAATAAATGTGAGCATGATCATACTTTTTAATCACAAACTTTTTCTTATTTTCCTACGAAATATCATCGTCAATGGACGATGTTAGATAAGCCTTTGCTAAAACCTAGAACCATCCTAAAAGTACCTAGGCACTTATAGATTTTACAAAAAATAAATTACAAAAATCGAAACTAAAATTTTTAGCTTCAACGAGATCTCATCTCATCAAACCTCTACCTACATGTAGGTAGGCAAGCCTTTGACCTCATTTTATATACCTATGATTGTACGCATGTAAAAAGAATCATCCATCATGATTTAGTTAGGTCTTTGAGAGTATTCGACCGTGGTGTCACAAGTTCAGCGTGTCTGCCGACCTAGAAAATCTAGATTCAACATTTACTTTTGTTGCAGATTGGACCGTAGCGTCATCTAGTGGTTTTTAAAAATAAACTTTAAAATTGTGCTTAGCGTCATCTAGTGTCGAGTAGCAGTAATATGTACAAATTATATTTAATCTGTGCATTATTCATCTGTATTTTTTTATTTTATTGGTTTGATTTTGAATTTTCTTCTTTTATTTTAAAAGTGTAATATTATGAATAATAAATTGTAATTTTCGATTGAGTTATGAAATTATTATGAAAAACTTGAGTAGGTACTTAGCAAAGACAATCAGCTGTTATTTGGTTTTTGTAATCTGATGTTAGTCATCCATCTGTCAAACGTAGAATATTTATTTTATATAATGGCAGCCCTGCTCTTCTGTGACATTCAACGTTTTATGGCCTTTGTTGGCTTTTAATAATAAGCCTTATGACAATTGAATAAAGGTGATTGTTGCGGTAAAAAAATATTCAATAAGACATTTTATTGTTCGAGTAGGATGTGGCACAAAAATAGGATTGCCAACATTTGAGTGACGTCACACAAATGGAGTCGCAGAGCCTTCTAAAATTACACAGAAGTAGAGAAGTAAAATATATTTTTTTCTGCGTAATAGTTGCATCTTCATAAATATTTAGTTGAAAAGTGAGGAGTTAAGTGTACGACGTGAGTGATACTAAGAGAAAATAACAATTGAAACGGACTGAAAGTGTTAAAACTTTGTGTTATTTGTGGAGTAACTTGGATACCAATTTTATTATTTTGTGAGTATTCTGCGTATTTCCAGACAATTATTCATTATTTACGATCAATATTGTGAGTTTCCCTTGCGTGTTGTGTGATTCAACTTGGAGAAATGATTTATTTCGGTGTTTATTAGTACATAGAAGCTATGTCATGCGGCACCCGGGCTAAAAATAATATCGCTCGTGTATTTTTGGATTATATTTGGTGAATTTGTGAGAGCATGAGTCGGTAAGTCGTGTGAAAGTGTTTATTGCGCCTTTTGCCTGGTTAAAAAGCTATGTTGCTCCATGGCCTTGACGAAGATAATCAATTTTTACCACAATGGTGTCAAATTTCAAATATTCTTTGCCTGTGTGTACCAAATCCACAAAATCTTTTTTTATTACACAAACAACAGAAGTCCTGCACATTCTACCAAGTCCTAATCATTTATAATTGGATCTATTTATGTGACCTTGAAATGCCTATTTGCTGTGTCACAGGAAAGCAAAATGACTCTTATTTCTATCCTAAATATGAATTAATTTGGCATACCTGTTTGGTCACTGTTTATGTTACCAAACTGAGTATATTCAAGGTCTTCACTTCACCAATAGTACCAACATACATAATCTAATAAGGTTGTATTGCGTTGGTTAGAAATATCTAGTCAAATGCAGGAACTATGCATTCATACAGTATGTTAAATATTGCCTATTGTTATAATTGTGTCTTGTTTTGCCAGATTTGCAATATCTAATATGCAAATTATTTAAAACATGAAATATACAATCAATCTTGTGAGAATCGTGAGCATGGCTTACATCTATGATTTATATGACCCAATGGACCGACAATATTGTAAAGATCTCGTGAAGTTGATGGATGGATGCTTATTTATCTTTCTGGAATTCATAGGGGAAAACTGTGCTCGTCAGATTTCATGGTCATGCTTGACAGGCGTCATAGCTCAGTCGGTATAGCTCTGCCTTCCGTGCTGTGGGTTGTGGGTTCGATCTCCACTGAAAACAAACATTTGCGTGTGATAAACATAGATGTTTGTTCTATGTCTGGGTGTTATATGTATTGTAAGTAAGTATTTACAAAAAAAATACATGAGTATTCTATCATCATCTTGTTTCCGCCTTCCCATATTACAAGCTTTGCTTAGTTTGAGACTAGGGGGCATCGTGTGAAATGTCCATGAATATTTATTTACGATGTCAATGCAAATCATATTCTACCACATTGAATTAAAATTAAAATTACGAGGATCATTTAGAATCGTCTTATATAAATAACTAGGTGATTCTAGGTGCCGGTTCCACGTGACTAGAGGTGTTTATAATTATTAATGTCATTGTTTCAGAATCCAAACAATGCTAAGAAAGCGTCCTCCGTCCAGGATCAAACCGCGAGAAAACTAAATGCTAAAATAGTCTCTAAAACCAGTGCAGTAAGCTTCAAAAATGCCTGTCGCTTCGCCCACCCGTTTCACCTCCACTTCTTCAAACCTCACCGGTTCGTACCGCTCCACTCTCTCCTCAACAAGTCTAGATAAGCCATACTACCGGTCCAGTGGGGGGACGTACGTATCCTCAACTCTGAGAAACTCCTACGGTGATAGAACCACAGAGTATAGAACAAGGTACTCGGATGTCGATGGCAAGAGGGAGAGAAAGTCGTCCTTAGTGGAGTATGGACGGTCGAGTCGAGCGCCAAGCGTCACGGACTCTGACAGTGGAATTTCCAGTAGATATCGATCCGAGCGAAGCGAGTCGCGCTCCAGGGATCTATCAACAACTAGAAGTGAGTGTGGCAAGACTGCAAGCGAGCCGATACAGAGAAACAAGAGATTTGTAAGCTCAGCCGCTTTGGCGATGTCCACAGCGGAGTTATACGATAAATACTCACCAGCTAACTACATACCGTTGACGCAGAGGATCCAGCAACAAGCGAATAACTATAGCGAGATTTCTCGGTCGAAATCCATCTCGAATGATATAGGACGACCACCTGTGGCTGACTCAAGGGCGTTGAGGAAAGCGAGGAATTCTGCTGCAACTATTTCTGAGGTAAATATGATGGGTTTGGGTGCTTTGGGAATTTTTTGATATTTTTGTAAGGTACAGAACATACGGAGTTAGACAATACATAAAAATAAAAAATAAACTACGTTGTGAAGTTATATTCAGACTTGACAATAGACGGCTAACTTCAGGTTTAGTTATTACGACAGAAACAATTTAATAAAAAAAAATGCTGATAATAGACAATACTAGGAACACACATTTTTTTTAATAGATTTTTGTAAAACACTTTTTTTCAAAATGTGTAAAATACATACCTATATCAAAATATATGAAAACATACTTCGACATTACAAATAGCTAGAATATTATGCTCAGGTACACTATCTACAAACTTCATACTAAATCACATCATAAGACATCTATCCATTTATTCTTCTATCATTTCTTTTTTGAAAAGCATGTGATTGATTTCGATGAATTCATTTAAGTCAAGGTTTGTATAAGTCTTAAACATTGATTTCGTTTCATTTTCTATTTTATTTCCAAGATGACAATTTAAATTATTTTATTCGTCCATTGCATCTACTGTTGGTAGTTTAAACTCACTGGATTTGTCTATGGTTCCCAATTTTAAATTAGGAAACAATTTAAATTTGGAATTACTATTTACTTTTTTCTCCTTTTTTATGAGTTCCAATTTAGTTTCATTTTCATCATTTTAAAAATAGAATACCTCTGTGGTCGAAGATCTTGGTTCTAAAATTGAAAATGGTGATTAAAATCATGTTTGAATGCTGTAATAACAATCATTATCATAGATTTATCATTGATAGTCTACAGAACTAGACAAGTTATCTGTGTTTTTTTTATCAAATGCTGAACCTGTTAAAGGTCTTGGTTTCCTCGATAGGCAGGTGTCTAATATAAGAAATGTGTGTTTTATAGTATTTGGTTATGGGCCCAGGATTGTCTTGATCCTGAAATGTTTGTTTGACATAATTAAAGACCATAAGAGCTGGTCTTACAAAGATATCATAAATTTCGCAGGCACACAAGCAAAATTGTGTGCGTGTGTGTGTGTTAGTGTGTTTGGCATTCATTATAACATCGCACTGAGTGCAGAGCCACGTATCAACAGTAAAATCTATCTGTCTCCTTCTAACGGTATCGCAAGGAACGAGACGGGCAGATTCGTGGCACTCATGCTTTCAAAATTTAGTTTTCATGAAGAGTGGCAATATGCAATTCACTTATTTGTCTCTCTTTTAAATTGTAGCTCAGTTTAGCGAGCTGTAACACCACAGTGAGATCATATAACAATAACGTAAATTTTAAAGGAAAATTTAGCGTAAATTTGTCATTGACATCCTAAGTAGGTACGCAAATAGTAAATACCTATGATGTAATTGATAATTGTGACGTGTTACAGCGAGCTTGACTAAGAACTAACACACACACTCACGCGGCATTTAGAATAGAAAAAAACATGAGCATAAATTTGTAGAGACCCGAAGGCAGAAGATACAAAGAAATTTCACCAACACCCGGCTACAGCAAACGAAACTCTATGTCCAACGGCGTTAAGGACTCAAATGGAAACGAAGTGCCATCCGTCTCTGAGATCCGAAAGAGATTCGATCCAAAAATGACGGTTACAAAACTACCCGCAAACGATCTTAGATACACGAAAGCGTCTGTCGAACAATACCTAAACCAACTGAAAGATTGCGAAAACGGAACGTCTGGATACACAAAACTGTCTAAAGAGGACAAACCTGTACCGATACATTTGCCTTATGCCGAGAAAAATGGTACCTACAAATATGAATCTGGTTCTTCCAGATCTAATTCCAACTCAGATATTTCTATTAGCAAAACTTTGTCTGAACCCGTCTCGCTATCAAAACCAGCAGTAGAGAGAAACGGTACTATGACTACTTCTCTAACTGCCAAGCTGCCGTCTGACCGTCTGGCCAGCATTAGAAGTCAGCTAGACCCAAACAATCCTATAGGGAAGATCTTAGAGAAATCTACAGTCATCACTGTGGAAAACGGAGACTCTGATTACAGAAAACGCAGTAGCCCCGATATTAAGAGTGAGCTACTGAAAAGTGAAATTGAAAAACAAGTTAAAGCACCTAAACATACATCTAATTTCGCGTCTTACATACAAATTTCACAGCCCGTCGCCAGCGGAGCGTCTACACCAAAAACAAAAGAAAACAATACAATAAACGAAGAAACAAACGATGTGAAGCTAGAAAGAAAAACAAAAGTGAACATAAAATACATAGACGCAGACGATAAAGCCATACTAGATAACGATATTGAATCTCCAAGCGGTACAGGATTCGAGAACAAAACGTTTGAACATGAAAACTTCCTCAAGAAACGTACAGAAAAAAACGAGAACCGTGTTGAAGATGAAGCTAAATCTATGGAGACCAGTACAGAGAGTACTATCAGTGAACCGACTGAAGACTTGAGCCCTGAAACACCATCAGCAAGACGAAGACTTTTGGACAAGGATTTTGATGACAGCAAAGGGGTAAGTAATCATTGCATTGATTTGGCGTGTGGGGTTGTTTCGATAGATCCAAAATTTCGTTTGTAAACATGTTCGTTTTATATCTTTTGGTTTTGATCGAAAATGCCGCCTGCGTCTGCACCCCATAGTTTGTTTGACAATTTTCACCATTAATTTTATTTCATTGTGTAAATTGAACTTTGCACTCGTACTTTGCTTGTGAATGTTATGTAGTTCTCTTAGTTTAGCTTTTTTATTCTTTATCGAATACTTTTTATTGAATCTCTTTGTCTGCAGTTTTTTTAGGCTCTGATTTCTTCATCTTTTGTAACGCTTTGTCGAAAATATATCTGTTTTGTAGTAGGGCTCTGTAAGAGCTCGTCAGGGACAGTATTATCACCGTACCTATTTCTAACTCCAAGGAATGATGATTCCATTGTTATGTTCTGACTTGAAATGTCGGTGTAATTACAGGCACATGAGACATAATTGTCTTCTATCCCACAGTGTGCTTTTCGGTGGAGAGATCTGTGAGGTAATGCGATTGTTATTGGCAAACCAATGATGTCTATGACAACTGACCACGGTCACTGAGGACTTACTGTTGCGTCCACCATAGTTTAACGTACTATCGAGATATTTTTGGTATTATCTCGCACCCAAATCTGACATCTATCATTCTAAACTACTTCCGTAGTTTTGTCAAAGTTTTTAATATTGTCCGTTTTATATCAACGATTAGAAATAACTCCATCTACAAAATCTCCCAGTCAGAGATCTTTTATTCTGTAAACTCACGCGTATCATTTAGAATCATCATATACTAGGTGATTCTAGGTGCCAGTTCCATGCGACCAGAGCTACGAGAACGGGCAACAAACTACGGCCTGCTTCTTAGCGTTTTTTTGTATGATCCTTCTTACAAATAACTACAGTGTCCTACGAGTAGACATCGGGGTTTGGGTAAAAAGTAAGCCTTGATACCTTCGATCAACTATATGATTGATACTGTATAAATCGTCTAGATTACGTGCCTGTTAAGGCGCGTATTACGGTCAAACCGTGAAAATGCCCATTTTTGACGTTCTAGATCTCTGAAACTGAAACTCTTAGATAATTTCGATTTATTGTATGGTGTAGAATAGTTATTCGCATTGACCGTAGCGGCCTCGCTTTTTGCAATTTTTCCTTATATATTTAAATAAAGCCAAAATTCCGAAACAAGTTTTTAATAAAACTCGCGCAGACACTTTTTCAAGCTCCTGGATTGAACTACTCTGCAAAGCAAACGAAATGAAAAATATCAACAAATATCTCTTATATACTGCCATTGACCGTAGCGGCCCCGGAATTTAGAAATAAGTATGGGATATGTACAAAAAAAAAATCAATTCAAAACCATAAAATTTCTAAAAACGTTCAGAATTAGCCGTTAATTTCTCCATACTACATTATTATTATTAGGTAAAAATTATACCAAAATAAACGTTAGTTCATAATCAATAAAATTGTATACTTTTTATTTACATAATTTATTATATTAATTTGAATAAACGTAATTTACAACTGCATAAAATGCGATGCGTTGGCCGCTCGAATTCAGACGCGCGCCAGCGCTCGTGGAAGGCGGACCTGTAACGATTTTCTCCGCGCCAAAAAGATCGAGCATAACCGTGCGTGTACACGTGGAGTGTGACTGACTACCTAGTTTTGATGTTAGTAACTTTTTTATTCATGACAATCATTAACACCTGTACATACCTATTGGGGACAATTAAAATCTTATCTTATCTTACCATTTATAATATTAGTGGGATGGGATGCAAAAGTTTAGATGTTTGGATGTTTGTGTAGTACATACAAAATCGATTGTTACACCTAACTTCAGAGGGATGAAGATCCGTTGTGCGTACTGTGCCAAACAGTACAATCTGCAGTGCAATGAAGAACGTGTACTTGAATAGAATAGAAATTAATGATGATGAGCTAAAATGAAAAGATATTTTGATAGGCCTCACAGCTCAGTCGGTACTAGCTCTCCCTTCCGTGCCGTGGGTCGTGAGTTCGATCCTCACCAAAAACAAACATAATTATTTTTTGTGTGGCATCATAGACGTTTGTTCTATGAGTCGTCTAAAGGGTGCTGTGTAAAAATGTCAATGTATATATTTTTATTTGTACCTATTTATGAAAAATCATAGCCGCCATTTTTAACTTTCCTGTTTATGGACCGATTGCTTTCGAAATCGATATCTGAAGGTCCCTTTCAACCATTACCAAGAATCTAATGTCAAATTTGAAAAATCATGGCCGCCATTTTTAACTTTTCTGTTATTATATTACTAAATGACAGAGACAACTAAAATCTACATTTTTGATGTCAGCTGTCAAATTCAACTTCAAACGGTCATATCTTGGAAACTACTTATCCTAGACTACTCGTTTCATCACTAAATGACAGAGACAACTAAAATCTACATTTTTGATGTCAGCTGTCAAATTCAACTTCAAACGGTCATATCTTGGAAACTACTTATCCTAGACTACTCGTTTCATCACTAAATGACACAGACAACTAAAATCTACATTTTTGATGTCAGCTGTCAAATTCAACTTCAAACGGTCATATCTTGGAAACTACTTATCCTAGACTACTCGTTTCATCACTTAATGACACAGACAACTAAAATCTACATTTTTGATGTCAGCTGTCAAATTCAACTTCAAACGGTCATATCTTGGAAACTACTTATCCTAGACTACTCGTTTCATCACTAAATGACAGAGACAACTAAAATCTACATTTTTTATGTCAGCTGTCAAATTCAACTTCAAACGGTCATATCTTGGAAACTACTTATCCTAGACTACTCGTTTCATCACTAAATGACAGAGACAACTAAAATCTACATTTTTGATGTCAGCTGTCAAATTCAACTTCAAACGGTCATATCTTGGAAACTACTTATCCTAGACTGCTCGTTTCATCACTAAATGACAGAGACAACTAAAATCTACATTTTTGATGTCAGCTGTCAAATTAAACTTCAAACGGTCATATCTTGGAAACTACTTATCCTAGACTGCTCGTTTCATCACTAAATGACAGAGACAACTAAAATCTACATTTTCGATGACAGCTGTCAAAATTAACTTCAAACGGCATTCATTTAAGATTCTTGAGGGTGACCCTCAGATATCGATTTTGAAAGCAATCGGTCTGTAAACAAAAAAAAATTAAAAATGGCAGCCATGATTTTTCATCAAACTTGACGTTAGATTCTTGATAATGGCTGAGGGTGACCCTCAGATATCGATTTTGAAAGCAATCGGTTCATAAACAAAAAAGTTAAAAATGTTGGTCATGATCTTTCAAATTTGACATTAGATTCTTGATAATGGCTAAGGGTGACCCTCAGATATCGATTTTGAAAGCAATCGGTCCATAAACAAAAAAGTTTAAAATGGTGGTCATGATTTTTCAAATTTGACATTAGAATCTTGATAATGGCTAAGGGTGACCCTCAGATATCGATTTTGAAAGCAATCGGTCCATAAACAAAAAAGTTAAAAATGGTGGTCATGATTTTTCAAATTTCACATTAGAATCTTGATAATGGCTGAGGGGGATCCTCAGATATCGATTTTGAAAGCAATCGGTCCATAAACAAAAAAAGTTAAAAATGGCGGCTATGATTTTTTCTAATTTGAGATTAGATTCTTGATAATAAATAAATAAATATTTATGGACATTTCACACGACGCCTCTAGTCCCAAACTAAGCAAAGCTTGTAATATGGTAACTAGATGCTGATAGAATACTTATATACCTTTTTTTTTTGTAAATACATACTTATAATACATAGTAACACATAATGGCTGAGAGGGGCCCTCAGATATCGATTTTGAAAGAAATCCGTTTTTAAAATAAGACTGTACTTTATAATATTGTGCGCGCGAGTTGACGACAAAAAAAATAGGTTTAATTGGAAAGTGCCAAATCACGAGTTTCACGCTCGCGAGTTGACGAATAACTCGGCCGTTTGAAGTTGATTTTGACATAATTACCTAATGTGTGCAATGTACCTAATGTTGATCGGTGCTATAAGCTATCACCATGATACGATTCATCAAAATCTGTTCGGCAGTTTCAGCGTCAACTGTGCTCAAACGACAAACCGACAGACATACTTCAACTCCTTCAAAGAATTTATCAAAAAATAAATCAATGTAAGTACAGATTTGTAAAAGTTTAGATAGAAATTCTATCTAATAAAATAAATAAATATGAATATTCTTGGGCTTTACACACAACGCCCTCTAGTCCCAAACTAAGCAAAGCTTGTGATATGGGAACTACTTAGATCTGATAGAATACTTATATACTTTTTTTTTGTAAATACTTACTTATAATACATAGAAACACCCTAAATAGAAACAGCCATCTAAACTATTATAAATCTTTAGGTACATTGAAAATTTTTATAATTTTAATGGCTTTACTTACCTAACTTCCAAGTACCAAGACTAGTTAGTTAATGTACAAACTCGAGCGGAAAGCGGCTTCAATTTGTGCGTGGGCATTTTTTTTTAGTTTGGCGGCTCAGAAACCGGAATTCGAGCGCGGCCAAACTGCGATAGCCCTCTTAAGAGATGTTACGAGGTACATAAAGATCTAAAAGACCCTTGTGGTAGAAGTTGGAGGATCTTTTAAGTATTAGATGTTTATAAGCCGAGCTAATAGCAGTAGGTTTGGTATATAAAAAGATGGGAGTTCGTTGGCATTTCCCAACATTTAGGTCATGTATTTGTGTGCGTATGTACCTATGTATCGCGATGACGTATCAGTTCGTAGTGTATCCTTTTTACGGTTTCGGGTTTTATTATGAGATTTATATCTTTATTTGTTTATTCATTATCTATTAGTGCGAAGAAGTCATCTCCTTAAATTCTAGGAAGAACTATTTTCGATCTTCTCCATTCAACTTCCTCTTATCTGAAGTGGTTCAGCACCACCTCACAGGTCATGTCTTCGGTGGACGTGCTCTTCTAAGTACTAAGGTTACCATGTTACTGTGGAAGTCACTCTCATAAAAAAAAGTCGCCCCAATAAATATTCAATCAAAAATTTAAATTTTATATTCGACATGTTCAGCACCTATATTTTTAATCCTCTCAGCCTAGTCAGCCTTCCACAGGAAAACCATAAACAATACGTGCGGAGCTGACTAAGCCACAGATTTCACGTTTTTCTACACCATTTAGCGGGAAGTTTGTGTATGGCAAGGTTCAAAATTCGTTTCTAGAAATCTATCGGGTCTATGTTGACCAGTGGACTTACAAGCTATATCTAAGTCAATATGAATCGAGGTCAAGGTACCTAATTCTATTAGCTAATTTACTTGGAGAATCACAGCGAGTAGCCAGTGCAAGTAGGTATACATGCGAGCATGCAATCGCTACTCGCTACTGTCCGATCGGTTTACACCACACTCACTGTACTTATCCAGTTCGCTAAACACTTGAACAGTGTAAATCGTCCGTATGTGCCAGATTTCCTCGGTCTGCCTACTTTCCTGTTGCAATATCCCTGAACAGGGTTCATAATTATGTGATGCCAACCTACTACAATGTAACAACTATATTACCACCATGTTAATGCAATAAATGTATTACGATGAGTATCTAGAAACGCTATTCGAAACTCACTCATTCTAAGTGCTAATATCAGTTGGACAATGCGCACCGCCCTCTTTCCAATCATCTGGTTATAAATATCTCACCGCGAAATGGCGGCTAGAAATAAAATAACTGAAATTTGTCCGCGCGGCACTCCACGCTTGTATTCACCACGTGCATTGCAGTGAGAAGGCGCCATTTTCTAAAAGCGCGTGAAGTTTTGACAGCAATGTTACGATTCAACCTCTTTGATTAAAAAAAAACTTTACTAAGAACGCGGGAAGTTTTGACAGTTATTTTGACACAAGTACGCTTGAACCTCCTTGGTTTTAAATTATAAAGTTTACGAAATGCGTTGTATTTTGCTCAGGTATTTCGTTACTAGGTAACCTAATAATAAAAGTATTTTCGGAGCATTGTGTATGTAGATTTAGTGAGACTAGACGTGTATCTACCGAAATACCAAATATATGACCTTGAGAATTATTTATCAGCCAGAGTATCACGAAAAAGCTTCAACCTCTTCCGGAATAAAAACTTTTTGCTAAAATCGAGTCGCGCGTTCACGTTTTCATGTCAAATGGACAACTGTCAATTTCGTTTTCGATATTTTTTCAGTGCTAAAGTTTTACGTGAATATTAATTTGTTGATTGTTTACCGTTGTTTTTGCGATTGGCTGTGTAATTATTGTATTGCGTAAGGATTTTATAATATCTTAATTTATTTTTCGAGCAAGCGTTGTGTGAGATTTGACCTATATTATTATACTATAGGGATATTTTTAAATCTATGGTATTGCCGTACCATGCCATGCCCAAGGTCTAGAGCGCTCATACTAATTCAGGACTTTGCATTTAATCTAGATACAGCGTCAGACGTCACTTGGTCCCCATGGGCCGATGTACGGGAGGCTGCAGTGCCTGCGACATGATTTAGATGGAGTAGGCTTGTAGCACCTATACCATCCTCTCAGCCTAGTCCCCACAATCCACAGGAAACACAAGCTCAATACGTGCCCAGCTGACTAAGCCAAGGGTCCCCATGGGCCGATGTACGGGAGGCTGCAGTGCCTGGGACATGATTTAGATGGAGTAGGCTTGTAGCACCTATACCATCCTCTCAGCCTAGTCCCCACAATCCACAGGAAACACATGCTCAATACGTGCCCAGCTGTCTAAGCCAAGGGTCCCCATGGGCCGATGTACGGGAGGCTGCAGTGCCTGGGACATGATTTAGATGGAGTAGGCTTGTAGCACCTATACCATCCTCTCAGCCTAGTCCCCACAATCCACAGGAAACACAAGCTCAATACGTGCCCAGCTGTCTAAGCCAAGGGTCCCCATGGGCCGATGTACGGGAGGCTGCAGTGCCTGGGACATGATTTAGATGGAGTAGGCTTGTAGCACCTATACCATCCTCTCAGCCTAGTCCCCACAATCCACAGGAAACACATGCTCAATACGTGCCCAGCTGACTAAGCCAAGGGTCCCCATGGGCCGATGTACGGGAGGCTGCAGTGCCTGGGACATGATTTAGATGGAGTAGGCTTGTAGCACCTATACCATCCTCTCAGCCTAGTCCCCACAATCCACAGGAAACACAAGCTCAATACGTGCCCAGCTGACTAAGCCAAGGGTCCCCATGGGCCGATGTACGGGAGGCTGCAGTGCCTGGGACATGATTTAGATGGAGTAGGCTTGTAGCACCTATACCATCCTCTCAGCCTAGTCCCCACAATCCACAGGAAACACATGCTCAATACGTGCCCAGCTGACGGCTGCTCATGCTAAGCGTGTAGTATTTCCTAAAGACTACGTAACACGTCTTATCTAGATTTTCCGCAAAATTATGTAACGAATCGAACTTTATCGTATCGAAAAATATGTTTAGATAATAGATAACTAACAGAAGATAAGTTTTCGAATCAATCTATTAACCAGTGTAAATTTAGCTGTCGCGTAGTCTCTACAAAATTATATTACTTACGTAAAATAAATCAGCTAATATAATATGGAGTAGGCTTTTGTGTGAATTCGCGCAGCTAAGTGACTATGGAAAGAACTTTGTTCGCTATCGATCACAATATGGTTATTTAAGCGAAATAAGATTTTACACCCAGTGTAACTTTGACTAGCGTGGTGTATACAAAATTGTATAACGTAAAACAAAGCTAATTTAATATGGAGTAGGATTTATAAACGCGCGGCTAAGAGACTATGGAGAGAACTTTTTGCTAATCATCATCATCATCATTTTAGCCCGGTATCACCCACGGCTGGGTATTGGCCTCCTTCATGCAATGCCAGCCTCCTCTGTCTTGTGCGCCTCTCAATCAGGTGTTTCCTGCGACCTAGACGATGTCGTCGACCCATCGCGCTTTCGGACGACCCAGATTCCTTCGGCCCGATTTCGGCCACCATTCCGTCAAGGCCTTACTCCACCGGCCATCACCACGTCTAGCCAGGTGTCCTGAGGGGCGATTACGAGTTGACAATGTAAAAACCGGTGTGAAACGTCTGACGCCGAGCACACCGGTGTGCGCTGCTTGGTATGGAGACACTGAGCGGAAGCTTGACGAGACCAAGCTTCTCAAAGAATCCGCTCAGTGTTTCCATACCAAGCAGCGCACACCGGTGTGCTCGGCGTCAGACGTTTCACACCGGTTTTTACATTGTCAACTCGTAATCGCCCCTCTGCCCAACTCCACTTGAGACTAATAAGACTAATTAATTTGAAAGTCGTGAGCCACTCATCAAGGTGTTGTAATAGTTAAGATCGTAGACTTAAGAATCTTCAAGGTCAGTTGAAGTCTGAAAGAGAAATGACAGTTAGGTGTGATTTTGTGGTGATGTCATCCGTGCTTCTGCAACCTAAGGTTCCTGCTCCTAAGGTGATGGCTCTGTTCCTGCTGCATATTGTTTTGGTGAGAACCATCATCAAACACCACTGCTAGTCATAAACGAACCCCTTGAGAAAGCTCGTGGATGGTGTGTACAGACGACGAAAGCAAGCGAAGTCTAAGATAGCAAATCCTACTAATATTATAAACTAGCAGTTGCCCGCGACTTCGTATGCGTCTACAGTTTCCGTGTACATTATATTATCATGTACACGGTGACATGACATGACAATGAAATCCTCTTGCCAATTGGCGCTGCTAATCCTTTTCGTTCATTTTATCCTGTAGATCCTGTTAATCATTCGGGATAAAAAGTAGCCTATGTGTCAATCCAGGTTACGAACTATATATATGCCAAGTTTCATCCAAGTTGGTTCAGTAGTTTAGACGTGATTGAAACACAAACATCATTATAAATGTAATGAACCTCATTATTTTCTTCTTGTTCTTTTAACATTTTTAAATTATCTAAGTTGTGAGCTAGGTAGTATAAAGACGGACTGAAATGCTGATGATGATGAGGTAGTTCATATCATGTCTATGGATGACTAGCCATAACCTAGCAGTCGCACGTTCAAGACCTATTGTGAAATTTGGCAGTAACATTTGGCTGCAAACTCGGCGCTTAGTCAGTATCAATCTCAAACGCAAACCAACGCCTGCTCGAAAACTAATTAAAAGAAAAATGTTTCAAAATGTGTCCCCCTGGGAGTTGACGCCGCCATCTTGCGAGTTTCCCGCGTTCTCAGCTGTCAATTCTGACATTACACAACCATTTTGTTTTTTCTTCGTAGGAATAAATTGAAAGTGACCTTGTTCGGGGTTTGCCCTTGTGAACTCTATTTTTGAAGTAGCAAGTGCTATATTTGAGTGCGTCAGTGAACTTTGACTCGAACTTCAGTGACATTGCAATGTGATCTGTTTCTTAGTGCTTTGTGTTGTCCTGTTTTGTGTTTGGAATACAAAAAGTGCAATCAAATGGGTTAATAACCTCAAAAAGTTGCGAAACTGACCTAAACCGGGACTCGTTTAAAAATAAATCAAGTTTATCTACCGAAAATAAATTCTATAGACTCTTTTCACCCGAGAACAACAAGCAACTGCCGTGTTTGCATTCTACTGCACAGACTATCTTAGTGTGGTTTGACTCCAATTTGACGTTTCCCAACACGTCAGTTTGTCAACTGATATCAATCGCATTGCCGGCCGCAAAGAACCTAGAATCATTATTTCTACTTTGACAATTTGACAATACATAGACTTGAATTTTCAAGTTGAGACCGCGCCAAACGGCCTAAGTTTTGATAAACCTTCACAGACTACTAAAAATACATTATTAATTCTGTGCGATTGATTCTTTTAATTCTTAAAACAAGTCTATCAGACGAAGCAATACTAGCTTCATTCTGAACTCTTCAAGTCCTGAAGTAAGACACCTTCGGTCTGAATAAGACAAGATCTAAATTCCATCATCCACTGATCAAAATTTCTTTCCTTCTGCAAAGTATTAAAGAATTCTCCCAAACTAAACCTGAACTTCAGCGCGCTATCCCCTCATCATACTGACTCCTAGCTCAAAGAACTGGTTTAGTGCATCAACTGGCACTTCAAAGTCCTGCAAGCTTCTTAAAACCTGAATTCTAAACAACTCGACTCCCTCGACTCGACCTTGATACTCCCTAAATAGAACAAATCTTTTTTCATACCATTCTTGTAGGAACTCATTCAAATTACAGTTCTAAACTCTGTTCAATCTTCTCAGACCTTAAAACTTAGTCCAAGTCAGCTCCCATACCACCTCCTGCAAAGAGGAAGCCAGGTCGTTATCATCTCTCAAAAAACGTTCAAACCAAGTTCTAAGCACTTTGCAGTCTCCTCAAAATCAAATCTACGATATAACCTCCCAAATAAAGCTACAAAAATCCACAAACTTTGCCGAAAACTCCCTAAAAGACCACTTTGCTAGTTCCTAAACCAAAGCTCTAAGCATTTTAGAGTCTCATCAAGCTCTCTAAACTAAACCAACGATCTAACCTCCAAATCTAACCTAAAAAAACCCACCAAAAAGACATTCGCTTCTCCAGCTGGCAAAAATAAAGTTATTTTCCCCCCCAAAAAGTTATTTCCTTATTGCAAACATTCAAAATTCCCCTCCAATACTCCACCGATCTGTGGTACATCATAGTCCACTGCGCTGTGATTGTGACGGCATGTTTATTTGCTGCGGTGCGCCGGCATGAGGTGCGGCCGGCGATGCGTCGAGACGCGGCCGCGACCGCGCGCTTTCGCGCCATCGCCTCCTGTCAGGAGTACCAGACAGGTAACCTCCTTCGTTACTTGTTTACAATTACAACCTCCTTGCAAACTTATGTATTTTATTTTTAGCAAATCCTCAACTTTATACTTGTTTACAAAACAACCTCCTTGCAAACTTATGTATTTTATTTTTAGCAAATCCTCAACTTTATACTTGTTTACAATTACAACCTCCTTGCAAACTTATGTATTTTATATTTAGCAAATCCTCAACTTTATACTTGTTTACAATTACAACCTCCTTGCAAACTTATGTATTTTATTTTTAGCAAATCCTCAACTTTATACTTGTTTACAAAACAACCTCCTTGCAAACTTATGTATTTTATTTTTAGCAAATCCTCAACTTTATACTTGTTTACAATTACAACCTCCTTGCAAACATATGTATTTTATTTTTAGCAAATCCTCAACTTTATACTTGTTTACAATTACAACCTCCTTACAAACCTATGTATTTTATTTTTAGCAAATCCTCAATACTTCTTTACAAAACAACCTCCTTGCAAACTTATGTATTTTATTTTTAGCAAATCCTCAACTTTATACTTGTTTACAATTACAACCTCCTTACAAACCTATGTATTTTATTTTTAGCAAATCCTCAATACTTCTTTACAAAACAACCTCCTTGCAAACTTATGTATTTTATTTTTAGCAAATCCTCAACTTTATACTTGTTTACAAAACAACCTCCTTGCATACTTCTGTATTTTATTTGCAAATGTTCAAACTTATAGTAGGTACTCGTAGCGACAACGGATATTGGTCCCTCTGAAGTATCTAGTAGTATGCCTCGATGTACGGGAGGCTGCAGTGCCTGGGACATGATTTAGATGGAGTAGACTTGTAGCACCTATACCATCCTCTCAGCCTAGTTGGTTTCCACAGGAAAGACGAGGTCAATCAATACGTTCGGAGCTGACTAAGTCGCGGGTTTCCTCACGTTTTCCTTCACTATGAAAGCTTTGTGGTCTAGATTTTGTTACTCAACGTATTTACTTTGCTAAGGGTGTGCGCGAGACACGCGTCAGTTCGCGTGCGTTCCGATGTCGCGTCGCGTGTACATTAACGGCCGTGTGCAGAGTCGCTACGCGGTCGAGCTCGCCGCGCTGAGCTTCGCGCGCATGGTAATGTGTACATGGAGATCGTTCCTCGTACGATAGATATCTGCATGTCTACGTACGTTTTACGTACCTGTACTAAAAATTATCGTAAACTATATTTTGTATAGACATTTGAACAGCGCCCCTAGCGGGAAGTGTACATAACTAATGATTCTCCATACTTGACTTTCCTGCCCGCGTTTGTTTTACTCTGTCTCTAACATAACTGGCGCAGCCGGTGGGATTTTTTTTATCCAAATTACGATTTTATTCGTTTATTTTACTAAAATTCCAGGTAAGTAAAATTCCATGTATATTATTATATAATTTTTTATTGACGTGCATTATACGAGTGTTAAAGTCATGCTATCATATTTTGCTTTGAATCATTGTGATTGATGTGTTTTGCATGTTTTTTTTAATGTTTGTTTTTTGTATGAAATATTACACTATTTTGAGAAATCTCTTAACAGTATGAAAAAAAAATCCTATATATGTGTCACTCTGGCATTGGTCTCAATTCCCTGAAAGCTTTAACTAGCTTAAAGTTTCTTTTAACCACGTTATTTGGAATATACTCCGTTTGGTTTATTTTTCGTTCCTGCGTGGTTAATAAGTGTTAGACAACATATTGAAGAGTCTAGACGATTTCCATCCTAATCTGATTTGGCTTGCCAATTCAATTAGTTATAGCCGTTTTACCGAACCAACTCTGCCTGGGACTACACAGCAACCGGAATGGGAATAGACAATCACAAGCTTGCTATCTATTTTCAGTTTGCTACTGCATTAAATGGGGTTAGCAACTTGTCAAAGTCATAATTTCTTTATTCAATAAAATCACAAGGATCATTTAGAATCGTCTTATATAACTAGGCGATTCTAGATGCTAGTTCCACGCGACCAGAGCCTAGAACGGGCAACAAACTACTACCTTGTGATTGAGCATTCTCATTTCGGATGCTATGTAGTTCCCGGCTAAGGTATATTATTTTATAAAAAAAAAACTGGCGCAGCCGGTTGGATCCTAATCCCAAATTCATTTTATAAGTTTATATGAGTCAATACTCATTTTGTAAAATCTCATAGACAATTTAGAATGAAGAGGTTACATTCATATTGTCGATTTCAGGAGTTGGTCGGTGGTAAAAGCAGCGCATCGACGCTGCGGCGAAGCACTGAACGGGACACTCTTACAGAAGCGCGCGAATCCCGCTCTGACAAATCAAGTCAGACTAGTGGTGAGTAGATTTTTTCAGGAGAATACATGTATTTTTTATATTTAAAACCCTTAAAAACCTCTACAAACCCCTAAAATATGTATAAACTCCAGTAAGGGAATCTTCAAAAAAACCGCAGTCTTGTAGCTGGGTGACAGGTGCGACTTTTAAAAATTTAAAAAGTCCAATCTGTCGCCTTGTTAGTAACAGGGGGACAGATTGGACTTTTTTGTACCTAACTGTCCCCCAATTAAAAAATAATAAAAACCTACTGTGTATTACAATGGCATTATAGTGTATTTTAATGTATTGTAAAGCCATCATATTAGGGCGGAGGCCCGACCCCAAATAATAGGAACAGGAAAGAACAAGAAGAAGGATATTGATATTGATGGGACTCCCATTTCCGCATTTAGTTTCAAAGTTGGCCCATTATGCGTGGACAAGAAGGAGTAAAGGCATGATATGACTTCCAGGTCTGAACGGTCTACGTAACATCGGCAACACCTGCTTCATGAACAGTGTTGTGCAATGTTTGTCGAACACGCGGCCATTGCTGGAGTACGTGGTCGCAGACAAACATGTCGCCGATACCAACACCTCGCTGTCTTGCATGAAGGGCGCGCTTATTGCAGGTTACTAGGGCTGAGGGTCATTTGTGACCCATGTCTTTATGGGTGTGGGTCATATTTGACCCGCGTGGGTCATTTATGACCTCATGAAATTTTGAGTTGTTTACATAGTCATGATTAATTTTTGCACCCATGGGTCATTTGTGACCCCATAAAATTATGAGTTATTTCAGATTTAAATAAATATGAGTCATGTTATAGAACCCTTTTATGCAATGTTTTACACACCATACTACGCGATCTTGAATGAAAGGCGCACTTATTGCAGATAAGGGTAATTTTGACACCCATGATGCAAAAGTTTTACGACACTTATGATCCGAGTGGATCGTTTTCGACCTTAGAATTTGGTCGAGGATTTGAGTCATTTTTGACCCACATTGGTTCTTTTTGATAACATGGGTCTTACATGACCAACATAAAGACTTAAATGTAGGAATAACATATTTTGAACCTTTCGAAGAAACCTTTGAAGTTTTTCCTTTCCTTTTGTTTTAAGCATTCGCAAGCGTTATAAAAGAGCTTTGGCGTAGCGGTGAGCGGGACTCTGTGGTCAACACAACAACTTTCAAGTCGCAGGTTCAGAGATTCGCGCCGAGATTCATGGGATACAGTCAACAAGATGCTCAGGTGAGGCTATCAGTCATATTTGACCCTACAACGGTTAAGTTATTGGTCAAATTTGTTCCCCACAATACTAAAATTATGGGTCATATTTGACCCAAGAAAGGTGAAAATATAGGTCATATTTGACCCCACAAAGATGAAAGTACGGATCATATCAGAAATATGCTCGAATCATAAGTGATCTTAGTATTACGGTGGTATGTAAAATAAAATATCTTTAAACATGTGTAATTTTTGAAATAATAATAAATAAATAAATGTCCTCCGCAGGGCTTTTAATCATTATACAGATGTTTGTACTTGATGGGGATCGAACCCACGACCCACAGCACGGATGGTATATTTATAACCAATTGGAATGTGACGCCTGTCCGAGTTATTTTTTTCTTATTTTTAGTGTTTCGATCCAGTTTTGAAACAAGTAAATAAATTAAAAATTTTAAAAACCCCCGAATCTTGGACCGATTTTCATCAAACATAGCTAAGAACACTCCCGACTTATTCACCTTTCAAACAAAAAAATACAAAGTCAAAATCGGTTCATCTGTTGCTTTACACACACACACAGACACGTCAAACTTATAACACCCCGTCGTTTTTGCGTCGGGGGTTAAAAACGGAACACTTATTGATTAATTTCTCGATTGATTTCTAGGAGTTCCTCCGTTACCTGCTGGAAGGTCTGCACGAGGATGTGAACCGAGTGACCATCAAGCCCAAACCTATCCTCACTGAAATAGATGACAGCCTCAGGTACCCAACCATTCCACCCTCCACACACACACACACACACACACACACACACACACACACACACACACTACAAAACTCTACATTATAGATGAAATAAACTATGTTTTAATATTATGGACATTTCACACAGCGCCCTCTAGTTCCAAACTAAGCAAAGCTTGTGATATGCGAACTAGATGCTGACAGATTACTTATATACTTTTTTTTTTGTAAATACATACTTATAACTACGTAGTGACACCCAGACATAGAACAAACATCTATGTTTTCCACGCACAAATGTTTGTTCTCAGTGGGGATCGAACCCACTTATATTATATGAGTAATATAATATAATATAAGTGGGTTAATGTTAATGTTGCAGTGAGTCTGCGAAGGCTGCCGAGGCGTGGTCGCGCTACTGCCGGCTCGAGGAGTCACGCGTCAGCGACATATTCGTGGGTCAACTCAAGTCCACACTTAGGTGCACGCATTGCAACCACGATAGTGTCACTTTCGACCCGTTTTGGGACCTCAGGTGAGTTTTTTGGGATTGGGTCATTTTTGACCCATGAATTTTTGGCTACGGTCATATTTGACCTATGAGTTTTTGGCTACGGTCATATTTGACCCATGAGTTTTTGGCTACGGTCATATTTGACCCATGAATTTTTGGCTATGGTCATATTTGACCCATGAATTTTTGGCTACGGTCATATTTGACTCATGAATTTTTGCTAAGGTCATTTATGACCCTAATGTAATTTAGCGAGAAATCATGCATTTTAGATCGACTTTCTTATACAGTACAAAAAATTATTATATCTCAAACGTGCTCGTTGAGGCTTTGTTGTAGGCCGAGGTAACCACTTAACATCAGGTGGGCCATCAGCTTATTCCATCATTCAGTCGCATAAAAAAAAAGGTTAGGGTCCCACTCGGCCCATATTTCGGATTATTCCCTTTTGTCACCCAAATATGTCACTCTTGACAGGTTTGAGACTTGTGGTTTGTGTGTTTTTGTAGCAGGATGACAGATGTGACTTTTAAAAATTTAAAAAGTAACCAAATTAGTATATAAGTATTGTATCAGCCATCTGGTTCCCATATTACAAGCTATGCTTAGTTTAGGGCTAGAGGGTGTAGTGTGTAAAGTCCATGAATATTTATTTATATTTATTTATTATATTTATTTAAAAAATAAATAGTTTTGAATGGTGTGTTTGGTTGCAGTTTGCCGATCCCCTCGCGCACCGGTAACCTGAAGATCCAGCAATGCCTGCAGCACTTCACCAAGGAGGAGGAAATGGACGGAGACGAGAAACCGGTAACACATTACACATTTATAAACAAACACACAGACAAACCTTTATATAACTACCACAACGCACTCTAAGCAGTTGCCCGCGACTTCGTACGCATCTACAGTTTCCGTGTACATTATATTATCTGTGCGTGTACCGAGCGGATACTTCTTTGAGAAACTTGACATTACACCGAACTCGTACCTACTGGAATGTCAAACGCTAGTCGTTAGACCAAAGAGGTAGTACTACGCCCTGTCAAACTGACGTGACATGACATGACAATGAAATCCTCTTGCCAATTGGCGCTGCTAATCCTTTTCGTTCATTTTATCCTGTAGATCCTGTTAATTATTCGGGATAAAAAGTAGCCTATGTGTCAATCCAGGTTACGAACTATATATATGCCTAGTTTCATCCAAGTTTGTTCAATAGTTTAGACGTGATTGAAACACAAACATTCAAACATCTAAACTTTCACATTTATAATATTAGTAGGATTTTTAATTTTGTGTGTGGTCAGTATCAAATAAATAAGTTTATCTATCTAAGATTCCAAGTTTCATCCAAATCAGACCAGTAGTTACAGCGTGATTGAAACACAAACATCCAAACATCGTAACTGTGACATTTATAATAGTAATGGAGTGTTTGTTTTTTTAATTCGTTTGCCCCTTGTGCCCTAACACCTGCACAAGGGATGACCTCATATTTACCCCCTCGTCTGGGGTAAAGGTAAAGGTGAAGGTAAAGGTGGCGAAGTTCTACTCGAACTTCGTCTAGTCATACCATTGACACGCAAAGAAGAAGAATGGAGTGTTATTTAAGGGGGGCTTAGGTTCTCGTCACGTAGTAGTTCTATTGTAGCGCGGATAGATGGCGCTGTAAATGATGATGTATTTCAGACGTGCTCGAAGTGCGGCGTGCGCCGGAAGTGCCTGAAGTGGTTCACCGTGCAGAAGTTCCCGCAAGTGCTCGTGCTGCATCTCAAGAGGTATCTAATAACTGGTTTAATATATATCGGTGCGCACAGCGGATCTATATCCCTCAATACTCAATACTTTATTGCGTTCATGTTGTACAAAAAGGTCTTAAATATATTAATGCTACCAACATGAGCCCAGTTAGGGCACGACAATTTAAAAATGGTCACTAGGTATTTTAACCATTACTAACATAATTATTAAATAACATTTTTATATCATCTAGTTCCCATATCACAAGCTTTGCTTAGTTTGGGACTAGAGGGCGTTGTGTGTAAAGTCCATGAATTATTTATTTTATTTATTTATTTATATTCTTTAGGTATCTACTCAATATTCTAATTTACTATTAATATTGCACTTTAAAATAAAACTAAAAATTACAATGTTGCTTATTACTATTTATCAATAAGAAATTCTTGAAGAAGTTATTAAAAAACTGATTTGGATCAGTTGAGCTATCTATAAATCGTTTGCAACGGTGTGTAGATAGCTCAACTGCTTCATGTGTATTTTGTACATATTATAAATATTGTAAATACTTTATTAGTCATAATTTTCTTTGTGAATAAATTCATGAAGAAGTTAGGTGAACCTCTGAACCACCTCTGAAGTTAGGTGCAACGATTGCACAAGTACTGTTGTATGGAAAGATTTGCTAACCTCCAATTCAGCACAAAAATGTGTTCTGCGCAGATACTTGAGAGGGGCAAAGATCCGTTGTCACTACTATACTTAATTTTTTAACCACCTACGCAAAAACGACGGGGTGTTATAAGTTTGACGTGTCTGTTCTAGGCTCTGGTCGCGTGGAACTAAAATCTAGAATCACCTAGTTATATAACACGATTCTAAATGATCCTTGTGATTTTATTGAATAAAGAAATTTTGAGGACTTTGTCTGTCTGAGGCAACGTAGCTCCTGAACGGATGAACCGATTTTGATTTGTTTTGTTTGAAAGGTGAATTAGTCGGGAGTGTTCTTAGCTATGTTTGATGAAAATCGATCCAAGATTCGGGGGTTTTTAAATATTTAATTTAATTACTTGTCTTGGGTGTTACTATGTATTATAAGTATGTATTTACAAAAAAAAAGGTATATAAGTATTGTATCAGCATCTAGTTCCCATATCACAAGCTTTGCTTAGTTTGGGACTAGAGGGCGTTGTGTATAAAGTCCATGAATATTTATTATTATTTATTATGAATATGTTGTTTCAGGTTTTCGCCGACAGAACGTTTCCGCGGCAAACTGAATGTGTTAGTTGAGTTTCCTCTCAGCGGGTTGGACATGTCTCCGTACGCCGCCACGCGCGCCTCGCAATCCGTCACTTACAACCTCTATGCAGTTAGTAACCACTCGGGTAAGTAACCGTTGTACTTACTAACCGTTGAAGTAATACAAAACTTTAGTAATTACTTAGTGGCTGTTCCAGTTAGTAAACATTCGGGTAAGTAACCGTTGAAGTAATACAGAACTTTAGTAGTAACCGCTTTAGTAATAACTTGTACTTGGCTGTTCCAGTTAGTAAACAAACACTCGGGTAAATAACCGTTGTAGTTACTAACTGATCGAGTAAGCAATCAAATAACGTCAGGACCTGAAACATGTCGATTAATTTGCCGGAGTTTGTGTTTCCGAACACTTACAATTTGAATGTTTTCAAGAGGAGAGTGAATAGGTTTCTTCTAGGCAGATGTGCTACATCGTCGACCGCATCGTCACTTACCATCAGGTGAGATTGCGGACAAACGTTTGACTATAATGTATAAAAAAGAAACGTAAAAGTACTCGCAGCTGAATAGGAAAAATATAATTTTATGTAAATATAAGATTGTCATCGATAAGACTAAATTTTTACGTAATTTTAGTTAGTTTTGTATAACAGCATTGTTAATTGATTAATTACTTAACGGTCTTGAATTTCCCCATCCCTGATTGACCGTATGACCCCTCTTGAGGTAAAATATTTTCATGGATTTGTGTAAAAATTTAAGAGCCTTGTTTTTCATGTTGAAATCATTTTGTGTATTTTCTATAAAACCATTGTTACTAACTCGAGTAATCAGAAATTTGTCTAAAACATCTCTAGACATTATTATGCCTACTATTATCTGCGTAGAGGTCTAAAATCTAGTAATCATATAAAATCTATTGTGTCTATAATCCTGTTCGACAATTTAAGAATGTTTTTTTATTTTATTTATTTAATAGGCTTCGCCAACAGCACACTTAACACTTTCGAAAACAAATTAAAAACAAATAGAATGATTTGAACTCTGTTTTCTATCTCTAGCATTTAGAATTCAGAGTTCATTTTAATACACTTTTTTTTTGTTAAAAATGCTATTTTCTTAAGTATTTGTATATAGTTATTGTTTTGATCAATAAATAATCAAAGCTCAAAAAAAAAATTATAGAATGTGTGCCAATTACGTTGTTAACATAATTACGTTGTAATTATGTTGTATATCAGATAGATACCTATACTTGCCTAATTATTAATAATTTTGCTACTTTTTAGTAATACCTACCTAGATCTAAGTTTGTAAAATTAAAGGAAATAAATTATATTG
The DNA here is from genome assembly GCA_947859175.1 of Gandaritis pyraliata. Taxonomy (NCBI): domain Eukaryota; kingdom Metazoa; phylum Arthropoda; class Insecta; order Lepidoptera; family Geometridae; genus Gandaritis; species Gandaritis pyraliata. Next base: position 4,638,230 of record OX401879.1, read on the forward strand.
TATATTGTATAATAGTATAATATGGCAGGCACCACGTACTCCGGGCACTACACCGCGTACTGCAAGCATCCCTACACCGCCGACTGGCACGAGTACAACGACTCCAGGTACCCTATCATCTATCTACCATCAGCAATGTTCTACCTTACCACCTTAAGGGTGCATTTCCTGTAAACCGACTAGCCGTTCATTTTTGAACACCAATAGAAGCAAATTATTTCGGGTGTAAAAGTTATGAAAACAATGGACCGTCATAAAAATAAATAGATGTTTAGGTCTCTAGTTGGTCAAAATAAGAAGACAAAAGAAATAGGCGGGGTCAGGTAGCTAACTGCTTGCAAGCGAAACAGTTTCAAAAGTGGTAAGGCGGAAATTTTGCCGATGGTACATTTACTTTTAACCTACTTCAAAAAGAGGAGGTCCGCTATTCGTTTATTTTTTTAATGTTCTTACCTCAGAACTCGGTCACGTATAAACCGATTTAGAAACAAAGAAAATACATGAATAAATGTATGTCTGTCTATTTATTTAAGGACACACACACAAACACAATTACATTTTATTTGAAAGGATTTTGTTCGCGATTGTCTATGCTACCATTTTTTAGTCTATGACACCTACATTCTATTTTTCTCTATGTCTTGTAATAAAGCGAAACGAACTATACGCATCGTTTTTTATTAAAATTCTAAAATCAGGCAGTCACGCCATATAGAAAGCACAGGCCTTGCAAAATACACACAGATTTACTTCCAGATTGGTGTCATAGGAATATCATCAAAATTGGTTTAGTCGGGTAATTACTATCCTGTATAATTGTTTTTTTTTTTTCAGAGTATCGTCCATTAAACCACGTGACGTAGTCTCCCCGGAGGCGTACGTTCTGTTCTACGAGCGCACGTAGCTTGTACACGCGTAGCGGCACCGGGGCTCTAGTCAAACTAGGACTTTGATGGTAAAATCGGGTAATTTACAACATACAAGATACATTTATTTATTTAAATAATAAATATTTATTCACAAAGAAAATTATGACTAATAAAGTATTTACAATATTTATAATATGTACAAAATACACATGAAGTAGTTGAGCTATCTACACACCGTTGCAAATAATAAATAAATAAATAAATATTCATGGACTTTACACACAACGCCCTCTAGTCCCAAACTAAGCAAAGCTTGTAATATGGGAACTAGATGCTGATACAATACTTATATACTTGTTTTTGTAAATACATACTTATAATACATAGTAACACCCAGACATAGAACAAACATCTATGTTTGTCACACACATATGTTTGTTCTCAGTGGGGATCGAACCCACGACCAATAAATATTAAATCAATAAATATTTATTTTATAGTTTGTTCAACTTGTCAAATTCCCGGTTTTATTGTCAAAGTACATATTTATTCTGTGAAAGTGGTACCTCAGTGCGGAGTGGAGAGCAACTATTATTAAGATAATTTGACTAGTCCTAAACTAACAGAAAGCTTGCAGTGATACTAAAGTAGGTATTATTCGAAAATAGCGGTATTAATGATTTAATATAAAATATACATTAATATAACTAAATTTTTGATATATTTTAAATACTATTCACAAAGAAAATTATGACTAATAAAGTATTTACAATATTTATAATATGTACAAAATACACATGAAGCAGTTGAGCTATAACACACCGTCGCAAACGATTTATATTACTAAATAAATCAACTTATATTATAGATATTTTAAATTATTAACTGCGCATGCACAAAGTATTAGTTTTCGGATGTATTGCTTCGGTTTATCCACTATAAATATATGACTAAGTCCTTAACTATTTATTTATTTCAATAAATACAGTTATATTAATGTATATTTTATTAATTTATATTAAAATCTAACCGTCTTGCCTCAGATATTTACTTACACTTTAAATCACTTAAAAAGTGTTTCAAAGATATTCGTATTAGTTGCCATAAGAATGTGGTCTGTCAATTCAGGACTTGCGTCTGACTACTCCTCGTAGGATGTCAAATTTTGAATATTTTTGAACCGCTTTGCTCACAGAAATGAATGTAGAAATTATATTTAATAAAAAAAACGTCCTTTCACTGTAAATAAGAGTGTATTAAAGCTTATATTAATATAAAAATTAGTTATTCGGTTGTCGAATCTGCAAAGTTATAATGTGAACATGTACTTATTTGAAATTAATAATTTTTATAACAAAAGTACATTAAACTTTTTACCGTTTTATAAACTTAATTTAAATTAATAAATTTAAGTTTGTAAAGTGATAAAAATATTAAGCAACTGACGCATTTCGAAAATAGCTTTCGATGTGAATGCAGTCAAGAGGGGCGAGTACGAGTTGACAATGTTAAAACCGGTGTGAAACGTCTGACGTCCAGCACACCGGTGTGCGCTGCTTGGTATGGAAACACTGAGCGGAAACTTGACGAGACCAAGCTTCTCAAAAAATCCGCTCAATGTTTCCATACCAAGCAGCGCACACCGGTGTGCTGGACGTCAGACGTTTCACACCGGTTTTTACATTGTCAACTCGTACTCGCCCCTCAGAACATAGCTAGCTGAAATATAATTATACTTAGATCATATTAACTTATAAAAATAATTTATTTGCACCGTATTGCCACATTTTTGTATGCATTTAGACAAATTATATTTTGATGGTTAAATTGATAAACGTCAAATTGACAGTGACAAAAATATGGCAGTACGGGATTGTTAAGTTTTCTAAGATGGCCATTCTAGTGTACTCAATTTATTTATGAACATGATATAGACCAAGTTACATATTGTTGATATAATCTTTTGTTGATATTTAATATTTATATTATACATCACATTAATATGTTTAGATAGGTTACAACTAAATCTACACCAGATTTATTTAATATTGTGCATTTTACTTTATTTTTTTACAACTAGCCAATGATGTAACTGTTTTAAAAATATATTTCAATAATAAAACATACCTAAATCTACATAGTCTACAATAAATCAGCAGAGTTTACCGCTTAACATCAGGTGGGCCATCTGCTTTTCCGTTACTTACTCTCGTATAAAAAAACTTGAATAGACTTGATGAAAAAAAAATCTACCTATTTATATTATTTTGAAAAACATCTTATCAAATTCATTGGCTTCAGAAAAACATTAGTTGTTAAATTGATAATTCACATGATCTGAATAATTTTGATTCAATCAGAGGGGCGATTACGAGTTGACAATGTAAAAACCGGTGTGACACGTCTGACGCCGAGCACACCGGTGTGCGCTGCTTGGTATGGAAACACTGAGCGGAAGCTTGACGAGACCAGGTGTGCAAGTACCGTTCTTGTCGATCGCTTAATTTGACATTTAGAATCGTCAAAATTCGATAAAAATGGTTTTATCCATAGTTGCAAGTACGAAGTATCGAATTTTGACGATTCTAAATGTCAAATTAAGCGATCGACAAGAACGGTACTTGCACGGCAAGCTTCTCAAAAAATCCGCTCAGTGTTTCCATACCAAGCAGCGCACACCGGTGTGCTCGGCGTCAGACGTTTCACACCGGTTTTAACATTGTCAACTCGTACTCTCTGATTGAATATAACATTTTGTCTCGAAAATAACATTAAATTAAATGGTAAAATCGTTACTTACTTATAGTAATGTTGTATTACCGAGAATGGTATAAATTGTATTAAATTCTATACTTAATAACTAAGTGAAGCTTGTTGTACATGAGTCATGATGTTATTAACCGACTTTCAAAGAAATAGGTTCCGTTCAATGTGGTTTTTTTAACAATTAATATAATTTGATTTAAACTCCGCATAACATTATATTAAAATTACAGTTAATATAATCTAGTTCATGCTGATGCGTTGTTTTGTTTGTAATATAATTTTGTATTTTATTTCGTTGATCATTTTTTTATCACGATTGAATCTTAATTTTAACCAAAGATGCTTATAATCTTAAATTGTTACGTTTTCGAAGTTTTCGAAATCGTATTTATTTAGGCGATGTGGCCGAGATTATTTATGTAAAATATACGTAACAGATTTCTATAGAAATATATATTTAAAAGATTATAATTGTTTTATTTCGAACAACTCTTATAGGTCGACGAGATGAATTGACTTGGTGGACTTTCCCCATTATCCTTGTAGAAGTCCAAGTCTCAACTTTTTTCTGTCCACCGTCTTCCCGCAACCTTATAGTTGAATAGGCATTCTGAAACTGCAGTACATGGGGTCCTACTATGTTGAAGTTGAAATATGTAGCAAAAAATGCGACTTCAGCAGGAGGAAAATAATAAAAGCTGTATTTATTGGACTACTAATGTCATCTATCGTCACTAACAAAAAATTTTTTTTTCATTTTCTTTGTCATTTATTAATGTTAAGTTTTGTTGTTTGTTCCTCATCGCATGCTGTGACGCCCTATAAGTATGGGAGCACTATTATTATGACCCTCGACTAGCTCACTTGATACTAAAGTGCAAACCCGTGTTGGGAGTCCTATTTTAAATAAAATAAAAATAAATATTATTTTGTATTGCTACTCCCCACTAGATGGCGTCACTAAACGCTAACTTCAGGCCTTACTTTATTTATATTCTGTGCTCGTTCGTTCATTTTATTACCTGTGCTGTGACTAGGCGAGCGACACGCGCCTAACTTCACACAATTACAATAAAATTTCGAAAAATGGCTTCGGTAAAGTTCGCAGTGATTGATGTAAATGATTTTCTGTCCAGAAAACAAGCCGCTGAGCCCGATCTGGCAGCGGACTGGGCTAAGCTTGAAGAGCTTTACAATAAAAAGTAAGATTCCAAAACCTACACTGTTGTAACTGAAAATTAGTTTGTCATACTCACACCTGTTTTCTTTTAGATTATGGCACCAGCTCACTCTGAAACTGCAGGACTTCGTGAACCAGCCTTCCCTGCAAGCTGGAGACAACCTCATCCAGCTCTACAACAACTTTCTCACCGTATTTGAGAACAAGTTAGTGACCCATTCATGATTTCCGTCCACACTCCACACTTATCTACAATGTAGTGACCACTCAGAATGGCCCTGTATTTAGAAACAATGCTAAGTTTGAACAGAAAACCGAGCATTTCTTTTTCTATCAGTTTTTCACAGATTAAAAAATCTATACTTTAGGAAGGAAAACATGTTGTATATATCACAATGTAGAAAAATGCTTGAATCAAATGTGATCTTGGTATTACGTTTGTATAAACCTGTGGTCGGTCCCTTAGTTCCACCTCACAATGAAATAAGGGCAATAGGATAGGATAATGAATATGATGATACCAAATTTTTTGTTTTTTCAGGATCAACCCATTATCATTAGTGGAAATAGTCTCGATAATAATCTCCCAGTATGAAGATAAGCGTGAAGCGATCGCGTTCCTCGAGAAGATTGAAACTAAAGTCAAGATCAACGATGAGGCTTTGGCCCTTTGCAAGGTAATATTACTTACCTCCAATTATGTGCTAAGTGCCTGCCGGAGAAGTACTAACAACCTCTGTCTGCCTACTTTCCTGTTGCAATACCCCTGAACAGGGTTCATGTGTGATACCTACCTACAATGTAACAACTATAATACCATGTGAACGCAATCAATGTATTCAGTATTGACATGCTCAGTGAGTCAATGCATTGTTATAGGCAGGGATTCTTCGTATTTTCTTAATTCTGGCTGTTCGGTGGCTAGGGCTGCCAATTTGAATTTGAACGCCAACAACAATTTGAACGAATTTGCCAATGTCAGTGTTTATTGACGTTTACTAGTTTACTAATCTTTTAACAAAAGGCGGAGATCTGAGTTATGAAAAATGAGGTTATCACTTAGATAAGCGACATGGAAGTTCCATTACTTCTCGGGAACAAAAAATGTGTTTCTATCTTTTTCTTCATATTCATCGAGACCGGTGTCTTAGGATAACAATATCAATCTATTGATTTCTATCGCAGGTGCTTCAAGGCCAGCTGTATTTGGAAAATCTGAATGACCTGGACGCCACGGAGAAGATCATCGACCACCTCGAGGGTACTCTAGAAGATGCTGATGGAGTCACTCCGGTCCATGGAAGGTTTTACAAACTCGCTTCGGAGTACTACAGGTATGAGGCTGTTGTTAACCTTCCACCGAAAAATGAATGTTATAATTTCGATGTTGTATGTCTGAGCCTGTAGCTTTGAAAGTACGGCTAAATTGGTTTTTAATTTTTGTAATGACAACTGTTTATATTAATCGATATTGACATTGATTCTGTTGTTGCATTTTTCTAAACTAACCTAATTTGACAGCACTAAAAATGTTGCCGTCCCTTTCTCATAAACTGAAACGACAAAGACAGCTATAATTTTAGCGCTGTCAAATTAAGTTAGTTTAGAAAAACGCAACAACAGAATCGATAGCATTGTCTCACTGCAACAAATGCCTTGCCCTTAAACTTTTGTTATCTTGCATATACATTCTGTAAACATCTCCGGCTTACTTTGATTGTGGCAGGGTCCGCGGGCCGATGTCCCGGTACTACCGCTGCGCCCTCCGGTACGTGGGGGTGATGTCCGGTGGCGATGCCTTGCCGGCGGCGGAGCGCACCGCGCTCGCTACTAAGCTCACGCTGGCTGCACTCATCGCTCCTGATGTATACGATCTGGATGAGTTAGTGAGTACTATTCAGATGAGTTAGTGAGTACTATTCAGATGAGTTAGTGAGTACTATTCAGATGAGTTAGTGAGTACTATTCAGATGAGTTAGTGAGTGAGTACTATTCAGATGAGTTAGTGAGTACTATTCAGATGAGTTAGTGAGTACTATTCAGATGAGTTAGTGAGTACTATTCAGATGAGTTAGTGAGTACTATTCAGATGAGTTAGTGAGTACTATTCAGATGAGTTAGTGAGTACTATTCAGATGAGTTAGTGAGTACTATTCAGATGAGTTAGTGAGTACTATTCAGATGAGTTAGTGAGTACTATTCAGATGAGTTAGTGAGTACTATTCAGATGAGTTAGTGAGTACTATTCAGATGAGTTAGTGAGTACTATTCAGATGAGTTAGTGAGTACTATTCGGATGAGTTAGGTCTGTGTATATATATATTCATGGACATTTCACACAACGCCCTCTAGTCGCAAACTAAACAAAGCTTGTGATATGGGAACTAGATGCTGATACAATACTTATATACTTTTTTTTTTGTAAATAGATACTTATAATACATAGTAACACCCAGACATAGAACAAACATCAATGTTTTGTCACACACAAATGTTTGTTCTCGGTGGGGATCGAACCCACGACCCACAGCACGGAAGGCAGATCCATTCTCATTAACATTCTCAAGCACTCATCCAGGCATAGAGTAATGAGTAATCCAGCCTGTTATTACACACGCACACTTCTATCGCGTCGCACCCACACATAGACACTTTAACGCGTGTGCAATGCTATTTTTAAGGAAAGCTTAAGACTGATTTTCATCGCCATGACGTGTAGAATACCTCCCCCCCCCCTTTCAGGCTTCATCATCATTCCCCTGCCCTTATCCCGCACTAGGTGGGGTCGGCACAACATGTCTTCTTCCTCCACTCGCTCCTATCATTCGTCAACTCTGAATCTACTCCTCTCACATTCATATCCTCTTTCACACAATCCAACCACTTCTTCTTCAGCCTTCCCCCCCTTCAGGCTTATAGGGAGATAATGTAACGTTAACATTATGTATAGTATAGTGTATGTGTGTGTTACCTCCAGCTAGCACATCCCATCGTGCAGTCTCTGGAAGGCACTGGCGAGGCGTGGGCGCGCACCGCGCTGGCGGCCGCGGCGGCGGGCGACATCGGTGCGTATGAACGCGCCGTTATAAACGCGCCCGCGGACCTGCAGCGCGCGCACCACGACATACGCACCAAGATCGCTCTCTTGTGTCTTATACAGGTGTGTGGCCGGACAAATAATCCTTGGCATTTTATTGAATTACTAGCAGTTACCCGCGACTTTGCACGCGTCTACAGTTTCCGTGTACATTATATTATCTGTGCGTGTACCGAGCGGATACTTTGAGAAACTTGACATTACACCTCATTACACCGAACTCGTACTGGAATGTCAAACGCTAGTCGTTAGACCAAAGAGGTAGTACTACGCCCTGTCAAACTGACGTGACATGACATGACTATGAAATCCTCTTGCCAATTGGCGCTGCTAATCCTTTTCGTTCATTTTATCCTGTAGATCCTGTTAATTATTTGGGATAAAAAGTAACCTATGTGTCAATCCAGGTTACGTACTATATATATGCCAAGATTCATCCAAGTTGGTTCATTAGTTTTGACGTGATTGAAACACAAACATCCAAACATCCTAACCTAAGTAAGATTTATTTGTACCTACCTTTGTTGCTACCTATGTTTTTTTTCTAACTAGTGTTTTGGTAAATAAACTATTATTTATTTATTATTTATTTATTTATCCAAACATCTAAACTTTCGCGTTTATAATATTAGTAGGATAGAATGTTTTTGTTTGTTCTGTTTTCATCTGTGATCAGCCCTCAGACTATGAGCAGTCGGGCTTGTAGGATGGGGGGGGCTCCAGCGAGCACTTCTCCTTTTCTTGGCGTTCATGTTCCACAATGTGTTGTCTGCGAAGCCTCTTAGGGTAGCTAATAAATAGGATGGGATGTAGGTAGATATATATATGCGTTGGTTAGGTACTATAAAAATAATTTTAAAGATTTATTCACAAAGAAAATTATGACTAATAAAGTATTTACATTATTTATAATACTTATGTACAAAATACACATGAAGCAGTTGAGTTTGACAGGCGTCACAGCTCAGTCGGTAACGGCTCTGCCTTCCGTGCTGTGGGTCGTGGGTTCGATCCCCACCGAGAACAAATATTTGTGCGTGGAAAACATAGATGTTTGTTCTATGTCTGGGTGTTACTATGTATTATAAGTATGTATTTACAAAAAAAAAGTATTTAAGTATTGTATCAACCATCTAGTTCCCATATTACAAGCTTTGCTTAGTTTGAGACTAGAGGGCGTTGTGTGCAAAGTCCATGAATATTTATTTATTATTTATTATTAAGCTATCTACACACCGTTGCAAACGATTTATAGATAGCTGAACTGTGTGTTGGTTGCAGATGGCGTTCAACAAGAGCACGGCGCAGCGCGCGCTGCCGTTCGGCGAGGTGGCGCGCGCGGCGCGCGTGCCGCTACACGAGGTCGAACTGCTCGTCATGAAGGCACTGGCGGAGAAACTAGTGCGCGGACACATCGATCAGGTATACTATACACTATTTACAAGTTAAACAACCCCCGACACAAAATAATAAAAATAGTGTACACGTTAAAAGCCTGAGTTGTGTTGTATATGTAATCCGCCATTTTGTGACGGCGGCGGCCATCTTGAACAGATTTTCATCGATCAGCTAAGAACAATTCTGACTAATTAATAAATAATAAATAAATATTCATGGACTTTACACACAACGCCCTCTAGTCCCAAACTAAGCAAAGCTTGTGATATGGGAACTAGATGCTGATAGAATACTTAAATACTTCTTTTTTTTTGTAAATATTTACTTATAATACATAGTAACACCCAGACATAGAACAAACATCTATGTTTTCCACACACAAATGTTTGTTCGTGGTGGGGATCGAACCCACGACCCACAGCACGGAAGGCAGAGCTATTACCGACTGAGCTGTGACGCCTGTCTAATTTAATTCACCTTTCAAACAAAAAAAGAGATTATTATTATCATCATCATATTTATTATTATTAATTACTACGGCTAACACCAATTACAATAACTAATTAAATTACACACATGCACAAAAAGTTAATTAATACATCTAATGATCTAAAATAATGTCAAAGTTACTAAATAATAAGATTATGTACAATAATTTGAATAGGTAAATAGTACACAGGTTTTAAACAAAAATTAAAATAACGTAACCGTCAGCAATCCTACTAATATTATAAATGCGAAAGTTTAGATGTTTGTGTTACAATCACGTCAAAACCACTGAAGCAACTTGGATGAAACTTGGCATATATATAGTCTGTAACCTGGATTGACACATAGGCTACTTTTTATCCCGAATAATTAACAGGATCTACAGGATAAAATGAACGAAAAAGATTAGCAGCGCCAATTGGCAAGAGGATTTCATTGTCATGTCATGTCACGTCAGTTTGACAGGGCGTAGTACTACCTCTTTGGTCTAACGACTAGCGTTTGACATTCCAGTAGGTACGAGTTCGGTGTAATGTCAAGTTTCTCAAAGAGGTATCCGCTCGGTACACGCACAGATAATATAATGTACACGGAAACTGTAGACGCGTACGAAGTCGCGGGTAACTGCTAGTGATTAAAAGAAACAAACAAAGTCAGTATAAGATGTATAGATGTGTTGGTTGCAGGTGTCGTCGACCGCGTACATATCGTGGGTGCGGCCGCGCGCGCTGGGCCGCGCTGGCGTGGCGGCGCTGGCGGCGCGGCTCGGGGGCTGGTGCGCCGCCGTCCACCTCGCTGCAGACCTGCTGGCGCGCCGCGCGCCCGACCTACTCACCATATAGACACTGCACACGCAACTCACCACAGGAATTACTCATATTTTGAAATAAAATCTAAGAATAATATGTTTTTTTCAATTAATTGTGCCATCGGATGAAGTGAGTGAAGGCGCAGCACACTCAGTGAAGGAACTAGTAGCCATAGCCATAGGTAGGTATATCGTAGTCGTAGGTTCAAAATAATACAACCGGATATTCAGTACGTATAGTAAACATAATATATTGAAATACGAGGCGAGGTGCCTCAACACGCAAAACGTAACGATAGCGCGACCTAGAATTCGCTCCTTTTTAGCAGCGCCATCTAGTTATAAACCAGGTAAACATAAACTTTGAATTTATTGATAACATCATTGGACACTCAGGACGTAAAACAAAATGGCGGATGCTGGTACTTTGACACAAAGAATTTAGGGCGGCTTGCACCAGCCGTGCAAGTACCGTTCTTGTCGATCGCTTAATTTGACATTTAGAATCGTCAAAATTCGATACTTCGTACTTGCAACTATGGATAAAACCATTTTTATCGAATTTTGACGATTCTAAATGTCAAATTAAGCGATCGACAAGAACGGTACTTGCACACCAGAATCGCTAAACGCGTTTAACTCTTAAATAGTATTTAGCGAGTTGTCAAGTCATATAAATACGTCAGATTTAAATCGATTTAGCTGTTAAACACATTTAGTGATTCTGGTGCAAGCTGCACTTAGTTTGGTTTACATGGAACTAGATGGCGCTGCTATAAATTGTACCAAGGCTAGATCGCGCTGACGTAAAAACACCAAACAATGCCATAAATCGGATATAAAGTGAGGTAGGTAGAATGAAATTTACCATAAAAAAATATTGTCAAAATCCTGTTTAGGCCGCCATTTTTCCAAAATAGCGACGCTTCCGATGAAACTACTTACAAAAAAATATTTCTTGCTAGTCAATATTGAATAGGTAGCTACTAACAAAAAGCCAGGGGTAGTTATTTCATTGTTATTGCTTTAATAAAACAAAAAGATACTGAAAATATTGTATTTTCTGTTCTCTACACGCCGAGTACACAATGCTAGACGATGTAGTTGCATCTACTCAACCAAATTACTTTTCAATTTTATACAAACCGGGCATTATTTATAATTTTAAAGTAACGCATTACTAATTATAGGTATACCTACTCACGTATTTAACTTACGAATAAACCAAAAAATCTAGAATGTTCTACGTGTAAGTATGCTGGGGAAATTATACATTTTATATCTTTAACAGATCTAAAAATGAAAGGCTGTAGGTAGGTAGATAAATAAGCTCTAGGCTCGTAAACATCCTGTTAGGTCACTTGGTACTTACCTAGTTCCTAGGATGCCTAAAGGAGAGCTAATCAAGTGCATGTCCAAACATTAGAACTATTAAATCTAGATGGCACTGTTACATAAGTGCATATCTCCTTGTACATTGTAAACAAAATAATACTGACCTTAGAATAAACATAATTTTAATTTAGCTGCCATTTTCAAACTAAGGTATTGCACCAGAATCACTAAACGTGTTTAACAGCTAAATAGATTTAAATCTGACGTATATAAATGACTTGAAAACTCGCTAAATAGGTACTATTTAAAAGTTAAACGCATTTAGCGATTCTGGTGCAAGCCGCCCTTAGTAATTAACTTAAAACAAGTGGTCTGTCCGAAATCATACATTACTTAGACTAATTGCATTTTGAGGCTAATAAGGGGAAGGGGGTAATTAGAGACACGTCCATACACTATCATACATAGATATGTAGGTACCGATGTTTGTGTACTACTAGTAATACCAGGTTCAATCAACTGTTAGCTAAATATCGAACATAATACTTAGCAAATTATTTTGTATATTGTCACTTTTATGTCTCGGAGTGGTGGACGCAGTGCAATGCATCACGGAACTCGTCTTCAGTGGACATGTTCAGTGAGGTAATGCATCGATGCAATGGGCAACATCGGGTGGGCCATCGTTTAGATGTAGGTATAAAAAATGTTGGAACGGTATGAAATTACCTGCCTACGCTCCAATTTGTCAACATAATTGTACGTACTGTAAGCGAGGTGATATATATTTACTTGTGTCTTGCCTATCTTAAAATACGCGAGAATACTGAGTGTTTCGACAAGGCCACGGCTAATTATCAGAAGTACGTACACAAACAATACCTAGTTATACTTATTCTACGTCATTTCTTAGTCTTCAATTCTAACTTACATAAGTAAGTAGGTAAGTACATACATCATGTTATTTTAACTTTAATTTTAGCAGCGACGCGTGACCCGAGTGCTGGTGATTATCTGGGCCAGCGAATCAGCATTGCTATTCAGCGCGGCAATGCAGCTAGTGTCTTGGCCACGCTTCCGATTGCTACTGATTTGGATCAGTTGAGCTATCTATAAATCGTTTTCAACGGTGTGTAGATAGCTCAACTGCTTCATGTGTATTTTGTACATATTATAAATATTGTAAATACTGTATTAGTTATAATTTTCTTTGTGAATAAAGTCATTTTAACTTCTAGTTGCCAACATGAAAATATTTCGTATTTTCAAAAAAGGCGACAGCCCTCCCCTTATTCAGTAGTTTGCTAAATATTTACATTTATTTTAGTATAATGTACCTTCTAACATTTACTAAATACATTTTGTTCGAATAATTAGGTCCGGTCAGTGCTTGAGCAGTAAAAATTCCGACAGTTTAAGGGCGGCTTGCACCAGAATCACTAAACGTGTTTAACAGCTAAACAGATTTAAATCTGACGTATTTATATGACTTGACAACTCGCTAAATACTATTTAATAGTTAAACGCGTTTAGCGATTCTGGTGCATGCCGCCTTAAGTATCAGTCAATATTAAACAATTTTCCGATGGAATCAACTGTTTGAGCGCGAAATATTTTTTTTTAATACAAATTACATTTACTTCGCAAAAATATGTAAAAACTGTTTTTGTTCTGGAGTGGTCTTATTATTACAATGCTTATAATGAGATTCTAAAGTAGGTATCTACAAGACCCCCATCCGATGCATCGACAATAGGGGGTTCAAGACCGGTCATCAATGCTTAGGGAGTCCAACGTTGTCTTAAATTTATATTTACAAATGGTGAATGTCCTATGGATGTTGATGAAGTTAGTTTAAGACGATGGATACCTCAAATAACTTCTAGCTTGCACATTTCAGTATTTTTGAATGTAATTATGCAAAAAGACAAAACTTTAAGCTCTATAAGTACTCTCTATACCTACTTAGTAATAGGTGTTGGTGCTATTACAGGCATGAGATGTTTCGTTTACGTCATAGAGTGGACGTATTTCAATACTACACAGAGCACATCCTTGCTCCGAGGTGCTGAGCTAATATTATAATAGGCAAAGCTCTACATCAGGTGGGCCATCTGATTGTACTTCTACTTTTTAGCCCTCGATGGGTGCTCTGAAAGGTTACATTTGTTATGAGCAGAGCTTTATATTTTATTTTTCGGTTTCAACATCATAAGCCATGTTTACATAAAGTCTAGAATGCGTAACCAAGGCATAATCTAAGCAGCTGGATCGTTGGATTCCTCTTCATCAGGGCGCAGTCCTGCACTCGCGGGGAGCTTGTAGTGCTGCATGTGGAAGGGAGGCTCCGGGCTTACTGCTGCAGCCGCCTGGAACATGCCAGTCATAACGCTGAAGCCGGTCGGTATAGCTGTGTCCTCGCCCAGGACAAACATTTATGTGATAACATTGGTATTTGGTTTTTATCTGAGTAGAATAAATAATGATAATTGTTTCTGTAAACCTGTTCCAAATAGCATGTGAATAAATAACATAAAGAAAAGTACTTACAGAATTCAAACTAACCTGTGTTGTCCGCCCGCGTCGTCGTCTCGGCAATATCCCTTTTCTAGCCATGAAGAAACTGAAAAACAAACAGATTAGATTCATTTATTTGCTAAATCATAAAGAGGTAATATTGGTTCATGGTGATAAGCACAACTAATTCAAATCAAAGTTACCGATGTAGGCCAAAAAGTGTGCCTAGCTCATAAGAATTTCTTGTCATACTCCGTACTTCTGAAAGGTGAGCTCACTCCCTTTTCTTTCTTTCCCCCACAACACACACTAAACCCTGACCGACATAGTTGAACGAAACCGGCTTCATGACACTGCTTGGACCATTTGAATTTCCCGACATGTTCTTTGGTTTACCAAACGCTCCTCACCACATGTATTATTACTAGTAATAGTCGAAACTAGTAGTTACCCCCGACTTCGTACGCGTCTACAGTTTCCGTGTACATTATATTATCTGTGTATCATTATTATTATCTGTGCGTGTACCGAGCGGATACTTTGAGAAACTTGACATTACACCGAACTCGTACCTACTGGAATGTCAAACGCTAGTCGTTAGACCAAAGAGGTAGTACTACGCCCTGTCAAACTGACGTGACATGACAATGAAATACTCTTGCCAATTGGCGCTGCTAATCCTTTTCGTTCATTTTATCCTGTAGATCCTGTTAATTATTCGGGATAAAAAGTAGCCTATGTGTCAATCCAGGATACGAACTATATATATGCCAAGATTCCTCCATGTTGGTTCAGTAGTTTAGACGTGATTGAAACACAAACATCCAAACATCTAAACTTTCACATCCTACTAATATTATAAATGCGAAAGTTTAGATGTTTGGATGTTTAGATGTTTGGATGTTTGTGTTTCAATCACGTCAAAACCACTGAACCAACTTGTATGAAACTTGGCATATATGTAGTTCGTAACCTGGATTGACACATAGGCTACTTTTTATCCCGAATAATTAACAGGATCCACAGGATAAAATGAACGAAAAGGATTAGCAGTGGCAAGAGGATTTCATTGTCATGTCATGTCACGTCAGTTTGACAGGGCGTAGTACTACCTCTTTGGTCTTACAACTAGCGTTTGACATTCCAGTAGGTACGAGTTCGGTGTAATGAGGTGTAACGTCAAGTTTCTCAAAGAAGTATCCGCTCGGTACACGCACAGATAATATAATGTACACGGAAACTGTAGACGCGTACGAAGTCGCGGGTAACTGCTAGTTTATAATATTAGTAGGATAGGATGGGTTTAAATTGTTTCGACATAGTCGCTCACTCCACATTGCCTCTCTTATAATACCCTTCACATGAAACTTGTCTGACTTATTAAACTTTTAGTGACCGCAACGTCCGCAACCGGACTTATGACACTACTTAGTCCATTTGTATTTTGGGCATGGCCGTTCGGATTAGTAAACGCTCTCACCGTATAGTAGAGATTGGTATGTTGAACTGTTCAGACACGGTCTGGAAGGTGAGCCCGCGACTCACGCAGTCGGCTGCCTGCCGCAGCACCACCTCGCTGCGACGGATGCGTTTGTTGATACTGTATTCTGGCTGAGCATGTGATAGCATCTGATGAAAACCTCAACTTAGTATTTTTAAAGGTAAGTAACAAAGACTAGAGTAGTATTAGAGCTTCTTGTAAAAGAGTACTCAAAGTCAAAGTCAAAGTCAAAATTTCTTTATTCAATAAAATCACAAGGATCATTTAGAATCGTCTTATATAACTAGGTGATTCTTATTCTTATTCACTTTAGTGCTCGCTTTTCTAATTTTGTATCTCTCTGTCTCGCCAACACAGCTGTTTCTCTTTAAAGGCGAGACACAATCAATCAACTGTCTTATGATTTGCTTTCTTATACGAGAAATAAGTACTACTAGCACCGTACTATCGGCAAAATTTCCGACCTAAACATCTATTTATTTTTATGACGGTCCATTGTTTTCATAACTTTTACACCCGAAATAATTTGCTTCTATTGGTATTCAAAAATTAACGGCTAGCCGGTTTACAGGAAATGCATCCTTAAGGTGGTAAGGTAGAACTTTTGCTGATGGTACCTATCTCGTGGTTGGCACAGTGATGCTCGCAGTGCTGTGTTCCGGTTTGAAGAGTATGGGTGCTCGTTCCAAAATTTTTAAAACCATTTTGAAGTATTGTGAAGGTGACATTAAAGCCCATTTATAATGTCGTTTTTCTCATCACGTTTGTGTATTTATTTACCTAAGTTGATGTTTTTTCGATCTTTTTAGTTGTATTGTCAAATATATATATAATAGGCCTTTACATCTATTGAAGATGATTTATACAGCGTCAGGAGGCAACCTATGCCTACACTTAACGGGACACTGTAGTAGTATATAGTATATACACAAATATATAGTAGGTATGTATAATACCGATGTACACTTTTCTAGATTTAAATATGTAATAGCGTTATCGCCTTGGACCTCTGTAATGGTAATGGTATCGATTCGGTTGTCACCATAACCTAAAATTTAGCTAAAATCGACCTAAAAATTCCTAAAAATAGTAATAGTATTCTGTTGGTACCATCCTAAACCTAAATTTAAAGTGACAGCTCTAAACTTAGGTTAGTTACTCAATTTAGTCAAAAATAGCCACTTTGCTATTCTGTTGTTCAATATTTTAGGTGATTTATGTCTATATTAAATAAACAATTTGAAACAATTGAAACAAACAATTTGACATTGAAAGTAGGTACCGCATTGATCTGTGGCTGGTCGCCGACGTGGATGACGTTGACGGAGGGGAAGCCGGGACCGATCGTCATGATCTTCGGACGCAGCTCGGAGTAGCCGGACAACGAGGGTAGAGGCTGGTTTGTCTGTACATTGATAAGCATTTTTAAGCGACTTCAAAAAAGGAGGAGGTTTTCAATTCGGTTGTATGTATGTTTGACAGGCGTCACAGCTCAGTCGGTAATAGCTCTAGCTCTGCCTTCCGTGGGTCGTGGGTTCGATCTCCACTGAGAACAAACATTTGTGCGTGGAAAACATAGATGTTTGTTTTATGTCTGGGTGTTACTATGTGTGAGTGAAATTTGCATTTCACTCTGGGTGAGTGAAATGCCCTTGAATATGGGTGTTGCTATGTATTATAAGTATGTATTTACAAAAAAAAAGTATGTAAGTATTCTATCAGCCATCTAGTTCCCATATTACAAGCTTTGCTTAGTTTGGGACTAGAGGGCGTCGTGTGTAAAAGTCCATGAATATTTATTCTTTTTTTTTAATGTGTGTTACCTCAGAACTCCGTCATTTATAATTTATTTTTATATATCTGTGTGGTGTGGATTGACTTTCAAGAATCTCTCAGAACCCTGGTCGCCCACCTGTCGTATGAGGAATGCTGGTGGTTCGTAACTCCTGGCTCCGTACGTGTGGTCGTCGGTGAGCTCCTCTCGCGGCTCCATGGCGTCCGTCTCCGAGCCGCTCTCGTACTGGCATTGTACGTTTGATATCGCGAAATCTGGAAGTACACAATGATCATGAACCTCCTCCGATTAAAGAAGACTTGTACCTACCTAGTGACGTTTGTGCTACACTGCGCGGCCGCCTCGTGTGATGATGAGGGCTCTTACAAAGTGACAGCGTCACTGCGCAGTGTAATACAATCGTCATTCCCGTATCTTCGTTAATTATTCGGAGTAGAGGCCATGATTTGTTTCGACATGTGACTGACAGTGGCGAGTAGTTTTATTTTGTTCTCGTTCAGGATCGAATTAAAATGATTAAATGATGTAGCTAGGTACCTACCTACTAATGCATTGACTTTGAGTGGGTAAGAATGTAAAATAGGCCTAAGTGTAATTAATTAATACAAAGAGTCTAGTTCAAGGCTACCTATGCTCATTAGATTTCTTGCTGACTAGATACCTACCTACCTACCTAGCTCAAGATGGCAGTGTGTCAGCCAAGTATAAGCAGGTAGGTACTTAAGTTTTACTTATTTCTTCTACATTTTACTATAAATGCATTATTAATTAAAAATTTATCTTGTCTTTACCTACCTAACCTTCAAGTACCATGATTAGTTGTTTGATGTATAAAATCGAGCTCAAAGCGGCTTCAATGTGTGCGTGGGCACTTTGTCGTAGTGTGCTGGCTCAGAATCCTATATTCGAGCGCCTCGAAATTTTAAGTACGTCCTTAATAACTTAAAGCAGGATCTAAATATAGTTATAATAAAACAACTGGTTCACGGCACAAATTATTATTTATTTATTTATATTATATCCATTCGTTACAGTCACCCGTTTTATTATCTAATTAGGTATACTTAGCTAAATACTGACATTTATTTTATTTTAGGACTATTTAAGTAGGTAATATAACATACATATAAGTACCTTTTTAATTATATACTACTTACTTACATTTGGCTCGTTACATATTATTTTATTACCTATTATTCAGTAGGTTTCATATAAAAATAATAATTATAACTAACATTTATTATTAGTAAAAAACAAATAAATAATTCGATTCTACTTTGGCAAAAACTTAGGAACTTAAATTAATATTATTTCTAGAAGTCTAGATAGTATTTCACGAGCGGTTTCTTTACACGAATAAATAAAATTAAAAAACTTGAACAAATACTTTTTCTTTACAAGTACTTATGTATGTTTTGCAGCTGGCTGGGATGATAATTATTATTATTAGCTGCCGGTCGGGAAACTAAATAATGACTAACAAATTTAACAAAATAATAATAATAGCATAAAATAATTAATTTATAAACTAGACTAGACAGTAGACACACACTTATCTAAAATATTGGTGTTAATTTTACTTATAGATCTTCTTTTTGATATAAATTGTAAAATTAGATAACAAGGCTCACTTTGAATTTATATTTTAAATTATATCCCTATTAATGATTAATTTAAATCGCTTTTTTTATGCAATAAGTAACATTGATTTATTATTCGACTGCATAAAGTTAACACCAATATTTATTTTATTTTTTAATAATATTTATAATAGAACTGGTTGTGGCTGAAACACATTTTTGCATATTTCCTTAAACCTATTGTATTGGATTTGGCTTTATTATTATTCTTTGGCTAAGTAATTGTATTTCCCTGTAAGTCACTTAACACGATAAACTGCCATCGTTGAGGCCTTGCGGTCACTTATATGATATTTAAATTTAATAATTTATATTATATTTAAATACCTATGAGGCGAGGATGTTATAAATAACAAGCATAATCTCAATTAATCTAGCTAGAGAAAAACAAAACTTAAACATTATCAAATAAGTACCTACTACATCACGAGTTTTTGAAATTGCAACTAACGAATTTGAAGTAGGTACGTCCAAAATACAACCTCATAAAAGTGCCACCAAAATAATAAAAATAAAATATTTATAATTAACACTCTACACTTACTTAAGTTATAATTAAGTACACAATTAAGGATTAAGTACACGATAAATTATTTGGCAAGAGTCTAAGTACACGCGATACAAAATACTTTCACACTTTAATTAAACGGGGCCATTGGAAATCAAATGATGATAGGTATTAAAAACCTTTCTAGTAAGTAGCTAGCTAGGGTACTAACTTCAAATTTTCTATTAAAGTCCTTCAAACCTCTCCGCTCTGGCTTCAGCCAGCAAGTTCAGCGGATCCAATATCTGCGTCGACGTCCTTGTCCCACGGCGTCCCTTCGAGAACTGACTCTTTATATCGTACTTTTCCATCCAATTCCTCAAAGTTTTCCTCGGGACTCCGTACTTGTTCGACGCTGCATACACACTGTAACCTTTCTTGACCGCTATCAGAGCATCCCGGAGATGCTGGGATGAGTACTGTTTGTAAGATTTCTCCTGGAAGACGTCGGTTTCGATGTTGACGATGGCGTTGGGTCGGCGGCCGACGATGCGCGGTCTCGCGTGGATGTTGAGGGGGATGCCATGGTCCATGTCGATGAAGTGTCGGGTCACGATCTCGGTGGAGGTCCTCACGCCTGCAATAAGACAGGAAACGCCATTAGTCAGGGGGGGGGAAGGCGCTTTTCCTGGCTTATTACAGGCGCGGGGCGCGGGGCGGGGTAAGCAAGGAAAAGACGCCGAGACAAGGGGACAAACTTCTATAGCTTTACGAGATATAAACTATTAAAAGGGTTTACTCGTTTATTCTAAGAACGATATTTAAGCTTTTATTGGAGTGATTTCTTGTAAATTTTTCAAATTCAGTACCTAAGTAAACAAAGTAAAGATTCATATAGTTCATAAGTTTGAAAATTGACTAATTAATTGAATTAAAGACTTTTTAATTTAAAAATTATACGAAAGTTATTTATTCTACTAAATGAATTTTAGAGTGTAAAGCTTTCCGAGTGTTAAATAAAAACTTGACTGTTTAATTTCTCATTTATTAACTCTCATTATAATAGCAAAAACTGGTACAATCAGTATCTCCTATAAGTAATAATTATAAATTTAATTTAATTAATAAGAAAAACATTACGATCGGGCGGTGTTTTGATAAAAACAACATTATCAAAAATTTTATAATATTTCCATGATGTATCTATTTCATAGTGTTTATATACACGTGTACATTTGAAAAATTATAAATATTATAAATTTTTACATAATTATGCATAATTTTGCTAATCAACTTAAGTACAACAGTAGGTACATCACTACTAAAAACCAAACGACACATAATATTAATACTGTAACAATATAATGGTAAACTATTAACGAAAACTAAGATAATACAATAAGCCTATTCCGAAAATACTGAATTAAAGTTAGTATACTTACTTATAAGTAATATAAAATTGTATTAAATATTTAATAAATATTATTTATTATATTAATATTTTTAAGGCATCTAAATAGTTCAATATTTAGTATGTGGACAGATATATTATATAACCAACTTATTTTAATTAATTATAGATAAATGTTATTACATTCAAAAAATTTACAATTTATACTGTAATATTTTAATAAATACTTTTAAAAAAGCTAACAGCATCTACTTACGTTAGTCCAGTATTTCTAGAACTAAGTAGCCACTTATCTTAAAATGTATATTTATAAGTATATTTATGTAATTTATGTACTAGTAGGCACTTGACAGATGAGGTTTGTTTCCAAATAAACATGAGTCTAAGATTTTTTTTAATTTTAGGTTTAGTCCGTGCCCTGATCCGACAACAAGACTTTCTGTATCGCATCACAGGTACCAACTACGAATGACATATCATTATCTACATTTACAAATATTGGTGGATCATACAAAAGATTGTCCTGAGCGGAAACCAAACCTGCACCTCACAGAGTTATACAGTTCAAACAACATAATGCGCGTTTGTTTTAGACTGTAGAATTTATAACATTGTATTTTTATTAGATATCATCAAAATCTGACAAATTACCTACAATCCAAATGAATGACTTTTCTCCAGTTTACATATTACAATGTATCTAAAGGAATAAATTATTTGGTAGTTTAGCCACACACTTAACTTCAATAATGAAATTCAGAAACGGATGGTATCACATTTTTGACAAGACTACCTAATTACATTACTATCTATGATGTAAGGAATTAAGTATGATGTTTTCATTATTATGACCAAAAATGACCATACTTAACTTGTACACAATTTTACTTTAAAAATTAGTTGGATTAGGATAATTTGCTAAAAAAATCACGGTGAAAAAACTTAATTGAAAGATCATTGAACGAGTCACGTGGCCGCTGTAAGTACTACATCGATACTACCAATAAACGAATACCTTCAAAAACTCGCGCAATCACAATAAAATTAGACAATCAGAGAACAATTTGACAAAAAAAAACTCACTACGGATTTTTTTTTATACAACTTAATGATGGAACTAGCCGATGGCCCACCTGATGTTAAGCAGTTACCTCTGCTTATAACACTGCATTGTCTCACTGAGCACGTCCACTGAGGACGTGCCTTGTGATGCATTGCACTGCGCCCATCACTCTGAGACAAAGGATTAGTCGACTATTGCTATTGTAATATTAATAATAGGAACGTAGTTTATGTGATATTTGAACATACTATACAAATCAGAACGTAGGTACAATCGGGTTACTACTCGGGCCCATTCTGAAATTATCTTATTAAAAACTGTTAGGTACTTCAAAAAATGTGTTTCACTATTGCATTTCTGTTAGTCAATACCAATTCCAGCCATATAATAACGCAATTCATATACGTATTATAAATTAAGTAATTATAATTTAAGATCAAACGAACTCCTTGAAGTGAAGTTCGATCATTTATGAGTCGTTTAATTTGAAGATTTCCAATTGATTTGTATAATATGTTGTTATATTATATTTGGATTGGCTGGTGGGTTACTTACATTAGGAACGTCTCTTTGGGTTTTATAGGATTATAATAAAGAAATTTGCCATTATTTATCTATTATAAATTACATTTAATATTTTTATTTAGTAATCTATGATCAAATTGAACATCATTTATCTAGATGTTATTGTAAATACTGGCAAAAATTCGACGTACTTAACTTAGATTTAAGTAAATTTTTAAGTAAGATGTAAGTAGGTATGACAAACCCGAAATAAACTTTTCAAGTAACTATAACCAAATTACTTATTTAGTTAATAAACAAACTATTCGATGCCACGAACTCATCTAATTAAGTACATTACAATACATTAATAAATTAATACGAATATTTAATAGTTTACAGAAATATTTAAGTTAAAATGTCCTGCAGTAGTTATTTTTAATTATTTAATTTAGGCACTTTTATAATTAGCATTTCATACATAACTTAAACAATTTTTTAGTAATAATTTTATTTTACTTATACTTCAAGGAATACTATAAAAAATAACACATTACTGAATTTTTATGTTTTTTAAATATTTTATAAATAAAAACAAACGCATTAATTATAATTAGATAATTAGACCGAATTACAAATTTACAAAATAACTACGCACTCCTTACTTCTATAAAATGTATAAACGCTAAAAATTTCGTATCAAGTCTTTTCTTATATTTGGGACGCAGTCCACCAAGCACACCGTTTCAAAAGGCCAATGAGTTATCCAACTACGTCTAAACACTCATTACAAATACCTTATTTAATAAATAATATATTTAATATTAATTTAAGAAGTTTAATATTTTTGGTTTAAGTAAAACATGCCTATAATATAAATTATTCTAGGAAGGAGTAACTGGCGTACCTAAATGGCAACACTTGCCGTTCAACTAAAAATTAAATAAATATTCATCTCTTTGGATATTTGCTGTTGAAAATAAGAATTTTCTCAGAATAAATAACGCTGTACTGACAATCTTTGAATTTCTTTGGCAGTTAACAGTTCGTATACTTACTGCCGCCAAAAATGGCGTCTAATTCTGTAAGTACTTTGTAAACGAGTTCTAGAACCAAAAGCTACTCATGTAACGACATATCCAAGACTGCTTGAGTGTTGCCATCTACGAGAACATCGTTCTCCCCATTTTTCTCAATTTCCCCATTTTTCCCGCTCTCGTCACTAGATACGTTGGAGTTGAAGAGGAAATGTTTTCCGAATTGTATATCTCCGTGGAAGTTGGCGATGTCGTCTGCCTTCTCGTGGTTCGGTTCCGGGAACAGTTTGAATTCCTTTTGTTTTTTGGTGTTCTCGACGAACTGCTTGAGCTGCTGCGGCATCGGGAACGAGGACTTGATGTGGCACCGCTTCATCCAGTTCCGCAGCGACTTGCGCGGCACTTTGTGAGTTTGCGCCGCTCTACAACACATTTACAAACATCATTTAATCACTAAAATACCTAATAATTATAAATAAACAGGCGTCACAGCTCAGTCGGTATAGCTCTGCCTTCCGTGCTGTGGGTCGTGGGTTCGATCCCCGCTGAGAACAAACATTTGTGCGTGGAAAACATAGATGTTTGTTCTATGTCTGGGTGTTACTATGTATTATAAGTATGTATTTACAAAAAAAAAGTATATAAGTATTGTATCAGCCATCTGGTTCCCATATTACAAGCTTTGCTTAGTTTGGGACTAGAGGGTGTTGTGTGAAATGTCCATGAATATTTATTTATTTATTTATTAAACATCAAAAGCTGCTGTCAGTCGATTGTAACTATAACAATCATTTTTTACAAAGACAACATCATAAAGTTCAGAATTTTTATAACTCAGTACCTAGTACATACTTTTTAACCCCCGACGCAAAAAGACGGGGTGTTATAAGTTTGACGTGTCTGTGTGTGTGTGTGTGTGTGTGTCTGAGGCAACGTAGCTCCCGAACGGATGAACCAATTTTGATTTTGTTTTTTTTTTGTTTGAAAAGTGAATAAGTCGGGAGTGTTCTTAGCTATGTTTGATGAAAATCGGTCCAAGATTCGGGGGTTTTTTCAGTTTTTAATTTAACTACTTGTAGTCTTGGTGAAATTCACAGGATATATAATAAATAAATATCAATGGACGTTTGACACGACGCCCTCTACTCCCAAACTAAGCAAAGCTTGTAATATGAAAGAGTACTTGTATACGATTAGCCATTTTTAAAAAAGTCCTACCTATAAATACTCCCGCCCTTCTTAACATCCATCAAGGCCGCCCACATCGCTTCATTGGAGTACCGTCTGTTAGGGTTGAACTTGCCCATCATCACCCTCTCGAGATCCTTGCGCGACAGCCCTGACGAGCTGACCTCCTTTCCCTCCAAAAACTGATCTAAATCAGATTTCAAGACGCTCTCTCCGATATCCACATTCTTGTCCTTGAAGATGGGCGGTCGGCCGCGGCGTCTCATTTGCTTTTCCCCAATTTTAGGGAAAAATTCTTTAGTCGGTACATCCTTCATCTTTGGGATGAGTTCAACTTCGGATTTTTGGTTTTTTAAGTCGATTCTTGGTTTTTTGATTTGGTTTGCTTTGAGCAGAGACACTTCCAGTTCGCCGTTCTGTTCCAGCCAGGACTTGTAATAGTCGTTTTCTGATTTGTCAATAGTTTTTTGTGAATATTCGTCGTTTAGTTTAGTGTTGAGGCCGTATTTGGAGAACTCGTTTCTGATCTCGAACGGATTCATTTTGGAGAGTTTGTTCAGATACTCCGAGTTGGCTTTCGCTAAGTTCTGTAACTTCGTTTGAAAGAACAACTCGCTCTCCGGCTTCACTCGGATCAAATTGTGAGCTAAAAATAACGAAAACTATTATTAATTCATTATTAATATAACATGCACTTATTAACTAAAATATAATAAGTAATTTAATTTACAAAGCAGTTGTCTGTATTTTAAAAGCGAATTATTATGAATAGTTATATAATATCTTAAACTTCCTAGGTACCTACTTTGAAAATACTGTAAGTATATAAATATGTTACAAGGCCATTTCAAGTTAAATAATAATTACTATTAATATTAGATCGTTGTTTCATTGTTGATAAGCATTAATTTAACATTATTTATCATTTAAGTAAAAAAATTTTTAGAAAATATGTATTATTATTTTTAATGTCGGTATGTATTATTATTTTTAATGTCGGTATGTATTATTATTTTTGGTCCAAAATAAGCTGTAACATATTTATTAAGTATTTGAACCATGAATGCACAAAACCAAATGTCTGTAAGATAGTTGTCCTATTCAACTCTACTCTACTCTACTCTACGCCATTCATGGTCCAAAATGCATCAATATCTATCTACTAAATCCACAAAAGTATTATCAAAATTGGCCTACCTTACAGACATTTCTGTTTTAGTACAATGTCCATTCACAATGCTTATTTACCCGACACACCCCAGAAGGAGGGTAAGCTCGCGGGGTTATGTTACACTTTTGTTCTACCGGTAACGCGATTCCAATTAATATCATAAAAAAGGTCAGAAATTTAAATAAAAAATAATAAAACAAAAGCAAGTGACAGAGGCAGTCACATTGCAAATAAACATTGAATTGTTGTAAATAATAACAAATTAATATATATTAATTAATAATTATTATTAACTTACCGGATGTCTGTCCAAGACTACTTCCGGGTTTGCCAGGTTCCTCATCCTGGAACAATCATAATAATAATGTACTATTAATAAATAATAATATATGGGGGGAGGATTTCTGTTCGTCTGGTCGTCGGGACTTGTTGAGAGAATGGGGAGATTGGTGTAGGTACATTTATTCAGTTGTCTACGTTTATTCTACACAGCGCCATTTAACCCCAAACTAAGCCACCAATTAGAACCAGATTTTTACTGCGTTATAGCTGTACCTAGTCCATGTTGTCTACGTTTATTTCACACAGCGCCATCTAGCCCCAATTTTTTCAACGTTAATTTCACACATCACCATCTAGCCCCAAACTCTGGTTTAATTGTAAAAAAAAGTTATAACCAGGTTTCTACCGCATTGTTTCACACAGCGCCAACTAGCCCCAAACTAAGCCACCAGTTAGAGCCAGATCCTCACCTCGTTGTATTCCATGTGGTCGGCATCCAGTTCTCCGTAGTACAGTCCATCTTCCTCTACCGTTTCTTCTTTAACGCTAACTTCTTCTTTGGAGTGCGCCTTCTTTGGGGGGGGAGAGGGGAGTTTCTGGTGGGGGGGGCCTGACGACAAATCATATTATAAATTATACATAAAGTATTATAATTCTAATAATACACACATTATTAAATACATAAGTAATGAATGACGTGCACCGTACCCTACACCTGCTCTGCTACGGAGTTTAGGCCGCTTTAAGGCCTCCGTGTAACGACTGCTAGAGCCGGGACAGTGTACCGTGCCCTCCGAACCACAGAAGCGCTGGTTAATGCCACTAGTGGTCACCCATCCATTGTAACCGCGCAGATCGTCGCTATGGTGACTGAACGAAATATTTCACCTTCCCCCAAGTTACCCACAAGTGTCTCAAGTTTCACATATAAATAGTTCTTAAACTACCAAATGTTTTCATCATCATCATCAGCAGCCTGATCTCACCCACTGCTGGGCATAGGCCTCTTTCATTGTGCCATTCTCCGCGGTCCTGCGCCTGCGCCACTCTCATCCAGGTCTGACCTGCGACGCTAGTAATGTCGTCAGCTCATCTCACCGCTGGACGACCGACACTTTTCCGATCAGATATTTTAGCCTCCCCAAATGTCTTATCCTCAGTACATAACTGTAAGCCTCCCTAACATCCCCTAGGACCCTTCCCTCCCCTCCCCCCCCCCCCCCCCCTCCCCTAAGTATATCCCCTCACCGTTGGTGTGCGTGTTGTCTCGTGCGTTGGCTAGGAGTGCGTCGCTGGCCCCCGCGTAGTCCTTGCAGTCCTGCCGCTCCGGGGCGCCCCCGCTCTCGCTCGAGCACAGACCTGGGGGACATGCTCGGTGGTAGATCAGGGCTCGGGGGTCTCCATGTGTACAGAAGCACAGGTTTTAGTGACCTATCCATTTTTTCTCGTGTGATACGACATGACACTTCCGTACGGTTGTTTGTTTTTGAAAGTGTCGTATTCATTATTAAATTTAAAATCTTAGAATAGTCTTATAAGTAAGTGATTCCAGGTGCCACTCCTTGCGATCGGAGCCTGTATTAAGTGTTATTTTCCCTGTAACATTGACAAAAAATCTCTACTTTTCAGCCCTAATGCTTATAAGAAACCTTTGAGATGTCTGTAGCATCATCATCCATCATCAGCCATCGACTACTGTCTACTATCTACAGGCGTCACAGCTCAGTCGGTATAGCTCTGCCTGCCGTGCTGTGGGTCGTGGGTTCGATTTCCACTAAGAACAAAGATTTGTGTGTGGCAAACATAGATGTTTGTTCTATGTCTGGGTGTTACTATGTATTATAAGTATGTATTTACAAAAAAAAGTATTGTATCAGCCATCTAGTTCCCATATTACAAGCTTTGCTTAGTTTGGGACTAGAGGGCGTCGTGTGTAAAGTCCATGAATATTTATTATTATTATTATATCATCATTCAGTATGTGGTGTGTGAGAGCAACCGTCAATGTCCGCACATCTCCCTCATTCCCGTGTGGTTGCTTGATTCTAGCAAGCATGTCATTGTTTACCGAAATGAAACGAATGAGATCAACAATGTCTAAGAGTTTCTCGTCATTTTGTCGTGCTGCATCTAGAATCACTTATATAAGACGATTCTAAATGATCCTTGTGATTTTATTGAATAAAGAAATGTTGACTAGTGAGTTTGCTGAGGGCTGCCCCGGTCTCGCGTGTTCTCCTCCTCGTGCAGAGTCCACACTGACCTCTGATCTGCAACGCCTCCGCCGACTTGAGCAGACTGGGCAGTTCCTCCTGCGTCACGTTCACTTCCCCCTTGTACATGAAGTCCACCAGCGCTTGCATCTCGCTGAACCTGCAGTATTACATCTCTATACGTGAACCTGCAGTATTACATCTCTATACGTGAACCTGCAGTATTACATCTCTATACGTGAACCTGCAGTATTACATCTCTATACGTGAACCTGCAGTATTACATCTCTATACGTGAACCTGCAGTATTACATCTCTATACGTGAACCTGCAGTATTACATCTCTATACGTGAACCTGCAGTATTACATCTCTATACGTGAACCTGCAGTATTACATCTCTATACGTGAACCTGCAGTATTACATCTCTATACGTGAACCTGCAGTATTACATCTCTATACGTGAACCTGCAGTATTACATCTCTATACGTGAACCTGCAGTATTACATCTCTATACGTGAACCTGCAGTATTACATCTCTATACGTGAACCTGCAGTATTACATCTCTATACGTGAACCTGCAGTATTACATCTCTATACGTGAACCTGCAGTATTACATCTCTATACGTGAACCTGCAGTATTACATCTCTATACGTGAACCTGCAGTATTACATCTCTATACGTGAACCTGCAGTATTACATCTCTATACGTGAACCTGCAGTATTACATCTCTATACGTGAACCTGCAGTATTACATCTCTATACGTGAACCTGCAGTATTACATCTCTATACGTGAACCTGCAGTATTACATCTCTATACGTGAACCTGCAGTATTACATCTCTATACGTGAACCTGCAGTATTACATCTCTATACGTGAACCTGCAGTATTACATCTCTATACGTGAACCTGCAGTATTACATCTCTATACGTGAACCTGCAGTATTACATCTCTATACGTGAACCTGCAGTATTACATCTCTATACGTGAACCTGCAGTATTACATCTCTATACGTGAACCTGCAGTATTACATCTCTATACGTGAACCTGCAGTATTACATCTCTATACGTGAACCTGCAGTATTACATCTCTATACGTGAACCTGCAGTATTACATCTCTATACGTGAACCTGCAGTATTACATCTCTATACGTGAACCTGCAGTATTACATCTCTATACGTTTCTTGTTATCTTTGTTACGTTTCTCTTTGTTATATCATGACCCCCACGATTATCGTGGGGGTCATGATATAACAAAGTGGGTCATCAGAGGGGTTCATCCTATCCTATCCTTCCTACTAATATTATAAATGCGAAAGTTTAGATGTTTGGATGTTTAGATGTTTGGATGTTTGTGTTTCAATCACGTCAAAACTAATGAACCAACTTGGATGAAACTTGGCATATATATAGTTCGTAACCTGGATTGACATATAGGCTACTTTTTATCCCGAATAATTAACAGGATCTACAGGATAAAATGAACGAAAAGGATTAGCAGCGCCAATTGGCAAGAGGATTTCATTGTCATGTCATGTCACGTCAGTTTGACAGGGCGTAGTACTACCTCTTTGGTCTAACGACTAGCGTTTGACATTCCAGTAGGTACGAGTTCGGTGTAATGAGGTGTAATGTCAAGTGTCTCAAAGAAGTATCCGCTCGGTACACGCACAGATAATACACGGAAACTGTAGACGCGTACGAAGTCGCGGGTAACTGCTAGTGAAGACATGAAGCTTACCTCATATCTCTCATGAGTACGATGGGATGCTTGCAGGGGTTCGTGGAGAGAAGCCGCTCGAGGTAGGCGGAGCAGGCTGAGAGCACTATCTTGTGACAGCGCAGCTGGCGCGACTCGCACGCCAGCGTCACGTCCGCGAACTGCTCGCTCATCAGCAGCCGAGGGAACCATGTCTGCAACGTGCTCGTCAACTATACTACAGCCAGCTGCTTATTTGGAAAGTCAGCACTATTTGCGATACGATTGTCTTTGATCGTGTCGGACACAGTAGAGCTCTCAGCCCCCGTATGCCAATCTTTTCCTGTCAAGTTATATTTCACTGCCCAGTGTAATTTCTTCAGGTCACGTGGTACAAAATTGTACCACGTGATCATACTTTTTAGACACTTGACAGCAAAATATGCGCGAAAACACATCAAATGACGTCATAATGTCACTATTTAGTCACAGAATAACTATGAGTTAGTATGAACTGACCATGATTTAAAACTTTGCCGTTCAACTTTGCAGTTCAACTTTGATTGGCATACCCCTGCTGGTTTTTGAGACTACCTACCCTAGGTGCATAGGTAGTGGGTAGGTAGGTACTATCGCCAAAAGTACCACTTTACTTTCTATGAACCATGTATCCGTTAACTTATGAATTAGCAACAGCGGCAAAAAATGTGTTTATTCTAGCAACATTTATGTATTGCAATTTGTATAACTATGTAAGTAGGTACTATCGGCAAAATTTCCGCCCTACCACTTTTGAAACTGTTCCGCTTGCAAGCAGTTAGCTACCTGACCCCGCTTTTTTCTTTTGTCTTCTTATTTTGACCAACCAGAAACCTAAACATCTATTTATTTTTATGACGGCCCATTGTTTTCATAACTTTTACACCCGAAATAGTTTGCTTCTATTGGTATTCAAAAATTAACGGCTAGTCGGTCTACAGGAAATGCACCCTTAAGGTGGTAAGGCAGAACTTTTGCTGATGGTACCTAACCTACCTACTAAATTCATGTCTAAGACAATAAATGATTTTTCTTTCTTTCTTTCAAAGTATTTCGGATGTAAAAATTATGAAAACAACGACCTTACACAAAATTAAATAATGTAGGTACCTATAGGTACAAAAGAAAATGGCGGAGTCAGCTAAATGCTTGCAAACGAAATTTCAAAAGTGGTAAGGCGGCAATTTTGGTGACAAATACCTACCTACTGCAGGTACTAGTCCGTGCGTTGCACTTTGCTGTTACACAACACAACCTCACTGGACATCTAGTCACCGCTCCACATCAGGTGGGCAATCTGCTTCCTAATAAAACCAACTGCTCGATCTCAAGTTTAAGTCGTGGTGTTCGTGGCTAGTCCATGCACACTGAAGCGGTTATTAGACTATGCAATCTCAAGTCAGACTTACTGATAGAGATGTAACGTGATGAGTTGAGTTATTTCGAACTCAAGTTATTTGAATTGACTCGCATCGAGGACTTGCATGCATATAAAGTCATACAAGTGAAAATCTAGCACCAATTTCTCTAACCACTTACGCTGCATACGGACCTAGTTGAGTCAACCCAATTGGCGGCTTGAGTCAAGGTTCAGTTTAACTAAAATAATTCGAGTTCGAAATAATTCAACTCATCACGTTACATCTCTATCAGTAAGTCTGACTTGAGATTGCACAATCTAATAAGCGCTTCAGGATGTAGGCAGAGGCACGTCCGGGTAGGTCACTCACCTGTAAATTGGAGTGGTAGGAGTTCCACCTAACACAGAACTGCTGCGGTGGCGCCGCCGCCATCTTGCGCTTATTTTTGGAACTTTACACTAAATATATTTTCATTTTATATCTTTGGCCGATAATTATTTGTATATAAATTGCACACACGTCCGATATACTATCACAGATATATATTTTTATAAACTATAGTTTTAAGTACATTAAATACTCGTAGAAACTTTTCAGACTAGACTGTAGGTATATTGTTTGAATACTGCGATTATTCTTCTCAGTACCTGCAATAGAGAAATTAATATATGAATTCAATTGAAATCAATAAAGTACTAAAATCAAAATACAAACAACAAAATAGAATAGGGGTAGTTGGTTGACTTCCGGTTAAAAGTGTTGCCATACTAGTCTTACTATTTCGAACGTCGTGAATCGATTATGTACTAAGCGACTTCTTTATAAAAAAAGTAACAAGCTGATAGCTCACCTGATGTGAAGAGATGGAACGTATATCCAAATAAATGATAATAAATACATGCATCTAAGCCAAAACATAAAATAAGGTAACTATCTCATTCAAATCACATTATTTTATTTTATGTTATTTTATCTTATTATTTTATTTTATTATCTACATCATCATTACCTATATTAGCTTCCAGAAAAAAAATTTTTTTTCACTTTTCTAGGTATGATTAAAAATACATAATAATAAAACTCTATTAATACCTACTTGAAATCCCCACTGGTGGGGATTTCTGGAATATACCTAATAATCGAATACAAATGCCGAATTATCGAAGCTATATGAAAAAGCTAGTGAAAGCATTAGCTACCCAGGGTAAGTTTTTCCGCGAGTGCGAGCGAGACACCAACAGGGATAATGTTACAAAAGAAAAGACCCAACAACTTTTTAAAATCAATAATGTTGCGAGCGAAGCGTAGTTTGACCCATACGTAGAAGGTTTTCAAGATTTTGTTTTTATTTACATTTGGTGTCACATTACTACTCAGCATTACTCGTACTAATGTTGATGCATCTCACGAATCTACCTACATAAAACCTTTGCTAGACTTGTCTTGTATAGTCCTACTAATATTATAAATGCGAGAGTTAAGATGTTTGTGTTTCAATCACGTCGAAACTGCTGTACCAACTTGGATGAAACTTGGCATATATATAGTTCGTAGCCTGGATTGACACATAGGCTACTTTTTATCCCGAATAATTAACAGGATCTACAGGATAAAATGAACGAAATGGATTAGCAGCGCCAATTGGCAAGAGGATTTCATTGTCAAGTCATGTCACTTCAGTTTGACAGAGCGTAGTACTACCTCTTTGGTCTAACGACTAGCGACTAGCGTCAATCCAGGTTACGAACTATATATATGCCAAGTTTCATCCAAGTTGGTTCAGTAGTTTTTACGTGATTGAAACACAAACATCCAAACATCTAAACTTTCGCATTTATAATATTAGTAGGATAGGGTAGAACACGGAAACGCTACTCACGTACGAAGTAGCGGGCAACTGCTAGTTAACAATAAAGGTAAGTTACATCGCGTCGTCGCGTCGGTAAAAAGCCATAACATAGGTACTGGCTCGTATTCATAGGCATGGTGTGACCGCGCCATATCATGACTGACCCATATCACGAGATGATAAGATAGTACGTAATGAAACAGGTTGTAGTACAACACCACACCAGCCATCACTTTATGTGGTAGGTACCTTATGTTACTTTTCAATCTTCATATTTTTTTACAATATTTTTCGTCCATCTCTCTGAGGCATTATGATAATCTGATTATGCAGTAGGTACAATGCATCACAGGGCACATTCTCAGTGGACATGCTCAGTGAGGCAATGCTGTCGATTCGGTTGTTGCATTTTTCTAACCTAACCTAATTTGACAGCACTAAAAACGTTGCCGTCCCTTTCTCATTAACTGAAACGACAGAGACAACTATAATTTTAGCGCTG
Organism: Gandaritis pyraliata; assembly: GCA_947859175.1. Taxonomy (NCBI): domain Eukaryota; kingdom Metazoa; phylum Arthropoda; class Insecta; order Lepidoptera; family Geometridae; genus Gandaritis; species Gandaritis pyraliata. Next base: position 4,672,442 of record OX401879.1, read on the forward strand.
ACAAATTAGGTTAGTTTGGAAAAATGCAACAACAGAATCGATACCAATGCAGCGTTACCACCAGGTGGTCCATTCGCTTATTTGTAGTCGTAGTAGTTGTATAAAAAATATCTCATGACGGATATAATAATGAGTGAAGGATTTACACGAAGTATTTACTTTTGGAATAATTCGTAAAGTTTCACGTGTAGTTTTGTTCGATCTCGCGTATTTCTTGTGCTTATTTCAGCTATCAGTCTCTCGGTACCTATTTCCATTATAATATACAAGCGACGTGCGATCGATAAGGCATCGATATTTACGTGAGTTTACGATTCTTTTGTTGGTTGCGCCTTCGGTTTGTACCTCAAGGTCTTCAATTCGTATTGTTGTTTGAAATGGTACATACTCTTAGTAAACCATTAAACTACATTACATACAAGGTACTTGCAGTTAAAAATGAAAAGGGTACCTACGAACAGTAAACACTGCGCAAGCTTACAAAAACTCATTCTTATCAACAAGAAGCCGAAAAATGGAAAAAGGGGAACGAGTAGAGACAGTGCAGTGCAGTGGAGACGTGGGGACGTGGGGAGGTCTGACGAGTCATCGACCCTAGGGGCGCGCTCGAAATAGCCGGCGCGGGGCCAGCGGGGGTCCGCTGGTATATTTGGATCTGATTTTAGGACGGCGCAGTTCTCGGGATCGGAATTAAAAGATTTGAATCCGTCTGGATATTCTATCGTGGATTAATTTGACAAGCTGTATAAAGCTCAGCAGTAAGGATAACGAAACTTTAAAATAAAAGTTGGAGTTTATTGTCACAGACAAGACCATTTCTGGAAGATAATACTCTGTAGCGTTTAGCTGTTTGGTTTTTGTATTTATGGCACAATATTAAGTTTTTTTTTCACCCTAAAAGCTTTATCATTATTGCAAAACGTATTGCGACCAGCGCAATGAATTTAGTAGGTATTGAAATGTAAATCCCGATATAATCATTAATTTAACATTAACAACAGTTATAACTTTTTTCATATAAATAGGAAGTCATTTGCCTCTGTGTTTTATCAATGTATTGGGTACATAAATATACAGGAAAAACGGTGATGAACAAAGGAAAAAATATATAACATTTTCATGTTTTTTCGGACCTTAAAAAACAGTTAACGCTTTATACCGAGTTTCTAAAATTTTGTAAACCGAATTTAGTCATAGATAACAAGCAACATGGACCTCTGTAACTGTAATGCTGTTTATATTTAGGTTATTTTATTAGACGCGTTTCCAGGAAACCACTACCGCCTAGATAAGATATAAGCCGATCGAGATTAAACAATGAATTATATTTAACAAAACATGATTCGGTATTTAGCTAATATAGTTCCATAAAGTAGTTGAGGTCAAAGAGGACTATCGAGGTATGTCTATAGATATTGTTTTAGAAGTAACCTTTAATGGAGCATTCAACGATGATCTTGACTTGGTTCGTCGTTTTGTTACGCAAGGTAGGTATGACAGGGGTCTTGTTATAAAACAACAAAAGTAACTAAACAATTTGAAGGTTGAAAAAACGGAGACGCTCGAGTCTGAAATATTGTAGTTACAAGAACAGTAACAAGAGCTACGTCACGACTAGTCAATAGCCAGCTATGTGATCGAATCTCATAGAGGTGATGAAAGAATGATACATAACAGTAATTTGAAACCATTTACAAAATCGAATGCTTGGTAAGAAATTGGTTGGTACCGAAATGAATAGGTATTCACAAAGGTTCGAATAGTATAAAGTGAGACACACGAGTGAGGTGATGTTACGGGTCCGCGGTGGTGTCTCGGGTACTGCAGTTCGATCTATTTCCGACACTGCAATGCAATGCAATGTGCGAGTACTGTCTGTGTGCCTGCAGGCTCAGCGAGCACTCCTATCTTGGAAACTTCTGTGGACCCGTCTACTCAACAGTACAATGAATGTTCAGCCTTGTAGTGTTTGTATCTACTTAGTAGATACTGTACCCTATCTCACATGCACAAGTAAGTGAGGTAACTGCCGGTGTCAATCTCCCGACCTGTCAATGTCATCCGTACGTCCGGATGACATGACGTGGGAGTCGTGAGGGGAAAATGCCAGACAGGGCAAAAGAGAGACACACTAGAATGGCGGAGCTACCGATATCGAGGTATTCGATCTTGGTGTATTGGTGAGCCAGGGAGAAGGTTAAAACACAGGACTTTACAGTGGCGACGAGGATAAAGGTCTGTAGAAACTATAATTTTCAAAAGGAGGAGGAAGAAGAGTTCAGGTATGTCTTTTCTTTGTGTAAATTATGGTTTCGGCCATTGGTGGCGTGCGATCTCCATTACAGATACAAATTGTTTAATTTGATGCTGTACAATTTTTCATTGATTAGGTACCTACCTAATAATTATTAGTGCTGGTTTGTTTGTTAAAGTAGCGTGTATTATTATTGGGGTCCCTCCTTATATTTTGTGTAGAACATTTTCTTATGTGCAATATTGTATTTCTTCACTAGATAGTAAACAGATGTTTACACAGCACAAAAAAAGTTCCGCATCCACTACACAGGTGGCGTTGCATTACAATAATGAAAACAAAATTAGGCTGCCGTATTTTCTCTCATCCAAAAGAAGAAGCATGAAGCCTCGACCGAATGAACCTCCACTTCACTCCTCGTTCGTTCCTTTTTCTTTGCTTCATTCGCGTTGGCTCATTAGCGTCAGCCAGTCATCTGATGCTACAACTAGTTCCGCTTTGAGTCGGTGGAGGGCATCAGTCCTTTAGTTCCGCTTTTCATCATTAGATGGCGTTGGTCGTTTAGTTCCGCTTTGCGTCGGTAAATGGCATTAGACGTTTAATTCCGCTTTGCGACGGTAGATGTCATTGATCGTTCTCTAATTTATAAAAATACTAAAATTGCCAACATCTGTTTATACTTATGCTTAATTCAACAAGATGGCATAAAAATCTAGGGAAAAAATTGAGTTCACGGGCTCAATTCCACTACTTATTTACAACGGTTGATTTTCTGTTTGTTTCAACTATACCTAATTCGATTGATCTGTGGCTTGGCTAAGGCATATAAAATAAAAGGACTCCGATTCGGTTGCGTTTCGGCTGTCGGGGCTTGAGGGTAAAGTGCGAATTGACCTAAAACGGATGAAGGGGCAGTCGAGCTGCGTTCCAGCAGTTAAAAGAATCGTTAGTAGAATTTTATTAACCTTCAGGCAATGCGTAACGTGCAGTAATAATAATAATTTAAAAAAAAATGGATATTATTATAATATAATCACTTGGACTTGTTATGAGATAAAAGCGGGATTTATATTTTACCAATAATGAACCATTTTACGGGTCTATACCTACTTTTTATAAAATTTCAATTTTGGTCACCCGCCTTGATCGTGCAGTGTAGGTACCTACCGATTTTGTTGGAAGTTATAATTCAAGAGTTTCACCAGACGTGATAGCCTACCTAGACGTGTGATTTGCCTGACACAAGTGGATAGGAGAGGTACCTACTTACTTATCCGATGAGTACCTAAATGGTTAGCAAGTCTGCTACTTTTGTTTGTGTGTAGACAGGTAACAACAAGAACCTATCCCATAGTATTTTATAAGGACGACAATAACATGATGTTATCTAATTCTACTGAGAAAGATATTACACCTACTTAATTATATTAAAAATCCACAATATTTATATAAAAGAAGAAGAAGCAGTTTTTAAGCGATTTTCTAAAAGGTCATGCGGAACAGTAGATGGGTACCTAGTACCTACGTCTATTTTACGCAACATTTTAGTTGCATTTCATAAAACTTTAAATTAGTATAAGTATATGAGGTTGACTACTTACCTATATTCTGTTTAGTATGTATTGATATACTAACTCCTGGCTTAGGTACTATTAGTACCTATTGACGGCCTACTACTAGTTAACTGTTACAAATGAATTCAGTAGGTAAGTTAAATATCTTGATCTATCTAGATACCTACTGTTATTTCAATAGGCGATCACTGGGAGGGTACACAAAATTATAAAAGTTTATTATGCAATTTAAGTTTGTTAATTATTCATATTCATTCATTTATTCATTGCATACATGGTTTAAATAAATAGCTTAGGTCTTAGTTGGTTAAAGGAGCGGTCATGTGCCCTGTGAGGATGTGGCAATGGTAGTATAGAATACCTACATAATTTAAATAATAAAGTGTCATTTTAAAAGCCGAATTAATGTCAATAATAATGGAAAAGCTTCAATACAATACAATAATTAATGGTACCTACAAGCGGATGCAAAGTCAAACACCATTTTAAAACAATACTTACAATATTTAAGTACCTGCAATTAAGTTGAACTTATTACTAGTTAAGCTCTCCCTTGGTACCATTGAACTGGTTACATGGTTGTTGGTCAAGGCTTACCATTAAATTGGTTGCACAGAAGTCAAGGCTGACCATTAAATTGGTTGCACAGAGGTCCAGGCTTACCATTAAATTGGTTGCACAGGAGTCCAGGCTTACTATTAAATTGGTTGCACAAAGGACAAGGCTTACTATTAAATTGGTTGCATGATGGACAAGGCTTACCATTAAATTGGTTGCACAGAGGTCAAGTCTTACCATTAAATTGGTTGAACACGGTCAAGGTTTACCATTAAATGGTTGATGACCTAGGAAGGCTTACCATTGAATTGGTTGCTGGTGATTGACCTGAGGCGTACCATTAAATTGGTTGATAATATGACTTAGGAGCTTACCATTAAATTGGTTGCTGATGATTGACCAAAAGCGTACCATAAAATTGGTTGGAGGAAACAAGACTTCCCGTTCACGTTCAATGGTGACCAGACAGGGCTTGCTTAAAAACGGACAACACTTTAACAGAAAATGAAAACTAAGCATAACTAAATTAGTAGGTACTTAAATAAAAAATAAAAAAAAGTAGCTTACAAGTTGTTTAATACGGTTACCTGTATTAGAAAACCCGTGATATTATGACAAAATCCAAAAAAGAGATAAGGAAATGGTAGGTTTACCTAGATGTATTTTAATTTGGAATCAGTGTGAACTAAATGGGACGAAATAAAGAAGAAAATACTTAAGAGGTTTTGAACTCCTATGAGTGAACTCAAATGAGTTTGGCCAACTTTCGATGTGAAGTGTGAATATGAGTAGACGTAAAAAACACTAAGTAACGATGCAAAACTCTGGAAGAATCACCAATATTTATAAAACATTTGCTACCTACCAAAGATTCGTTGGGGACTAGGATAACGTTGTGTGAAATATTCTCGAATATTGTATTTATGTCATGAAAAAACATTAAAACTGCTTTCCTTATAATAGAGCGGCAACCGGATGTTAGTGTAAAGTTATAACATCGAATGGTACAGGCACAAAAGGTTTGATGTGTGTATCGTGCGTGCTTAAATGTTTCCAGAATGTTGAAACAAAAAGTTAACTTCGCTGTGAAAGATTCAGATTACCAGATTTTAATATTCGGAAAAAAATGATAAATTGTGTAGTAATAGATAACATCCTGGTTTGTGGGAACAACAAAGAATAATACTGCCGAACCTAGTACTGGCAGTCAAAGTACTGGAAGTATTAGTGAAAGATTTAGATACAGTACATAGAAAAAAAATATGTTTGCTTCTTGGGGAACCAACTTATACAAGAATGAGTAAAGAAAGCCATTCCCAAGCAAGGTACCTATATCTATACCTTAACTTTTATTTAAAGAAGTTACCTACTGAAAAGGACGAGTCTTCTATGCTATTGAACTACAAGGCAAAGCGAAAACACAATTAATGTATTAATGGTACCTATTCCGAAATATCACTGAAGTTCAAACTCTGTCTTTGCGGAATCTAGAACCTCCAAGCGTTTGAGCGATCTTGTTGTCGATGGATGTCGTTCATAGGTATCAACGAGCGACAGTGCCCTCTATCTGGTGTGATGCCTACTGTGAGTCAGTTATGTAAATGCATACCTAGTAAAGTTATAGCGGATGTGAATTCTGGAGGTCAGGCTCGGATCTAGTACAAATCAATGAAAGTAACTAAACAAAAAATAAGGAAAAAAATTAATTTTGTAATCGAACTAACAAACTGGATGGAAAAGAAAGAAAACCTATGTTTTATTACGAAAACTCTCTGTTAAAATAAGGAAACACAGTGAGGGTCTTATAATAAATCAGAAAAGACGTCTAAAAACAGTTTTAGAAGCCTACCATGGAATTTGGCTAAGCAAATTTTATTATGAGATCCGGTTACACAACAAAGTTTGGGCTGACTCCAAAGTATTCTCTATATATATAATAAAATTATTGATAGGTGTAGTAAGTAATGCCTGCGTAGTGTAGCTCTTTTCTTCGTTCTGTGACGTGAACCATAATTTTTAGACTATTCTTCGTAGCGGAGGTAAATAAATTCAGGATTTCTGTGCTTAGAGCCCTATTAGACATAAAATGCCCGATTTAAGACGATTCAAGTAAGAGATCGCCATAAGTGACAGAGGAAAAAGGGGAAGGAGTATGGAGACTGGAAATAAAGAGCTGAAGATGCAGACGTAACAGAAGATAATAATTTATAAGGTTTACGTGGAAGAGATAGAAAAGAAAAATAAGCTCTCTCTGTATTGCAACCCAACGCCTAAGGTTACCTACCTACCTATAGTTGAGAATGTTTTAGGCGGAGAAGAGATTGCAAGAGTTAAGGAGAAATATAAACTTCCTTGTCTTTATGAAGTAGAAGATCATTAGAAGCCGGACATAGAGACGCAAGTGGACAATGAGTTGTCAGTAGACAACCCACACCTATTTCAGACATATTATGTCAAGTGCGCAAAAGTCCAATTTAAATGGTTTGTAATGTAATCACATGTGGTATGGGTGAAAGCGTGTAATGAAAATGTATGTATTAAATGTGAAGTTGTCTTTATTGGTCTGTGTCTTGATAAGTACCGAATTGCATAAGGCTAAGAATAATTATATTGTAATCTAGGGCTTTGTCCGGAGGTGTGCGCTCACACCACAGTACGATCCTATATGGGGCATAGCTTTATGTTTTGTTGATTCAAAATATTTAAATAAGAAAGGGGTTGTAGTGTTTGTATCTACTTAGTAGATACTGTACCCTATCTCACATGCACAAGTAAGTGAGGTAACTGCCGGTGTCAATCTCCCGACCTGTCAATGTCATCCGTACGTCCGGATGACATGACGTGGGAGTCGTGAGGGGAAAATGCCAGACAGGGCAAAAGAGAGACACACTAGAATGGCGGAGCTACCGATATCGAGGTATTCGATCTTGGTGTATTGGTGAGCCAGGGAGAAGGTTAAAACACAGGACTTTACAAGCCTGAACTCTTGTAGGTTATTTTGTTACTGTCTCTAACCAGAGGATGTAAACAAAACATATTGATAGAAAAGGAATGAGATATAGGACCAACTCAGAGTAGGGTAGGTACCTAAGTTAGATTAATTGTAGACTAGAAAAGAAGGGTGAATCACACGAGTGAGGTAAGTGCACTTAAATCAAAACAAAACAGCGTTCAAATTACTAAAACAACGATTTTATACGATTCGAAACGCGTATAGATTGAGATCTAGAACAGTGCTCCACATATTTAGGGCACATTCGTATAGAAACTCAATGACACACGAAAAATAATATGCTGACAAGTTTATTTATTATGAAAAATGTTAGCTCAGTAGCAATTCTAAAAGGCTTGTATCGATTTTTCAGTAGGTAAGTTCATCTATTATTTGAAAGAATAATGTAAGTCATTTAATGGTTTTAAAGGGTCTGTGAAATTGGAATAAGTTTATTAAGTAAGTAGGTACCGAAAAGGTAGTTTTTTTTTTCTTCTATTATTCTAGATGACATGTAGTTTATGTTGTGTATTATGTATTTTTTACAAACTTATAATATATAGATAATATTATAAAATAAAAATAACATTATAAATTACAGGGTGATTAAGTAGGTAGCATAGGTAGGTATCTCAATAAATACAAATTAGGCACTATTTAATTAGAGCATAAAAGAACATTGTAAGAACATTACCTTAAGTTGCTGAGGGTCAAACTATTAATAGTAAAAACGGAATGACTGAACGCAGAATGAAACCCTTGGCAGTACCTCGCACACTTGAGATCACGGCACAATGATGGTAGAACATGAGCGAACCCAACATTTGGCCGTTCCCAAAATAGTTCAGGCCCCAACTAATATTATAAACATACGTGCATACCACTCACACATGCACAACCTCTGTAAAAACAACCAAAAATCAATATTTAAATGATTACTCAAACCTATACTTAACCGTGAAAACACTAAAAGAAAATGGTCGTCAATCATGTGCTGAAAAATGTGACTTTTCGCGACCTCACGACTCCAAAAAGGAGAAAATGTACTAAAATAGACAATGCAATGCAATGCAATGCAATGCAATGCAATGCAATGCGTAGGTACTCACTCGACAGGGTCCGACCGCTGGCACATCACGTTTCAATTAGCGTGTCTGGGCTTTTTATGAAAAATCAATAAATTTTTATGAGCACTTTTTGATCATATTTTCCGTGGGGCCCCACCGCTCCGCGGTCTCACTCGCGGACAATTACAAATGAAAAACCTATTGGAAGAAAACTGTGGTCTAGAAAGAGACGGATGTATGTGGTCGATTGTAAATAATGACAGCGGCGAATCACAACAAGCGAGCGAGATGGTTGACGGCTTAACAATAACAATTGAATTACGTAATAAGGCACGGTCAATATTTGCGTTTTCTTACCGTAGCCGTGTGCTCGCGTCAACAAACGTATCAAAGTAAAAATAACACCATTTACGTGCTCTGTAAATATTGTCTAAACATTTTTATGTGGACAGGCTGTCATCCGTCATAGGGACGGACGCCATTTGCAATTCTATTTCCAACTTGAAATAAATGTGCGTCCGATAAGAATCTAACAAGAAAATATTTTGACAATAACAATAAATTATTGTCCACACATTTATAATTTTTATGTTTTACCATTTAATATAAATACTGGAAAAGTATTTTAGTTATTTCCAACATCGATGCAATGCATCGAACATTTTCCAATAACTTGGCAACATTATTTCGCTGTTAAATCAAACATGGCGGTACAGAAATGAAATGGCGGCAAATTTGAATACCAGAACCAGTGTAGCCGATGAAAATGAATGATGTGTTTTTTCGTGTGAAAAAATGTGTAAAAGGTCTCCCACCTAAGTATGCTACTTTCTGATTATTTCTACTTTCCTTCATTTCCTAAGAACAACTCATCAACATTTGTTTTTCATCTAATCTGATTTAAAACAAATCTGTCAGATTTCGCATTCGTCAAAATCAATAGTTAACTTTCGTTAGTAGGTACAAACGAATGCCAAATGCATTCTGAGTTTGCTAATATCTGACAATGGTATTGTTAATCTGACTGGTTGTTAGTCTCCAGTGCTTTGCCTAATCTGGCTAAAGAAGAAGTAGGTATACAAAAAAATTCTAAATTTATTAATATACTATTTAGTGCTTAGTGCAATCCGACCTACACTACAAAATAGGGCATATTTTCAAAACTGCAAACAAAGTACTGCCCACCTGATGGTAAGCGGGTACCGTATTTAATATTGCTTCTTTAAGATCGTCAAAGCCTTGTGTAGTTTGAATAAAATTTAAGGGGGTTTTAAATAAAACAAAACTATTTATAACAATTATTTAATTGATACAATACCTAATCACTGTATGTAAGGCATCTTCTTTCCAGATGTTATTTGTACTGTTGCATCGCATCACCACATTTACGGAACGTACCCATACTACGTCACGTGACCCGTTCAGGGGGGGTCATCAAAATACCACGCTTGGCTACAGGGACGGGGGGGTTCACGGGGGGGGGGGTCTGGCACCTAGAATCACCTAGTTATATAAGATGATTTTAAACGATCCTTGTGATTTTATTGAATAAAGAAATTTTGACTTTGGACTTTGACTTCATCAAAATACCACGCTTGGTTACAGGGACGGGGGGGGGGGGGGGCGGGGAGGGAGGGGGGGTTTGCTTTAGGTGTTCGTCACGTAGTCAATATCCTGTAGGGACATGTCGCGCTTTTTAAAAGCTTTAGAGACAAATATGAGCCAAATTTTCATATTTAGTGTTCAACTCCAGCTCCGGGGAATAACGCTACACGACTGTTTGTTTGCACAAAAAACTTTTAAAACCATATTCATGAATTACTACGTGACAATTACAGGGGGGAGGGGGTGTGGGGGGGGGGTCACGTAGTATGTATGGGTACGTTCCGTTACTAAATGAGAGCTTTTCGTTCCACGAACCACTCGTGTCTGGGCTTGCTCGGTGAATGTTCACCGATTATCTAAATGAAGCGACGTTCTGCGCGGTCACTGTTTGGATGGGTGACCGCTCGCGGTGGCATCTGAGCGCTTCCGTGGTTCGGAGGGCACGTTACACTGTCCCGGCTCTAGCAGTCGTTACACGAGGCCTTAAGGAGGCCTAACCTCCGTCGCCCGTGTTGGCCACTGACGCATAGCGGGGAGCTCAGTCTATAGTGAAATGAAAAGCAGAAACAATTTTAGAATAAGCATTTTACATCTAAAAAGTTTCCGAGTAGGAATCGAACCCACGACTGGCTGTGCCAACCTGATTCCCTGGTTGATAATCTACGAACGTCCGTTAGTAACATAACGGATGGTCTGAGATAATAGTCAATACTAGTTGCTATGAACGTAGAATATACAGGGTGTCGGTGCTATTACACTTTAACATCGATGTCTCAAAGTGATGGACGCAGTGCACTGCATCACTGGGCACGTCCTCAGTGGACGTGCTCAGTGATGCAATGCATTGTTATAGGCAGTGGTTACCACTTAACAACAGGTGGGCCATCGGCTTGTTCCAACATTTAGGGCGTCTTGCACCAGAATCAGTAAACGTGTTTAACAGCTAAATAGATTTAATTCTGACGTATTTATATGACTTGACAACTCGCTAAATACTATTTAAGAGGTAAACGCGTTTAGCGATTCTGGTGCAAGCCGCCCTTAGTAGATTAAAAAAAATATTTTTAAATAATTTCACAGCGAAAAATACCAAAAATATGTAAATATCAATTTGCTAAAATAAGTACAAATCTGGCCGAATTATTTTTTTCAATTTTCAAACAATTGATATGTTCTAATTATTGTTCATATTTCATTTATGTTTTTAACAAAAACGTGTGACATTTAGCTAAACTATATTATTCACTAATTATTTTAGAACATGGGTACATAGTTGTACGTCTGTTTGTGAAACATCTCGTCCGAGGAACTACTACCTATTACGTGGTCTCAGAGTGTATTGTCTCGCAAGGCACGTCCTCTAGGCAGAGGTAACGCTAAACTCCCGTTGTAGGCCATATTCTAAAGTATTTAGTCTTATAAGTGAGTATTTGCAAAAATACATTTTTATAATTACAATCTAGATTTACAATAAAACTATCATATTATTATAAATTGCTAAGCCGTTTTCGGTGAAATTTTACGTATTTATACAATTACAAATAGACAAACAAGTTGATGGACTTGATTGGTGGCTACCCCTCTTTTTGATAACTCCGTTTCAGTACCGACAACGTTCACTCTATCCATTGTTCAGCCATGTCCTCTTCGACTATCTCCTAATATTTTACTGATCGATGGACAGAACGCTTAAATAACGCTACTTATAATAAAACGGAATTATCAAAAACAGGTTTTAAATTTATAATAGTTTTGTATGAATGTCGTTCATTTGTCATGTTAATAATAACTTTTAAATTGATAAATAATATTAAGTACTTTTTATTTGTAGGAGGGATTAATTTGTCAAAAAGTGAAAACATGTCCTTAGGGTGCGAGCACATTTACACGGCACAGCAAAGTAAAACATACCGTGTCAATGTACTACGACCTTTACACTCCGACCCCATACGTCAGCATGCTGTAGCAACCCGCGAGTTTGCGTAACGTTACGTTTTTAAGCGTTTTTTGTAACTATGTAAAATAATGGAAAAATATTTTCAAAGTCGCAATCTTTTATCACAATTTTAAAAGTAATGGTATTGATTCTGTTGTTGCATTTTTCTAAACTAACCTAATTTGACAGCGCTAAAATTATAGCTATCTTTGTAGTTTCAGTTTATGAGAAAGGGACGGCGACATTTTTAGTGCTGTCAAATTAGGTTAGTTTAGAAATATGCAACAACAGAATCGACAGCAATATCAATCTTTTGGGTCCCTTCGGGTTCTCGCAGTACAATACCTATTGTAGATCCATATCAAACGTTAATTAATTAATAACTGATCTAGATGACGTCAGACGCCACTTGGTCCCCATGGGCCGATGTACGGGAGGCTGCAGTGCCTGGGACATGATGCAGATGGAGTAGGCTTGTAGCACCTATACCATCCTCTCAGCCTAGTCCCCACAATCCACAGGAAACACAAGCTCAATACGTGCCCAGCTGACTAAGCCAAGGGTCCCCATGGGCCGATGTACGGGAGGCTGCAGTGCCTGGGACATGATGCAGATGGAGTAGGCTTGTAGCACCTATACCATCCTCTCAGCCTAGTCCCCACAATCCACAGGAAACACAAGCTCAATACGTGCCCAGCTGACTAAGCCAAGGGTCCCCATGGGCCGATGTACGGGAGGCTGCAGTGCCTGGGACATGATGCAGATGGAGTAGGCTTGTAGCACCTATACCATCCTCTCAGCCTAGTCCCCACAATCCACAGGAAACACAAGCTCAATACGTGCCCAGCTGACTAAGCCAAGGGTCCCCATGGGCCGATGTACGGGAGGCTGCAGTGCCTGGGACATGATGCAGATGGAGTAGGCTTGTAGCACCTATACCATCCTCTCAGCCTAGTCCCCACAATCCACAGGAAACACAAGCTCAATACGTGCCCAGCTGACTAAGCCAAGGGTCCCCATGGGCCGATGTACGGGAGGCTGCAGTGCCTGGGACATGATGCAGATGGAGTAGGCTTGTAGCACCTATACCATCCTCTCAGCCTAGTCCCCACAATCCACAGGAAACACAAGCTCAATACGTGCCCAGCTGACTAAGCCAAGGGTCCCCATGGGCCGATGTACGGGAGGCTGCAGTGCCTGGGACATGATGCAGATGGAGTAGGCTTGTAGCACCTATACCATCCTCTCAGCCTAGTCCCCACAATCCACAGGAAACACAAGCTCAATACGTGCCCAGCTGACTAAGCCAAGGGTCCCCATGGGCCGATGTACGGGAGGCTGCAGTGCCTGGGACATGATGCAGATGGAGTAGGCTTGTAGCACCTATACCATCCTCGCAGCCTAGTTGGTATGGGGTCGAAGTTGTAACATAAATACATGAACGACATAACTATCTAAGTATTCTATGTGTAAAGCCATTTTTGGTCGGATTATATTCATTAATATTAAAGAGGTAGGCATCCGTCTTCGTTCATAACTTCATACAATTCTCATACATTTTGCACGAGTATCATCAATTTTGCACGATTTTCGTACATTTTGCACGAGTTTTACAGTCTGCATGATTTTTTGATATATTTTGCATGATTCTCATACATTTTGAATGAGTGGTATCTATTTTTTAGTTTGTTGCACGAAGTCCATACATCACACACGACTTTCATACATTCTGTATTGAGAAACCATAAACATATACTTAATACGCGTCACATACTTATGTACTAAAGCAAGGGGCATCATTCTACATAGTTGTAATTATTTCATCATAAAATATAAATAGATTTAGAATTTAGTTCATAAAATATAAATAACGATACATACAACGCAGCGGTTAACGATAATAATAACGAAACAGTTGAAACAGTTACTGCGTTGATAACGATAACGAATCGGTTATTGCGTGAATAAATAACGATTATTGCGTGAATAACGTAACGGTTATTGCGTGAATAAATAACGGTTATTGCGTGAATAACGTAACGGTTATTGCGTGAATAACGTAACGGTTAACGTGATTTAACGATAACAGTAAACATCAAACTAATAAAACTAACGATATGACACCGCACTAAGCTAATAACATACTTAAAAGTAAATGTCAACTTAAAATACGTTTACTGAGTAAATATCACTGTATACAGGGTGTGCAAATAAACAGTTGCATTAACAGTTCGTGTATACAGGGCGTTCTTTTCACCACACTGGTACTTTTGCTATCACTAGGTTAATTTCAAAGTGTTTCTTACTGTTTATTTCGTTTTAGTCAAAGTTTCAACCAAATCGGTCCGGCTATTTCAAACTGTTATTTTGTTTTTAGATCTTTTTAAATTTCATCAGCCAAGCGACGTGCGACGTAGTCGATGGGTGACCGCTAATGGCATTTTCATCGGAGTGTTTATTTATGAAACAGTGACACAAAATAGTTTGAATTAGTTTTTAAATAGTTCGGTACAAAAAAAATGTTAAATAAATATTGAACACACCCGTATGTATTATTATGTCTATACAATTATATGGCAATACTTACAGGTCCTTGCAGACCTCGCTTACTATTACTCAAAAATAAATAAAATACGTTCACAACTGCCATCTCTAGTCACGGTGCCATGTCTAGTCACGGTGCCATGTCTAGTCACGGTGCCATCTCTAGTCACGGTGCCATCTCTAGTCACGGTGCCATGTCTAGTCACGGTGCCATGTCTAGTCACGGTGCCATCTCTAGTCACGGTGCCATCTCTAGTCACGGTGCCATGTCTAGTCACGGTGCCATGTCTAGTCACGGTAGACATCTCTACTCTAGTCACGGTAGACATCTTTCAGATTCAACACTTTTGTAAAGAAGTTCACGGAGGGGATATTCGGAGGTGTAATCGCTATGAGTTCCTGACCACTGGCTACCCCTTCCTTCTTACATCCACATCCATACATGTATAGTAGTGACAACGGATCTTTGCCCCTCTCAAGTATCTGCGTAGAACATATTTTTGTGCCGAATTAGAGGTTAGCTAATTTTTCCGCACAACAGTACATGCGCATGTACTGTTGTGTTGTGCACTATTGTGATGTGTTGTTGTAAGTGTTATTGTTGTGTTGTTGTTGTTAGTGTTGTTGTAAGTGTTATTGTTGGTGTTGTTGTATGTGTTGTTGTTGGTGTTGTTGTAAGTGTTATTCTTGTGTTGTTGTTGTTGTTGTTAGTGTTGTTGTAAGTGTTATTGTATGTGTTGTTGTATGTGTTGTTGTTGGTGTTGTTGTTGGTGTTGTTGTTGGTGTTGTTGTTGTTAGTGTTGTTGTAAGTGTTATTGTTGTGTTGTTGTTGTTAGTGTTGTTGTTAGTGTTGTTGTAAGTGTTATTGTTGTGCTGTTGTTGTTGTTGTATGTGTTGGTGTTGTTGTATGTGTTGTTGCCCTCTGCTCTGAAGTTAGATTCAGAGGGATAATGATCCGTTGTGCGTACTGTACCAAGATATGAGAGTATGGTCTACTGTGGAGGACAGACTACATTCAAGTGGTTTTTGATAGAAGTAACCATCCATAATCCGATTATGTCTTTATATTTAAATTCAATTTAGCTACTCTACGTGAAAAAGATGCGATAAGAAGTATTATCAAAAATAGTTTTGTGCTTTCAAAATAGTAATGAGCCAAGCAGCGTCCAAGTACAAATAATAGTCTGAAAGAAATCGCTCTTAACGATAAGACCGCCCACTTTACATTTAGTATTGTTTTTTAAGTTTTGCAATATGTTTTTGTCCCAGAGCTGTGTTTAAAGGGTAATGTATTTCGTAAGCTCCAAGCAATATATTATTGTAGGTGTGTTGTTGGATTATGTATATCACGACAAGTTCGCGACAATCGTAAAGACCTGACGGTCTATTACAAGATTTGTTAGTTTTAGAAAACTTCATTTTGTTTCTAAAGATAAAGATACTTTATTTGCTAAAACATGTGTAAATTAAGATGGTAGGTAAACATTATAGAAACAACATGTCTTACCGGTATCAACCGGTGTACAAATCGAGATGATAGGTACGCTAATAGTTCGTCAAAATGTTTGTTTCCATAGATTGTCTTGCAGCGCCCCTAGCGGCAACTATCGTGAACTACAAATAGGTATTGAAGCTCCTTGGAGGCCCTACAACGTAAACATAATATGGAGTGTGTTTTCTGTTCACGACTATCGCAACATTGTCGCGGGGTGCCTAATCAGGGGGCATGTTCATATTTTCAAAAATCAAAATCGAGCTAAATTTTATTTTACCCTCGATCAATATTTTATTAAGATTTGACAGTTTCAATGTATCAAAACTATTAAATGTCACTTGGGTTAAGTTTTTTATTATTTTAGAACTTTAAATAGGCATCAGAAACTAGGACGGTAGTCGGTACAAAATAGCGGGAATCGAATCCGCACCTTGCGGCGACAAAAATACTTTTAGAGTTGTAAGGCACCGTTTTAAGTCTAATACTACAATAATAATACACAAAGTGAGACGCAAGGCATACACCTAGTGCTGAGAAGGAGATCGAACAATTACTCGTTATTTATAACGTTGCCGTTACTAACGGGTCGGTTACTAACTTTATTATTATCAGTGCTTAAATTAACGGAACGGTTATTATCGCAACCGGTTAGGATATCGTTACTTATATCAGTTTCGTTAGCGTTGATATCGCTATCGATGGCCGGTAGATTATCTATTATGGAACTTAACGTCTCCACTCGAGATTCATTTTGTGTCGAACCGAAATCGCCATTGGAGTTATGCACATTGATATTGACTTCAACTATAGCATTAGTAGCCGCGTTTAAACGATTTTCTTCACCGATATCGTTATTTCCGTTAAAAACATCGTTATTACCACCAACTGTACCGTTATTCTCACTAACCGTTCCGTTATTGTTACTAACGTTTCCGTTACTATCACTAACAGTGTTAGTAGCGTTCAAATCTTCGTAACAAGGCGGCATTTCGATATTACTGGTAGCTTCCTGATCCACAGTATCTGCGCTCCGACGGTTTAACCCCTCCCTGCTGAGATATTCCGGGGGGGGTCCGTACAGTTTGTATCTAACCGCTTCAGTGTAGGACGGGGGTCTCACAGACCCGTCCGGCATGACTGGGTAGTTTTCGAAATTCGCGCCCAACAGTCGGATAGTTCTGCCGTTCAACGTGTACGTCTCGTTGGAGTTCAAACGCACGAAGTCCAAGTCGTCTATGTTTATTTCTGCGACGTTGGGCGTGTCGGGGCGCGGGTGCGGCTCCGCGCGCCCGAACCGAGGGATGGAGAGCTGGAACCGACCCAGCTGAAGCGTCAACCTGCAACCAGATTATGTTTATTCATATAATATGACAAAATATCGACAAACATGTCACAACTTCAATTCTATTCATAAAATCAATGAAGAATCTTAAAGAACTTAGTTAGTATAGCGAGTTTTGGACTGAAATTGGATGTATAGTGACTAGAAAAATGCGAGTTAGTGACTAAAAATGAGAGTTAGCTACTAAAATTTATTGTTTTAACACTAAAAATGCGGGTCAGTGACTATAAATACGTAGATTTCTGGTTCAACACTAAAAATACGGGTTAAAGTCTGAAAAATGCGGGTTAGCAGTTGAATTCTGCCGTTTAAAGCCTGAAAACTTGTGTAAATGAGTCACCTCTGCCGATCCAACTGATCCATAACCCTCTCCAAGGTATTCCGCCGCATAGTCCGTCGCCTGAAGAAGTCGATGGGCGTCGCCATGTAGTTGAGGTCGCGTCCCAGCTCCGCCGAGTCGGGGCTCGACAAGAAGAAGTCTGCGTTAAGGTCGCAGTACGTGGGCGAGCGGTACTCGTCGAGAGGGCGCCGCGTGGGCGAGTTCTGGAGGGAGGCCGATCGGACTGTCTGTAGTTCTACCGGCTCCGGCTGGGTTGGCACCTGAAGGGTTTAATGTTTCCATTTAGAATGACTGATAACCTAGAAAGCTTTGTTTGGTGAAAATTGGCGCAGCCGTGTATAAAAAGTCACAGATATATTGTAGTCTTGCATTCAGATACCATAGACAAATAGATTGGAGTAAATGACAATGTGTTGTATGTACCTACGATACACATACCTGCCGGTACCTGGATGAGAAGATGGATGATAGTCGCGCCAAGCCTCGCGGCCCCTCCACCGGCGACTCAGGGACGCACTGCAATACATTATATTAATATTACAACGGAGATATGACACGCGTCATAACTCAGTCGGTATAGCGCTGCCTTCCGTGCTGTGGGTCGTGGGTTCGATCCGCACTGAGAACCAACATTTGTGTGTGACAAACATACATGTTTGTTCTATGGCTGAGTGTTACTATGTATTATAAATAGGTATTTACATAAAATATATATAATTAGTATAAAAGCTATCTAGTTGCCATATTACAAGCTTTGCTTAGTTTGGGACTAGAGGGCGTTGTGTGAAATGTCCATGAATATTTATTTATAATATTACTGGGACGTGAATGATTTTTGGTTTTAAGTTAGTTTTTTTTTAGTATATTTACCTGTGGTTCCGGCGGAGTGGTGACATGTACAGGACTAGTTTGCGGGGATGCGTTTCGATTCTCTTCTAACAAACGCGACGCTTCGTAACACGGCGGGAACCGATGTGCCTGCAATGTATCGTCTTACTTATAATCACCTCTCAATTTAAACACTGCTAAGATTCTCCCTGTCACTAGATGTCACTATCTAAATAAAACGAAATGGTACTATTTTGACAGAAGTTGAGTTAAGTAAATCCCATTTGGGTAATTCTCATTTCCAATTTCAATGGAAAGTACTAGATAATGTGCCCATAATTCTAATAATTTTGTAGTTTATGTGAAAAACTTGTAATTTAAGGTTTTTAGAGAGTTAGTAACTAATAACTGTTCACTCTAAAGTAATATTTTTTTCTGCATTTGTGAATTAAAGAATTAGAATTAAAAGTCATACATGGAAGTAACTTTTTAAGAGTTCATTAAATACCGACACCAAATGCGGGTTGGCATCTGTAAAATGCATGTTTTCATTGGTAAAATGCGGGTCTGTGGTTCTAAAATGCGGGTTGGTACCTGTGCGTACTGCATTGTGTAATGTTGACTCGTGGCTCGCTCGGCATGTGTGTAGCCCCTTAAGGCGGTACGTTTCATGTGCATCTTGCATATCGCAGACACTAGGAGTACCACCGCTATCATGAATATTAAGGCGCATGCTGGAACAAATAAATAAATAAATAAATATTCATAGACATTTCACACGACGCCCTCTAGTCCCAAATTAAGCAAAGCTTGTGATATGGGAACCAGATGCTGATAGAATACTTATATACTTTTTTTTTTTTTAAATAAAAATAAATTAAAGTCATTAAATGTTGGAAAACTGCATGTTAGTTAGGGATCGGCTGCAGATATTTAGTCGAAAAAATAAGAGTTAGTGGCCAACCTTGGGAGTTTCTAGGCTGCCGTAAGGCCTCCGTCGTGTAACGACTGCTAGAGTCGGGACCGCTTCACGTTACCTCCGAAGCACGGAAGCGCTCAGATCTACCCATCCCAATAGTGACCGCGCACAACCACGCTTCACTCAGATAAACGGTGAACATTCCCCAAGCAAGCCTAGACGCGAGCATTTCACACAACGCCTTCTACCTCCAAACAAAGCAAAGTTTGTACTACGGAAACTACATCACTGATACAATACTTACATACATTTTATTGTAAATCCATACTTATAATACGCAGTAACACCCAGACATAGAACAAACATGAATGTTTGTCACACATAAATGTTAGTCCTCAGTGGAGATCGAACCCACGACCCACAGCACGGAAGGCAGCGCTATACCGACTGAGCTGTGCCTGTCATTTGAATGGACTTTTATATGAGTATAAACTGACCAGTGACAGTATAGATGGTAGATTGTATGAAACCATAATCATCGGGCGCGTGACGGTCTTCATACAAAGGAGGGTATTCATCGGCAAAACCTGGAACAACAATTTATATTTATTAAATAAAAATATTTTATTTATAGCGCCATATAGCACGCTATATAATTATTGGTAGTTGTTGTGTAGCATGTTATTAATCCACCTTGTATCCTGGTGAGCGGGTACTCGTCGCAGCAGGCAGGCTGCCGGCACAGGGGCCCGGAGCCGTGGCAACACGCGCTGGCTGATATACATCGGCCGGAGCTGCAGTTCAGCTTGTCGTTCCCTGCAACACACACCACCAATCATCACGACCCACCGCCCGACCAACGATCATGTCACTAATTTATATTTTATAGCGCCATCTAGCACGCCACATCACAACTGCGCCCGATATAAACAAACTAAGTAATCAGCGCTTGAACATTATTCTGAAAACCAGTTCAGACAATTACAACATTCTAGTTTTTAAATAATGATGTTAAGTGGTAACCACTGCCTATAACATTAGTTCGCCCGAAAATAGAATCTGTTTGGTTCAGTTTGTTTGTATACTCACGCGAGCACAGGTCTGGTGGGCAGATGGCCTCGTCCTCGCCGGCGAGGCAGTCGGTGCGTCCGTCGCACACGTACGCGGCGAGCACGCAGCGCGCGCCGCACCAGAACGCGCCGCGCGCGCACGCCACCGGACCTAGCGCGCACACATACTTACACAACGCACACATACATGACGCTCACATTCATTTACATCATTCATGCTCCGAAAGTAAGCTTGTATGTAGGTAGCTCAAAATTATTATTACTTCTTCATATCTTCATATGGCTGGTGCTGCCAATCGAATAAAAAAAATTAAAAAAATACGGGTTGAAAGTTGAAACTTCGATTAACGGTCGAAAGTAAATTTGAAAATAGAATACGGCACATTAATAATATCTACTCTATGTATAGTGAAATACTATCTCCATGAGAATTTCTTATTTCCTGGTTTTGAAAAGAAAAAAAAGGCGGGAAACCAGGAACGCCAATTTTCTTTGGTATAATTAATGATTAAACGAACTTACGTGATGTTCTATCATAATTATACGAGTAGCCTTGTACGAAGAGATTAGCAATTAATTTGATATTACTTATTGTAGTACACACATGGTGGCGCCATCTGCACTGTATTTGAGAGTATTTTTTTTTTTTTTTTATCTGTGGTTCCTGTTGTCTCTTGTTTCAGCCATCATTTCGTTTAGAGCTGAGTATAGATAGGTAGGTAGGTAGGTCTAGGCACCTACCTACATAAATAGCAATAGGTAAATCCTACATCCTATATTATAGGTGCCCAATGTTGATATTTTAGAACAGGGCACATACGTTAATAACATTTAGTATGGGGGTGGGTGGGTTGCTAATCTCTTCGTACAAGGCTACTCGTATAATTATGATAGAACATCACGTAAGTTCGTTTAATCATTAATTATACTGTGTAGCCTTGTACTCGAGATTAGCAATTAATTTGATATTACTTATTGTAGATGTTGAGAGTAAGTCAATATGAAAATATCAACATTGAACTGATTAAGACATTATTAACTTTTTTAAGTGAATAGAAATATCATTAAAGGACTGTTTACATTTTATATACATTTTAAATCATAGCAAATCATTACTTAGTAGGTATTATGTATATAACTAGGTATGTACCGTCTTATGGCTGTGAATGATTAGGTACCGAAGTATGTTAACTTAAACGTTATGTCAATGTAAACTTTATAATTGTTAAATTGAATCAGTCATGTCATTATAGTTCTTTCAAAAGAATCATCAGCATCATCATCAATGATTATACTTTTATAATAAAATTTACCAAAAGTTAAGGAGCTACCGCTCCAACCTGTCGTTCGTCAACTAGATTTAAATTCACATCCAGTTTATATGCTTTTGAAGTCACTGCATGTCTAATAGAATAAGCTGTAATAGATAGGTACGTTTCAACTACCTAGTGTTGTTTAAATCCGTCAAAATCGCTTATTGTTTGTGAAGTCAGACTTATGTGGCTTTTTCAAACTTACATAAGGGCAGTGATCAGAGCGCAGATTTTTTGTCATGCTTAAATAACTGCCTAGTGTTACGACAGGATATTATATTATATTAATTTCTGGTTTTCCTCGGAAGAACAATGACAACACAAGAATTGGTTGTGCAGCACCAAGACGAGAAGTTTTGAAATTGTCTGTGCTTTATGTTCCGTTAGTTAAACAAGTTAGAACAATAGAAGTGTCCCAAATAGTGTTACTTGGGTAACGGGGGGCGTATTCTGATAATTCCTTTTAAACTAACGCTGTTACTAATTTCTTGGTAAAGGATTAAGGCGAGTGCTAACCTGCAGCTATTTGAGGTGTCATATTGAGCACCAGTCTCATAGTTGCGCTACAAAGATATGATCTGTGTGGCTTATTCCAGAATTCCCCTGCTTGTTGCCCCTGCGAAGGGGATTTCTGTGTTACCGATGTTTCGTAAAGTTAATGTTATTTGTTCTACAAAATATGAACCCATTTTTCAAACATGTGTCTTATTGTTTGAGTTATTTGAAAGTGAGGCTAACCTTACTGGTAGGTAATAGGTATAAATGGTGGTGGTAGATACACCTCTTATGAGTGACGTGCTAAATAAGCCGGCAACCAACATAATATTTTGGTGAACATCTCGGCAACTGGAATGAGATAAGATCAGTGATTTGTATAAAGGCTCCAATACAAGGAGGTTTTATGAGTCCCAGGGTACCAGGGTTATGTGGGCCAAAGTGGAATAACCTTAATGCCTGTAGCATTGTCATCGACATTATTATTATTTTAATCATAACAAAACGAGAGAAGCTATAGAAGAATATAAGTTGACCGTGGAGTTCTGAATGCGTCTACAGCTTAAGCATCGGGGTCTCCATGCCAGGACATTATATCTATCACATTTATTATTAATTCGACTCGCGAATAAGTCAATTTTAGGGTTTTCAAAGTGAGATATAATTTTTTCATAAGCAATGTCTGAAATCTTCCACTCAATGTCTGGCTGAATACATTGCGATTTTGCGTCTGCGACGTAGTTTTCTGTCGAGCTAATTAATGATGCAAAAAACATAGATGTTCCGTTCCTCACACCACTTCTTGTAACGCTTGTCAAGTGAGGGAAGTGAATACGATTGATATGCGATAATGGTCGTTATCAATACTAGTATTTGTCAAACATTTTAATAATTTTTCAAATATCGTAAGTCCGCAGAAAGGCAGCTAAATTTTCTATATAATTTACTTGTCTTTTGCGTTCAGTTTCAGTCCACATTCCACATGCGCGATCCGGACTCCGGACCACAAGCAGCACCCATCCCACAGTTGAGGCATTACTATAGTAAAATCACTAGTAGATTGTAAACTAAACTCATTTAGTTTAATCTCGTTTTTAGGATTTTTAATTGCACAAATGTATTTGTCATAATTTTCATTATTTTTTCAATTTAAATATTTGCACCTTTTCATTCTTTTGTATAAAGGCAACCGTATTTATTATTATTTTTCAATAATATGCACAAAAAATTATAAAATTTTAAACAGCGGGAGGACTTAATGCTGAAGCATTATCTGCCAGTCAAACGGCTGGGCAAGCGGAAGTAAGTAGCCCTAATAAGCGAATAAATCATCTGATCTTGCAGCATTTGACACTAGGTACTAATCTTGGTGATTTATTTTTATTATGTAATTTTTAGTCAAAAAATCTACATTTCGTATTTGGGGAGAAATCACTCTTCTCACGGTTGATAGTAAACCCTAGTGCTGTATATATTCTAATAGTAGGTAGGTATCTGATTATGTTTTCAAAACATGTTTGTCTACTATTTAACATGAGCAAGATCCAAGTAACTGCTTACAATAATCTGTCGAAAGGTAGAACATTGAATTGGTATAAATTATTTTCCAATTTTAACGTGGAGGAATTTTTTATAACCATCATGTTATTGAAATCATCAAATCATGAAATCATAAATTGAAATCATGTTATGTTATCATGGCTTATTGAAAAAACAAGAATTTTTCAAATTAATCATACTCATATAGCAGTCTTTAGAGATTAGTTTTATTGCTATAGGTACATTTTCTAGTAGAAAATGAGATGTATTAATGAATTTATCCAACACTTTTTTAAAATTCAGGATAAACTTAAATTTTGCCATTCGGCTTAGGTAGGTACCAAAAATATATGTATAGAAGACATAAATTGTCCCTCACAGGGTTGACAGATTGTAATAGTTCCAATCATCAAAAGATCATGTATACCTACATTGTTAATAGTGAACTTGTTCAGAAGCTGGGTATGATCTTGTCAAAGGCTCAGAACACTGAACCACAGGTAGCGAGAACGGTATTTGGTACCCAACAATACCAGACAAATGGTGTTAATAATGACTATTGTTCTCGAAACCTAGGTAGGCTACCAGCATATATTACCTAGCCTGTCTGCAGCTGCAGCTGTGAGCAGGCTCCTTGTTCCTCTGCTTCCCCTTCAGCCTGTGGTTCTGGACAGGAGCCCACCAGTTTTAAATTCCTCTTGAGGTTATTTACCTGTACTTTTGTTGATGAATTTTTGAGTGGGGGTAGATTTGATTTCTGCTCCAGTTTTTATAATTAATAGTTTTATTATAATAGGTATTCTATAATAGGTTTTTTATAATAGGTTTTGCCCTCTGCTAAACAGAAGTTATCTATTTTGTTTATTGCAACGCACTCGCAAACAGCAAACAGTTGCAAGCTGTTTCTTTAGTTCATTTGGTATGAAGCTACTTCTCATTGTAGAATCACTATTTTGACTATCACATAGAAGTGGTATCTCTTGGTTCTGACGAGAAAAAATAAGGCGAGAGCATCTGCAGCACACAATGTTGCGGGTGCTACCTGTTTTTGTCTTTGCTCAATGGCTTTTTCACATTTGACAATTATTTCTGTAGTTGCAGCCTTATCTCCAGGTTTAGAGCAGAGGCATCAATCAACTTACAATTTTTTGGCAAAATATATATGCCTAAAAGTACCTTGCCTTTTTTCTTGGATAACCCCGAAGGTTACAATGTGTTCTAGTCGAACAGCGAGTTCAGGATGTATATCCATACCGTAGCTTTTTGTCTGAGAGGGGGCCATCACCTAGTATTAGGAGTAGCCATGATCCACCTTTACCAGGGGATTTACATCTGTAGAAGTGCTGGGCAACGCATCTACAACAGCATCACTAACAGTCGTCCTAGTTATGGGCGGTGTGTCAGAGGCAGTACTGATTGATGGTAACAGAGCAGCAGCAGTGATAGTGGTCGAAGTAGGGCAGGGCGGCGGCGCCGGCAGCGGCGGTGGCGGCGGCGGTGGAAGCGGCAGCGGCGGCGGTATTTCTGGGTAACAATGATGACGTAATGATGATGGTATTTGTTTGTCAAAAGTGACAACCCTTTTGGTTGACCGCATTTACAAACTTAGTTTGCAAGGATTTTAGCAAAGTGACAGCCCTACTAGCTGACCGCATTACTAAGTTATTGCAAATTACCAATAGGTACTCAGACATTTTTTCCCCAAGTTAGCATAGAAAAAATAAAGTGATATTCCAATGTGAATATCCGCAGTATTTTAGTTGTGAAGTGGTAATCCTACTGACTACCCGCAACACGGCGTCCCTTAGTAAAGTGATAACCCCAAAGGCTAACCGCATTACTAAGAAATGGACTGCTAACCTCCAATGCATAACGGCTCTGGTGCAGGTGATCTGCAAGACTGCATGTATGATCGACATCCCAAGGACGTTCTACGGTGATCTGGATCCAGAAGATTCCGAAGACGAAGATATTTTGTGTCGATCTCTGTGTCGTCGTGCGTGCAACAATAATTTTTGTTCTAACTTTTTTACATTTAGCTTATCAAAAAACTTTATAACACAAACGTTTGCAAAACACAGAAAATAATGCACAGGGTGCAATCTGTATAGACAAAGAACAAAATGCACTAACGGAACAGAGAGCGCACACAGTCGTGCTAAATGGCGGAGCACTAAAAGTGTAATGGATGGCTGAAACAAGAGACAACAGGAACCACAGATAAAAAAAAAAAAAAAAAAAAAATACTCTCAAATACAGTGCAGATGGCGCCACCATGTGTGTACTACAATAAGTAATATCAAATTAATTGCTAATCTCGAGTACAAGGCTACACAGTATAATATTTAAATTCCTTGCATTCATGAAAAGTCATGTACCCTCAAATTATTTAGCGTTGGTTCGCTCGTACCAAAAATACCTTTGGTCTGCACAATGATGTACTTGGTGACACTGAAGGGCGGTGCGGAGCACATGTACTGACCACTGTCA
Organism: Gandaritis pyraliata; assembly: GCA_947859175.1. Lineage (NCBI taxonomy): Eukaryota > Metazoa > Arthropoda > Insecta > Lepidoptera > Geometridae > Gandaritis > Gandaritis pyraliata. The sequence continues at coordinate 4,698,803 of OX401879.1, forward strand.
GATACCTGCAGGTCCAGCTTTGTCAGCTGACTGCTGGTGGTTGCTCCCACAGGCTCTGTTGTGTATGGCCTGGACATAAGGTATCAAACATTTATTTATTCAGCGGCTTAGTCAGCTCCGCACATTGTCTTTCTGAATCATTTGGCAGGCACCACAGCATGCTGTACATCAAGGAATGGGTAACAAGTGACACTCTATAAAACATCTAGACTACATGCAAAGGCCTGGTTATTATAATGCTGGGTAAAACTCTAAATGCCACAAAATTATCAATTGATTTTTGAGTTTTGTTTAATACATAAAGTGGTATAATAATTAGGCATAAAATAAGTAGAAAGCTACCTCTGGCCCGTAGTGCCGTTGCTGACATAGTTCCACACATAGTTCCTGGGAGTGCGGTCACCGCGGACCTCACACACCAGAGTCATGTTGTCATGCTCTCGTTTCACTAGCACGTCCGTGTACTCTGGTTCTCCGGGGCTGTACAGCACCAGTGTCGGGGGATAAACCGGCTCCGATGTACCTGAATATACAATTTCTGTATTAAAATGCCATCCTGCATTAAGAAAAATCACACAGATTTTTATATCATCCCAATAGTTATGGAGAAATTCCACTCACACCACTAGATCTGTTGAAACGTCTAAAATCTATGTTTATGGACCAAGTTTTGTGTTAACTTGCTCCTTATACATATGAAATTAAGGATTAAATTAGAATGAATAAATAGAGATTTCTAGATAAACGAATTGATGATTTATAGTCAGGTGAAAGTAAAATTATGCTTTTTTGGCCCAAATAAATATCTCCTAGATGAAGTACCTGTCAGATAAACGATCACGGAATTTCCTTATTTTCTAATCAACTAGCCATAAATACAAGGTGTGCCTTAAAGCTTATTCATAAATGATGCTCGCATAAACTTGCAAATGCTTATCCAAGGTCTCTATACGCCAAAAAACAGGCTACAATTTACAAAAATTACGAAATGTATATGCTAATGTTTAAATCTAAAGGACGTGTAACTGCACACTAGAGCCTGCACTTACATAATTGAAGATGATGTACAACAGGAATAACACACAAATACAGGTATTTACACGACGAAAACATTTTTATTTACTGTTTGAACATTTTTGTACTCTGATTTGATTGACATTCAACACCACACAACACCGAGCCGCCATTGTTGTTTGTTTTATTTTTTTGCTTGCTATTGCTATCTTCTTACTGCTTGCTATCTTATCTTGTTGCTTGCTTTGGTGGCATGTGCTGCCACATAGTTTTATTGAATATGTTGCTGGTTTTGTTAAAATGCGAATACGGACGTACACACGTAGTCTATATTGTCTGTCTTTTCTGTGGCCTCCCAATTTCAAGTGAGTGGAGAACCTGATAAGTGATAAATATATCTACCTATACCTACATAGGCTACATACTACTGTACGGTTATTCTTAGAAAAAAAAAAGATAAAAATGACGTAGAGTTTGTAAGCTGGCGACACCAAATAAATTATGTACAGTGTCAAATAGGACTTGGCAAAAAGACTAGTATCCAATGCCAGAACAAATTAAAAATAGTAAAAAAAAAAGTTCCTTGTATTTTCATATTTTGAATTATTTTGTAATTTTGTGTCTAAGTTAGTCGAATCAACAAAAAATGGATCTAAATAGATTGCCAAACGACAGGAAATTGCATCTGTGCAAATGCTATTTCAAAGGTAAGCACAAAACTGTATTCTTTTATCCGTTTATCTAAAGTAGGTACCTTACCTAGGTAGTCGAGTCGTAAGTTTTTGCTAATATTTCAGGAGGTTGTGCGCTGCTTCCGTTCCTGTGGGCAGTGAACGCGATCTGGTTCTTCAAGGACGCTTTCACAAAGCCTCCGTTCGAGGAGCAAAAAGAAATCAAGAAATGTAAGTTACCCACAGTTCTGCTTGGGTATAAACATGTGTTACATTACTTACAGCTCTTGCCTAGGTGCTAGCTTTTAAACAGTATAAGCGAGGAACTCAATCATTGAATACATCTTCCAGATGTGCTAATGTCAGCAGCGGGTGCAGCGGTGTGGGCGGCTGTCATCATAGCCTGGGTCACCGTGTTCCAACTACAACGCACTTCCTGGGGTCAGACGGGGGACACTCTCTCATTTATGCTGCCACTTGGACGAGCCTAGAGTTATACTTAACGAGGTGTGTATGATATTTAAGGCATTGCTAACAGTTACTACATTTTTGTGAAAAAATGTGACAGGACGAGCATTACTAGATGTTTACTGGTTTGAAAATTGTAAATCCACGGTCATACTTAGAATCCTCTCAACTTCTCTCCCAAAGTAATCACCACTAAAGATAGTGCCATTGCATTATTTTTAAATAGTGATAGAGAATCTTAAACAGTGTCTTAAGTTGAGAGATGATTCTAAGTAAGATGGAAAGACAAAGTCCACCGTGGATAATTCTACTACTTGGACATCTTGGAAGCTAGTAGCGCTAACTAGACTAACACTACTAATCTATAGGTAGTAGCAGCCTATAAAGGCATTCTAATAGCGAATTTAGAAACAGATGTATGCATTGCTGGAATACCTAAGTAGCCTTGTTTTCATTCATCCTATAATAATTATAATGACATTAAAAATTATGATAAAACTAAGATGTAGGTCTGTAAAGATTATGTTGTAAATATTATTTGTCAAATTATTTTCTAGATTTAATTTATTGTAACTTAAAATATGAATAAAACAATTAATTAAGATAAAATGTTTTATTTAAATAACTTAGTATAAACATCTTGTACACATTAACTTGACGGAAAACTTTAAAAATATATAAATTGAGATTTACTGATACAATGCTGCCATTCACAAGACACATTCTCGGTCACATAGCGAGTGTGACCACGCTAACTCTAGCATATAAAATATATAAAAGTAGTTTGAATTATTGTTGGTTGATTACAAATGTTGCTATTGTGGAGGTACCATGTATACATTTTTTGGGCCCATGCCCAATTATTTCTTAGAGCTGTAAACATAGCGTGGTCAGACTATAGTAAGTTTGTTTTATACATATAGGTACATAGATCAATAGATAGTAAGAAAATGTTTTAGCGGTCGGTCACTCTTCCTAAAAAGCATTCCCCAGAATTAACCCTTTAATTTAAAAAAATAGTACTTACAGCCCCTGCAACCGCCTTTAAACCTGAGACATTGTTTATAAAGTCGACGGTATGTGACCGATATATCAAAGAACCAGTGTGGTGAATGACATAAAATGCACATATATGGAATGAACACAATTTTTGTATGAAACTTGCACTAAAATGGGACTATTTAGTGTTTATTTGGAAATGTATGAATACGGACCAGAAGGAGTCATTACACCAGGCAGGTACTTTACAATAAAGTGTAAAAGAGTCTTTTACTTAAATAAAATAGTTTTAGGAACTCATAAAATTGCAGCTTTAGCTGTATTGTCATTTTTCAAAATATTTCTGATGTTTTTCGTCATCATTTCAAATAGTGGTTGAAAGCCAGCCCTATACATCGCACTATTGCATCTATCCACAACATCGTATCGTATAAGTAATACTAAACATATCGTAAATGGTTTCTACAAGAAAGATGATGGTAACTACAATCATACGGAGAGGTAACGGTTCATGTTGCCTTCTGCAACTGCATTACTTCACCGAGCACGTCCACAGCGTTCATCATTGAAAGACATCCGTCCAAAGTGCAAGATGTCTACCGTGCCTGGACATTGTAGTCATGAACAATTAAAAAGTAATTCTACTGAATACAAATGCGTATATTTGAATCTCTTCTTCCAATCTACGATATGTGAAATCTTAAATTAAGTTTTGACAGTTGGAGATAAGTACTAAACCGACGTGCACTAAACAATAGTACACTAAATCGAAATGTACTAAACGGTAGTGCACTAAACATAAATTCACTAATGACCACATTCTATATTCAACTAACGGATATCCGTTGGTAGCCAACCATATAAAAAAATATGGCAATGACAATTTTTATGGTAACTTAATAAATTGAAAGTAGAAATGGCAAACAAAAAATAGCATAGTGTACTAAAATAGTGCACTACTATTTAGTGTACTAAAATAGTGCAATAAAATTTAGTAGTGCACTACTATTTAGTGCACTAAATTGTACTAAATAAACATTTATAAAATGAGTTATTCTATCTATCTATTCTATTCTGACGCGCGGCGGCGAAGCTATCCTCCTCTCCTGCCTCAGCTTCGCTACTTCCGACATCGCTATCCTGTCAATGAGAAGCATATTACATATGCGGGTTGAAAGGTGTAACATGCGGGTTTGGACGTGTAAAATGCGGGTCGGAAGGTGTAAATGCTAGTAGGCTATTGCTGATTCCCATCTACTTTCTGTTTACAAATAAACGAAAATAAAATTCCAATAAAAATAAAAATGTTGTTTAAAAATGGAACTGGCCTCATTAGGGATCTTTATCCCTCTGAAGTTAGGTGCAACAAGGATACGTGTCGTGCTATAGTCTGTTGTAAACTGACCTGAGCAGTAGGAAGAGTGCGCAGAAGTTGCACAGTATGAGCATGTAGAACACGTGCGACCACGAGCCCGCGCTCGACACCACTCCCGCCAGCATGGGGCCCAGCGCAGCGCCTGAATATACACCTTACTCTATACTGGGTAACGTACATTATTGCATGCACTGCACATTTACATTCTACGAATAAATATATCGAGTGCAACCTTATCGTGTACCACATAAGGACTTTTCAATGAAGCTTTTAGTAAGTAACGAACATTTTTGAATAATTCGAACGTCGAACGAACACTAGCCAGTATCGAGTCCAGCGCCGCCCCTGAATATACACCTTACTCTATACTGTGTAAGGTACATTATTGCATACACATGTACATTGAAGGAATAATATATCGAACGCAACCTTATTGTTACTACGGAACTTTTTCAGAAGCTTCTAGTAGGAAAGGAACATTTTTGAATAATTTGAACGTCGAACGCCTGCCAGTATCTGAATATACACCTTAATATAAACTTTATAAGGTGCATTATTGCATTGTACAGTATCTAATCGAGTGCTGTAAGTAAAGTTTTATAGAATGAACGCAATACAATGTAGTAGGTATTGCATACATACCGACGCTCCCGGTTCCGTCTATGATGGCGGTGACGGTGGCCAGCGCCGCGGAGTTCCCCGCCAGGCTGCTGTGCGTGCCTGCAATGTACACATCCATACATTGCTGCTCATCTACTACAATGCAGTACATTGCCGGCTGCTCATTGCACCCGAGGTAACATATTACTTCAACGAATCATTCCCTCTCACTCTCATCTGACAACATGTTGCTCTTTTTGCTATGTTCAGTAGAAATATTTTTATTTGTATTTTGTGCAAATATTCATCAGTTTTCAGCAATTAGACATAATCGCAGTTTGAAACATTTGGTTCATCTCACAGTATTGAGATTTGATGAGCTGGAGTCTACACTCCATGGTCTGATGATGACCAGCAATGATGAAGAGGATCCGAGGGCTTATAGAAAGTATTGTTCGTGTTAATAAGATTGAGTGACGGTTGTTCCTTCGAATAGGTAGCAGCTATGTTGTGGGTGATGTGTATAGATACCCAGGTCTGCGCTGACGGCGGTGGTGATGTGTATAGATACCCAGGTCTGCGCTGACGGCGGTGGTGATGTGTATAGATACCCAGGTCTGCGCTGACGGCGGTGGTGATGTGTATAGATACCCAGGTCTGCGCTGACGGCGGTGGTGATGTGTATAGATACCCAGGTCTGCGCTGACGGCGGTGGTGATGTGTATAGATACCCAGGTCTGCGCTGACGGCGGTGGTGATGTGTATAGATACCCAGGTCTGCGCTGACGGCGGTGGTGATGTGTATAGATAGATAGCCAGGTCTGCGCTGACGGCGGTGGTGATGTGTATAGATAGATACCCAGGTCTGCGCTGACGGCGGTGGTGATGTGTATAGATAGATACCCAGGTCTGCGCTGACGGCGGTGGTGATGTGTATAGATAGATACCCAGGTCTGCGCTGACGGCGGTGGTGATGTGTATAGATAGATACCCAGGTCTGCGCTGACGGCGGTGGTGATGTGTATAGATAGATACCCAGGTCTGCGCTGACGGCGGTGGTGATGTGTATAGATAGATAGCCAGGTCTGCGCTGACGGCGGTGGTGATGTGTATAGATAGATACCCAGGTCTGCGCTGACGGCGGTGGTGATGTGTATAGATAGATACCCAGGTCTGCGCTGACGGCGGTGGTGATGTGTATAGATACCCAGGTCTGCGCTGACGGCGGTGGTGATGTGTATAGATAGATAGCCAGGTCTGCGCTGACGGCGGTGGTGATGTGTATAGATACCCAGGTCTGCGCTGACGGCGGTGGTGATGTGTATAGATAGATAGCCAGGTCTGCGCTGACGGCGGTGGTGATGTGTATAGATAGATAGCCAGGTCTGCGCTGACGGCGGTGGTGATGTGTATAGATACCCAGGTCTGCGCTGACGGCGGTGGTGATGTGTATAGATAGATAGCCAGGTCTGCGCTGACGGCGGTGGTGATGTGTATAGATACCCAGGTCTGCGCTGACGGCGGTGGTGATGTGTATAGATAGATACCCAGGTCTGCGCTGACGGCGGTGGTGATGTGTATAGATAGATAGCCAGGTCTGCGCTGACGGCGGTGGTGATGTGTATAGATAGATACCCAGGTCTGCGCTGACGGCGGTGGTGATGTGTATAGATAGATACCCAGGTCTGCGCTGACGGCGGTGGTGATGTGTATAGATAGATACCCAGGTCTGCGCTGACGGCGGTGGTGATGTGTATAGATAGATACCCAGGTCTGCGCTGACGGCGGTGGTGATGTGTATAGATACCCAGGTCTGCGCTGACGGCGGTGGTGATGTGTATAGATACCCAGGTCTGCGCTGACGGCGGTGGTGATGTGTATAGATACCCAGGTCTGCGCTGACGGCGGTGGTGATGTGTATAGATAGATACCCAGGTCTGCGCTGACGGCGGTGGTGATGTGTATAGATAGATACCCAGGTCTGCGCTGACGGCGGTGGTGATGTGTATAGATAGATACCCAGGTCTGCGCTGACGGCGGTGGTGATGTGTATAGATACCCAGGTCTGCGCTGACGGCGGTGGTGATGTGTATAGATAGATACCCAGGTCTGCGCTGACGGCGGTGGTGATGTGTATAGATACCCAGGTCTGCGCTGACGGCGGTGGTGATGTGTATAGATAGATACCCAGGTCTGCGCTGACGGCAGTGGTGATGTGTATAGATAGATACCCAGGTCTGCGCTGACGGCGGTGGTGATGTGTATAGATAGATACCCAGGTCTGCGCTGACGGCGGTGGTGATGTGTATAGGTAGATAGCCAGGTCTGCGCTGACGGCGGTGGTGATGTGTATAGATAGATAGCCAGGTCTGCGCTGACGGCGGTGGTGATGTGTATAGATAGATACCCAGGTCTGCGCTGACGGCGGTGGTGATGTGTATAGATAGATAGCCAGGTCTGCGCTGACGGCGGTGGTGATGTGTATAGATAGATACCCAGGTCTGCGCTGACGGCGGTGGTGATGTGTATAGATAGATACCCAGGTCTGCGCTGACGGCGGTGGTGATGTGTATAGATACCCAGGTCTGCGCTGACAGCGGTGGTGATGTGTATAGATAGATAGCCAGGTCTGCGCTGACGGCGGTGGTGATGTGTATAGATAGATACCCAGGTCTGCGCTGACGGCGGTGGTGATGTGTATAGATAGATACCCAGGTCTGCGCTGACGGCGGTGGTGATGTGTATAGATAGATAGCCAGGTCTGCGCTGACGGCGGTGGTGATGTGTATAGATAGATACCCAGGTCTGCGCTGACGGCGGTGGTGATGTGTATAGATAGATAGCCAGGTCTGCGCTGACGGCGGTGGTGATGTGTATAGATAGATACCCAGGTCTGCGCTGACGGCGGTGGTGATGTGTATAGATAGATACCCAGGTCTGCGCTGACGGCGGTGGTGATGTGTATAGATACCCAGGTCTGCGCTGACTGCGGTGGTGATGTGTATAGATACCCAGGTCTGCGCTGACGGCGGTGGTGATGTGTATAGATACCCAGGTCTGCGCTGACGGCGGTGGTGATGTGTATAGATAGATACCCAGGTCTGCGCTGACGGCGGTGGTGATGTGTATAGATACCCAGGTCTGCGCTGACGGCGGTGGTGATGTGTATAGATAGATACCCAGGTCTGCGCTGACGGCGGTGGTGATGTGTATAGATAGATAGCCAGGTCTGCGCTGACGGCGGTGGTGATGTGTATAGATAGATAGCCAGGTCTGCGCTGACGGCGGTGGTGATGTGTATAGATAGATACCCAGGTCTGCGCTGACGGCGGTGGTGATGTGTATAGATAGATAGCCAGGTCTGCGCTGACGGCGGTGGTGATGTGTATAGATAGATACCCAGGTCTGCGCTGACGGCGGTGGTGATGTGTATAGATAGATACCCAGGTCTGCGCTGACGGCGGTGGTGATGTGTATAGATACCCAGGTCTGCGCTGACAGCGGTGGTGATGTGTATAGATAGATAGCCAGGTCTGCGCTGACGGCGGTGGTGATGTGTATAGATAGATACCCAGGTCTGCGCTGACGGCGGTGGTGATGTGTATAGATAGATACCCAGGTCTGCGCTGAAGGCGGTGGTGATGTGTATAGATAGATAGCCAGGTCTGCGCTGACGGCGGTGGTGATGTGTATAGATAGATACCCAGGTCTGCGCTGACGGCGGTGGTGATGTGTATAGATAGATAGCCAGGTCTGCGCTGACGGCGGTGGTGATGTGTATAGATAGATACCCAGGTCTGCGCTGACGGCGGTGGTGATGTGTATAGATAGATACCCAGGTCTGCGCTGACGGCGGTGGTGATGTGTATAGATACCCAGGTCTGCGCTGACGGCGGTGGTGATGTGTATAGATACCCAGGTCTGCGCTGACGGCGGTGGTGATGTGTATAGATACCCAGGTCTGCGCTGACGGCGGTGGTGATGTGTATAGATAGATACCCAGGTCTGCGCTGACGGCGGTGGTGATGTGTATAGATACCCAGGTCTGCGCTGACGGCGGTGGTGATGTGTATAGATAGATACCCAGGTCTGCGCTGACGGCGGTGGTGATGTGTATAGATACCCAGGTCTGCGCTGACGGCGGTGGTGATGTGCATAGATAGATAGCCAGGTCTGCGCTGACGGCGGTGGTGATGTGTATAGATAGATACCCAGGTCTGCGCTGACGGCGGTGGTGATGTGTATAGATAGATACCCAGGTCTGCGCTGACGGCGGTGGTGATGTGTATAGATACCCAGGTCTGCGCTGACGGCGGTGGTGATGTGTATAGATAGATACCCAGGTCTGCGCTGACGGCGGTGGTGATGTGTATAGATAGATACCCAGGTCTGCGCTGACGGCGGTGGTGATGTGTATAGATACCCAGGTCTGCGCTGACGGCGGTGGTGATGTGTATAGATACCCAGGTCTGCGCTGACGGCGGTGGTGATGTGTATAGATAGATACCCAGGTCTGCGCTGACGGCGGTGGTGATGTGTATAGATAGATACCCAGGTCTGCGCTGACGGCGGTGGTGATGTGTATAGATAGATACCCAGGTCTGCGCTGACGGCGGTGGTGATGTGTATAGATACCCAGGTCTGCGCTGACGGCGGTGGTGATGTGTATAGATAGATACCCAGGTCTGCGCTGACGGCGGTGGTGATGTGTATAGATAGATACCCAGGTCTGCGCTGACGGCGGTGGTGATGTGTATAGATAGATACCCAGGTCTGCGCTGACGGCGGTGGTGATGTGTATAGATACCCAGGTCTGCGCTGACGGCGGTGGTGATGTGTATAGATACCCAGGTCTGCGCTGACGGCGGTGGTGATGTGTATAGATACCCAGGTCTGCGCTGACGGCGGTGGTGATGTGTATAGATAGATACCCAGGTCTGCGCTGACGGCGGTGGTGATGTGTATAGATAGATACCCAGGTCTGCGCTGACGGCGGTGGTGATGTGTATAGATAGATACCCAGGTCTGCGCTGACGGCGGTGGTGATGTGTATAGATACCCAGGTCTGCGCTGACGGCGGTGGTGATGTGTATAGATAGATACCCAGGTCTGCGCTGACGGCGGTGGTGATGTGTATAGATACCCAGGTCTGCGCTGACGGCGGTGGTGATGTGTATAGATAGATACCCAGGTCTGCGCTGACGGCAGTGGTGATGTGTATAGATAGATACCCAGGTCTGCGCTGACGGCGGTGGTGATGTGTATAGATAGATACCCAGGTCTGCGCTGACGGCGGTGGTGATGTGTATAGGTAGATAGCCAGGTCTGCGCTGACGGCGGTGGTGATGTGTATAGATAGATAGCCAGGTCTGCGCTGACGGCGGTGGTGATGTGTATAGATAGATACCCAGGTCTGCGCTGACGGCGGTGGTGATGTGTATAGATAGATAGCCAGGTCTGCGCTGACGGCGGTGGTGATGTGTATAGATAGATACCCAGGTCTGCGCTGACGGCGGTGGTGATGTGTATAGATAGATACCCAGGTCTGCGCTGACGGCGGTGGTGATGTGTATAGATACCCAGGTCTGCGCTGACAGCGGTGGTGATGTGTATAGATAGATAGCCAGGTCTGCGCTGACGGCGGTGGTGATGTGTATAGATAGATACCCAGGTCTGCGCTGACGGCGGTGGTGATGTGTATAGATAGATACCCAGGTCTGCGCTGACGGCGGTGGTGATGTGTATAGATAGATAGCCAGGTCTGCGCTGACGGCGGTGGTGATGTGTATAGATAGATACCCAGGTCTGCGCTGACGGCGGTGGTGATGTGTATAGATAGATAGCCAGGTCTGCGCTGACGGCGGTGGTGATGTGTATAGATAGATACCCAGGTCTGCGCTGACGGCGGTGGTGATGTGTATAGATAGATACCCAGGTCTGCGCTGACGGCGGTGGTGATGTGTATAGATACCCAGGTCTGCGCTGACGGCGGTGGTGATGTGTATAGATACCCAGGTCTGCGCTGACGGCGGTGGTGATGTGTATAGATACCCAGGTCTGCGCTGACGGCGGTGGTGATGTGTATAGATAGATACCCAGGTCTGCGCTGACGGCGGTGGTGATGTGTATAGATACCCAGGTCTGCGCTGACGGCGGTGGTGATGTGTATAGATAGATACCCAGGTCTGCGCTGACGGCGGTGGTGATGTGTATAGATACCCAGGTCTGCGCTGACGGCGGTGGTGATGTGTATAGATAGATAGCCAGGTCTGCGCTGACGGCGGTGGTGATGTGTATAGATAGATAGCCAGGTCTGCGCTGACGGCGGTGGTGATGTGTATAGATAGATACCCAGGTCTGCGCTGACGGCGGTGGTGATGTGTATAGATAGATAGCCAGGTCTGCGCTGACGGCGGTGGTGATGTGTATAGATAGATACCCAGGTCTGCGCTGACGGCGGTGGTGATGTGTATAGATAGATACCCAGGTCTGCGCTGACGGCGGTGGTGATGTGTATAGATACCCAGGTCTGCGCTGACAGCGGTGGTGATGTGTATAGATAGAAAGCCAGGTCTGCGCTGACGGCGGTGGTGATGTGTATAGATAGATACCCAGGTCTGCGCTGACGGCGGTGGTGATGTGTATAGATAGATACCCAGGTCTGCGCTGACGGCGGTGGTGATGTGTATAGATAGATACCCAGGTCTGCGCTGACGGCGGTGGTGATGTGTATAGATACCCAGGTCTGCGCTGACGGCGGTGGTGATGTGTATAGATACCCAGGTCTGCGCTGACGGCGGTGGTGATGTGTATAGATAGATACCCAGGTCTGCGCTGACGGCGGTGGTGATGTGTATAGATAGATACCCAGGTCTGCGCTGACGGCGGTGGTGATGTGTATAGATAGATACCCAGGTCTGCGCTGACGGCGGTGGTGATGTGTATAGATACCCAGGTCTGCGCTGACGGCGGTGGTGATGTGTATAGATAGATACCCAGGTCTGCGCTGACGGCGGTGGTGATGTGTATAGATACCCAGGTCTGCGCTGACGGCGGTGGTGATGTGTATAGATAGATACCCAGGTCTGCGCTGACGGCAGTGGTGATGTGTATAGATAGATACCCAGGTCTGCGCTGACGGCGGTGGTGATGTGTATAGATAGATACCCAGGTCTGCGCTGACGGCGGTGGTGATGTGTATAGATAGATACCCAGGTCTGCGCTGACGGCGGTGGTGATGTGTATAGATAGATACCCAGGTCTGCGCTGACGGCGGTGGTGATGTGTATAGATAGATACCCAGGTCTGCGCTGACGGCGGTGGTGATGTGTATAGATAGATACCCAGGTCTGCGCTGACGGCGGTGGTGATGTGTATAGATAGATACCCAGGTCTGCGCTGACGGCGGTGGTGATGTGTATAGATAGATACCCAGGTCTGCGCTGACGGCGGTGGTGATGTGTATAGATAGATACCCAGGTCTGCGCTGACGGCGGTGGTGATGTGTATAGATAGATACCCAGGTCTGCGCTGACGGCGGTGGTGATGTGTATAGATACCCAGGTCTGCGCTGACGGCGGTGGTGATGTGTATAGATAGATACCCAGGTCTGCGCTGACGGCGGTGGTGATGAGGGCGTAGGGTCCGTTGACGAGGAGCCCCGTCACCACGAGGAGGCCGCAGTTCAGCAGGTACGAGGCGGCGCCCCAGCGCTGGTACGCCAGCAGCTAGTACCACAAACATTCTATTTATTCACACGCGCGTGGGGGGGGGGCGCTGGAGGGGGGAGGGGGGCGCGAGTACTCTCCACTCCACCGGCCGCTGAGGGGGGAATCTAAACGGCTGTACTTATAAAAAATTCTTAGAAAAGTCTTAAAAATCTAATTTCTCGAAAAATTAACTTTTTTGAAATTTTTAAACGCAGTTATTATTTATTACAAAATGGAGTCTGTGACTCCGAACCACATTGTTGTATAACTACAGCTACATTACCCCCTCACAATGCGCTCGACACCACTCACCCTCTGTAAACACACCAACTTACAGACTGACACAGTTCTCGCTACATTATGTACCTATAGAATAACACTACGATCATTTAGTTCACCGACGGAGCAAAAGGCAATGCATACTAGGAAGTGTAACGCAATGCATACTATGAGTGTAACGCAATGCATACTATGAGTGTAAAGTGATGCATACTATGAGTGTAACGCAATGCATACTATGAGTGTAAAGTGATGCATACTATGAGTGTAACGCAATGCATACTATGAGTGTAAAGTGATGCATACTATGAGTGTAAGGCGATGCGTACCAGTGAGTTTAAGGTAATGCATACTATGAGTGTAAAGGGATGCATACTAATAACTCACCGAAGGCGCGGCTAGTGAGTAGAAGACGATGCACACTAGTGCCGGACACTGGCTCCGGTCGGCGAGTAGTCCCGCCAGCACGGCGCCGAACACGCCGCCCACGTCGAACACTGTGCTCAGCTCCCCCGACTCGCGCGCACTCAGGTGTGCTACAAACAAACGTATCTACGTCACAAACCTATCTATATATGTATACAGTAAAGCAAGCCACTCCCCTACGCTTGGTGCTTTGCAAACGTCGCTTGTACCATCAGTTTTATGTATCAAGCACCGCGTGTATGATCATTTTAAAACTAAAACCTTATAACAAGCACGTTAGAATTCATTTTACAATAATCAATACTCACTGGAAGTATTGATGTACAATGGCAGCCAGTACAGGAAGGTGTACGAGACTAGCTTCGCGAAAAAGAGCGAGAAGGAAAACTGTAGCACGCCGGGGATCTGCAGCGCGCGAGTGAGCGAGATGGCAGTAGTCGGTGCGCTCCGGCGGAGTAGCGATGTACTCTCCGTCGCTTCTATGTCGCGCTGAAATAGTTGTACTAAATTGTATGAACCACGTAGTATCTAAATTGGTGGATATTTTATAGTGCCATCTAGCCCCAAACTAAGCCAAGCTTATGCAATAGAACAAAAGAAAGTAACAAATTTTAATAGAACTTGGCATAAGGACCAGAATCCAGAGCAAGAAAAAAATTTAGTTACTAACGATCATTTAGTCTATCTTTGCTTTTGCCTAAAGATAAGTTCTTTTTTAAATGATGACACGCGTAGCTCTGTGGTAATTTACGTACTGTCATCCGTTAGTTGAGTATAATAAATCGGCAGTTTTTGAATGTATAGAAGTACCAGGCGATCATAAATAGTAGACAGTTACCTGATGTGCGTTTGCAGAATGTCGATTGGGCCGTAAGCTCGCCGTCTGTAAGTGCCATGCTGTTAGTCAACACCACCTACTTGTTATAAACCTTATTTATATGTACATACAGTTTAAATTAGATGGTCACTTGAAGGTAACCAGAGCTCAAAATAGCTAGTGAATTTAAAAATTCGAATATGGAATACGTTTATTTTACATGGTGTTGCGATTTTTTAAAATGGATTTAGTAACTTGTTTTGTGTATTAAAATTATAGTAATTTGAACCTTATTTTCTGGTCTATAGAGATCAGTGAGTTAATAATAGATAGTGTGTACAATAAGGATGTGAATTGTGTAAGTAAATAGTGTAAGGTATTTTAGATTTTATTCCCAGTGCGCAAAAGCTAAATTCGTGCGCTTTGTATGTAAAGTGTATAAGATTTCATTGGAGTGATTTATGACGAATTGAAGTGCGTGAGAGTTAAATTCGTGCGATTTTTTTATGAAAATGTGTATTTTTATGAATTTTTGTATATATTTACCTGGTCCCCCACAATAACTTGAGAAGAGTCATCGTGTTCGCTTTCCGTATCTTCATCGTCAGAACATCGAGATTGTCTGCTCGGCTGAAACAAAACCAACTTCAATAATATCGCTCCACTCTTTACATATCGCACGCCGTGTCGTGTGGAGCTCGGGCTCCGGCACCAGGAACAGGCACACCAGGGCTCCGACGCCATCACCAGCGCCGGGTATATACTTACAGATGTGTCGGTGCAGAGTCCCACGGCGCCGGGCTCCGGCACCAGGAACAGCCACACCAGGGCTCCGACGCCATCACCAGCGCCGGGTATATACTTACAGATGTGTCGGTGCAGAGTCCCACGGCGCCGGGCTCCGGCACCAGGAACAGGCACACCAGGGCTCCGACGCCATCACCAGCGCCGGGTATATACTTACAGATGTGTCGGTGCAGAGTGCCACGGCGCCGGGCTCCGGCACCAGGAACAGCCACACCAGGGCTCCGACGCCATCACCAGCGCCGGGTATATACTTACAGATGTGTCGGTGCAGAGTGCCACGGCGCCGGGCTCCGGCACCAGGAACAGGCACACCAGGGCTCCGACGCCATCACCAGCGCCGGGTATATACTTACAGATGTGTCGGTGCAGAGTCCCACGGCGCCGGGCTCCGGCACCAGGAACAGCCACACCAGGGCTCCGACGCCATCACCAGCGCCGGGTATATACTTACAGATGTGTCGGTGCAGAGTGCCACGGCGCCGGGCTCCGGCACCAGGAACAGGCACACCAGGGCTCCGACGCCATCACCAGCGCCGGGTATATACTTACAGATGTGTCGGTGCAGAGTGCCACGGCGCCGGGCTCCGGCACCAGGAACAGGCACACCAGGGCTCCGACGCCATCACCAGCGCCGGGTATATACTTACAGATGTGTCGGTGCAGAGTCCCACGGCGCCGGGCTCCGGCACCAGGAACAGACACACCAGGGCTCCGACGCCATCACCAGCGCCGGGTATATACTTACAGATGTGTCGGTGCAGAGTGCCACGGCGCCGGGCTCCGGCACCAGGAACAGGCACACCAGGGCTCCGACGCCATCACCAGCGCCGGGTATATACTTACAGATGTGTCGGTGCAGAGTCCCACGGCGCCGGGCTCCGGCACCAGGAACAGACACACCAGGGCTCCGACGCCATCACCAGCGCCGGGTATATACTTACAGATGTGTCGGTGCAGAGTGCCACGGCGCCGGGCTCCGGCACCAGGAACAGGCACACCAGGGCTCCGACGCCATCACCAGCGCCGGGTATATACTTACAGATGTGTCGGTGCAGAGTGCCACGGCGCCGGGCTCCGGCACCAGGAACAGGCACACCAGGGCTCCGACGCCATCACCAGCGCCGGGTATATACTTACAGATGTGTCGGTGCAGAGTGCCACGGCGCCGGGCTCCGGCACCAGGAACAGGCACACCAGGGCTCCGACGCCATCACCAGCGCCGGGTATATACTTACAGATGTGTCGGTGCAGAGTGCCACGGCGCCGGGCTCCGGCACCAGGAACAGGCACACCAGGGCTCCGACGCCATCACCAGCGCCGGGTATATACTTACAGATGTGTCGGTGCAGAGTCCCACGGCGCCGGGCTCCGGCACCAGGAACAGACACACCAGGGCTCCGACGCCATCACCAGCGCCGGGTATATACTTACAGATGTGTCGGTGCAGAGTGCCACGGCGCCGGGCTCCGGCACCAGGAACAGGCACACCAGGGCTCCGACGCCATCACCAGCGCCGGGTATATACTTACAGATGTGTCGGTGCAGAGTCCCACGGCGCCGGGCTCCGGCACCAGGAACAGACACACCAGGGCTCCGACGCCATCACCAGCGCCGGGTATATACTTACAGATGTGTCGGTGCAGAGTGCCACGGCGCCGGGCTCCGGCACCAGGAACAGGCACACCAGGGCTCCGACGCCATCACCAGCGCCGGGTATATACTTACAGATGTGTCGGTGCAGAGTCCCACGGCGCCGGGCTCCGGCACCAGGAACAGCCACACCAGGGCTCCGACGCCATCACCAGCGCCGGGTATATACTTACAGATGTGTCGGTGCAGAGTGCCACGGCGCCGGGCTCCGGCACCAGGAACAGGCACACCAGGGCTCCGACGCCATCACCAGCGCCGGGTATATACTTACAGATGTGTCGGTGCAGAGTCCCACGGCGCCGGGCTCCGGCACCAGGAACAGGCACACCAGGGCTCCGACGCCATCACCAGCGCCGGGTATATACTTACAGATGTGTCGGTGCAGAGTGCCACGGCGCCGGGCTCCGGCACCAGGAACAGCCACACCAGGGCTCCGACGCCGGCCATCACCAGCGCCGGGTATATACTTACAGATGTGTCGGTGCAGAGTGCCACGGCGCCGGGCTCCGGCACCAGGAACAGGCACACCAGGGCTCCGACGCCATCACCAGCGCCGGGTATATACTTACAGATGTGTCGGTGCAGAGTGCCACGGCGCCGGGCTCCGGCACCAGGAACAGCCACACCAGGGCTCCGACGCCGGCCATCACCAGCGCCGGGTATATACTTACAGATGTGTCGGTGCAGAGTCCCACGGCGCCGGGCTCCGGCACCAGGAACAGGCACACCAGGGCTCCGACGCCATCACCAGCGCCGGGTATATACTTACAGATGTGTCGGTGCAGAGTGCCACGGCGCCGGGCTCCGGCACCAGGAACAGCCACACCAGGGCTCCGACGCCATCACCAGCGCCGGGTATATACTTACAGATGTGTCGGTGCAGAGTGCCACGGCGCCGGGCTCCGGCACCAGGAACAGCCACACCAGGGCTCCGACGCCATCACCAGCGCCGGGTATATACTTACAGATGTGTCGGTGCAGAGTGCCACGGCGCCGGGCTCCGGCACCAGGAACAGCCACACCAGGGCTCCGACGCCATCACCAGCGCCGGGTATATACTTACAGATGTGTCGGTGCAGAGTGCCACGGCGCCGGGCTCCGGCACCAGGAACAGCCACACCAGGGCTCCGACGCCGGCCATCACCAGCGCCGGGTATATACTTACAGATGTGTCGGTGCAGAGTCCCACGGCGCCGGGCTCCGGCACCAGGAACAGGCACACCAGGGCTCCGACGCCGGCCATCACCAGCGCCGGGTATATGAAGGAGAGCGACCAGTCGCTGTCCACGAACTCGGCCGCCATCAGCGTGCCTGCACCAACCACATCCTGTTCAACCCTCTTCCAAACAAGGAGGTTCTACACACTTGTTTATAAACTAATATAAGGAGCAAGGAGGTTCATAACTAGAATACATCGATACACTATTTATTTATAATTCAAGCGATCAAATATATTTTGAATTTCATCGATATGAAGAATAATTGTTATGTGAAAGGGTATACTTCCAGATCGGTGCACGAGATGGCGCATGTTGCACTCCTGTGACTTGTTGGTGCTGTTTACGGCCATCATCTGATGATGATGATGAAGTCGGTATTCTAATTGAGGTCGGATTTCCTAATTTTGAAAACTTGTAAAATGTTTGTACGCTTAAACTGCCGTCTCGAGGGGAGACGGGTGCCGCCGCCGCTACGTAACGCGTAATGGAGTCAGTTGCATCCAACACGTGTATAAGCGAGCGTGCGACTGTATGTAACGTGACGTGAGTGAGGATGCGGTGCGCGAGGTCGGTTCGCTTCGCGCATGCTGTATTATATTACTATAACTATAACTATTAGGTAGTAAAAACGCGTATTATATTACTTAACTTAACTATATAACTATAATAACTATAATATTACTATAACTATAATATTACTATAACTCTATTACTATAATTACTATTACTATAACTATAACTATAACTATATAACTATAATAACTATTAGGTAGTAAAAACGCGTAGTTGTTCAGAGAGTACTTATTTATTGAATGCAACTGCGCTGGGCTGCACCATAACTCAAAACGCATCGATAGCGCGTTCTAATTTTCTCTGTGGCGCCATCTAGTTAGGTTTGCTGTACTAATACAGTATGACATAAAGTTGAAATATTATTTGAAGCACACGCGCATGCGCCGCAGCAGGAGGCAGTGAATGCTAGTTACCCAGTATATTGCCGAGCGAAGTGTGCGAGTTCCATATTCCGAAGATGAGTCCTTTCTTGGCGCCCCCGAACCACTTGCCGACCGTCGCCACCGTGCCCGGCCACCCGCTGGTCTGCGCCACGCCCGCGCCCGCCTGCACACACACACCCCCCCACCCCGGGGGGAGAGGGGGGGGAGAGGGAGGTTAATAACATCACAGAATATAGCGGAGAGAATCATCCCGAGAGACAGGAAGTAGCGGAGATGCACGCGCTCCGCCACCATGTAGTACCTGCACTAGGATGTAGTACCAGATGTAGTGTATGTTGTATGTTCTCGCGAGTCCGAACAAGTAGCAGAATATAGCGGAGAGTATCATCCCGAGAGACAGGAAGTAGCGGAGATCCACGCGTTCCGCCACCATGTAGTACCTGCACTAGGATGTAGTACCAGATGTAGTGTATGTTGTATGTTCTCGCGAGTCCGAACAAGTAGCAGAATATAGCGGAGAGTATCATCCCGAGAGACAGGAAGTAGCGGAGATCCACGCGTTCCGCCACCATGTAGTACCTGCACTAGGATGTAGTACCAGATGTAGTGTATGTTGTATGTTCTCGCGAGTCCGAACAAGTAGCAGAATATAGCGGAGAGTATCATCCCGAGAGACAGGAAGTAGCGGAGATCCACGCGTTCCGCCACCATGTAGTACCTGCACTAGGATGTAGTACCAGATGTAGTGTATGTTGTATGTTCTCGCGAGTCCGAACAAGTAGCAGAATATAGCGGAGAGTATCATCCCGAGAGACAGGAAGTAGCGGAGATCCACGCGTTCCGCCACCATGTAGTACCTGCACTAGGATGTAGTACCAGATGTAGTGTATGTTGTATGTTCTCGCGAGTCCGAACAAGTAGCAGAATATAGCGGAGAGTATCATCCCGAGAGACAGGAAGTAGCGGAGATCCACGCGTTCCGCCACCATGTAGTACCTGCACTAGGATGTAGTACCAGATGTAGTGTATGTTGTATGTTCTCGCGAGTCCGAACAAGTAGCAGAATATAGCGGAGAGTATCATCCCGAGAGACAGGAAGTAGCGGAGATCCACGCGTTCCGCCACCATGCCTGCAATATACAACAACAATATATTATAGTCTGTTAACAACAATAGTATAGTATAGTCTTAGAATATAGAAAACACTAGAAGCCGCATTTGACATAATTTGTATGAAGGATTTTGTCACCAAAATGCTATAAAAATGTTCCCGTGCGCATGATGTTTGCGCAGCCCAATGTTGCACATACAAAACTATTTCCCAATTTTTTGGGGTAATTTTTTTTGTAAATGCTGCTTAGGTACCTAAGTAGGAGGTACTGAAATAGATATTTATAAATTTTAATAGAATTAAGGAAAGACTCAGGACGTGTCTTTTGAATGATTTTTGTCCATTGTTCTCGTCTGAGTATGTCAACAAGAAACCTAAAATTACACAAATATTTTTTCAAAATAACATTTAGCGCTCTGTGATTAAAAATACCTATTGAAATACCGATGCCTAATGATGTGTAGTCATAAAGATTAATATAAATTTTGTTGGGAAAAAAATGTTGGTGTTGTTTGCAACATTATTGAATTGATGGTAATTGTTCTTTAAATTGATGATTCCAAGACGATTCCTTATCAAATAGAGACCCAAATGTGATGTATGTTATCCCATCTACTTTGTTTTTAGAGCCAGGCCAATTTTTGCGTGTGAACCACACACGCCGGCATAATTGTATAAAAATATGTTTGGCATTGGAGGTGTCAATGGCCAGAGACTGAATGACACAAAGTACTCCATTATGGTACACTTCTAACTGTGACACAAAAATGACTATACATTCTATACATCTGTACTTTTCTATAATCTGTGAGTATAGTATAGTCTGTTATGTGCTGCGAAAGTGACTGAGGTGAGAGTGACAACAAGCCATAAACCAACAAGTTGAAGTTGTATAAATCCATTGATTACATAGCAGACTTTGCGTGGTCAGACTCTATCAAATATTTTTTCAAAAATGCTCATTAGTTTGTTATATGAATTAGTGAATGTATGTATGTAGTTACCAGAAACAAACATGGCGGCCGCGTACGAGAACAGGAATGCAGAATCCAACGCGCCCAGCAACGTGTTCGCATCCCGCGTGTCTGTCGACAACAGAACCTTCAATGATATGATACTGAACAAACCCTCATGTGTGCATACAATACAAGTGGGACATACTGAAGGGGGCCCAGTTGCACCACTGGTCGTCGGGCGGCGCGGGGCCCGGCGGCGGCGGCAGCAGCGAGCAGTTCTGATGCAGCACGCTCTTCACCACGGAGATGGGCTTGCGCGTCAGGTGGTACGTCATGTACGTCAGGTATGTCAGCACCAGCACGCTCACTTGGTACCTGCAACCACATTACATTACACTACATTACACTATATTACATTACACTACATTACATTACATTACACTACATTACACTACATTACACTACATTACATTACACTACATTACATTACACAACCGGCCTCTATCCCTCTCAAGTTAGGTGCGACGATTGCGCATGTACTGTTGTGCGGAAACATTCGCTTACCTCCAATTTAACCAAGATTGGTTCTGCATTCTTTATCGAAACAAGAATACATTGTGAGTGTTATACTTTCTGGTTTGTGTCCGTCTAATTATAGGTATATTATTTGACCATAAACGAATAGATAGGTATTTTTGTATGATTTTTACTATTATCATGTATCACAGTTAAAAGCAGTAAGTATAGGTAATTAAAACAACATCACAGATCTTTATCATCACATACTAATTGGTTTTCCTATCTATCTTTACAAGATCACGATAACACAATAGTCATTGTTGGTCACACATCACACAGATAAAAATGGCTCTTTGTAACACAACATTTATCTGAAAACACCCGCTATAGGTACTTGTGTGTAATAGTGCAGTACAATCACACACACACAAGCATAGTGCAATGCCTTACAATGCACATGCTCTTTGAGGTCAATCGAGGAGCTTATTCCACAAATCCCCTGCCTGTTCCCCCCGCAGTTGACGGCAGGGGATTTTGGACAAGTCCAAAAATCCCCTAACTCGAGAGCAATGATTCCGGGTCACTTAAAGAATGTTAAAAATCTCGGAAACTAAAAATGATAGGTTAATGCAATAAATTGTATTTAATAGACAATGTAATACCCCTTAAATGAAAGTAAAAAAATATGAGTCACCATACATTTTATTAACACAAAATTACATAAAGAAAAAAACTGCTGATCTCTCCTTAAAACAAAAATAGGAAACATGAAATTTTTGAACTTTATTACGATTTGACTTGAATTTTAATACTTCGTATTGCCTCCTCGTGCTTCCATTACTGCGTTTACGCGGTTTGGCATGCTGTACACCAAGTTCCTTATACGATTTTGGGGAATATTCTCCCATTCCTCTGTGAGAGCAATTTTGAGCTCACGAAGCGTGATTGGGGGAGGGTTTCGTTGTTTTACGCATCTGCCTAGCTCGTCCCAAGCATGCTCGATCGGGTTGATATCCGGGCTGCGCGCTGGCCACTCCATACGAGTAATGTTCATCTCTTGAAGGTAGTCATTCACAATCCTACCTGTATGAGGTCGGGCATTGTCATGCATAAATATAGCATCCTCACCTAAATTGACCATAAATGGACCAACATGATCATTGAGGATTTCTTCCACATATCTTACGCTAGTTAAAGAGCCGTTTTCTATGATCACCAGCTCTGTGCGACTTTCAGAAGAAATTCCGGCCCACACAAGTACAGACCCACCACCGTAGGCTACTTTTTCTTCGATGCATGCTTGCTTGAATCTTTCCCCTGGTCTTCGATACACTCTGTGTCTTCCATCGTGCTTGTAGAGCATAAATTTTGATTCGTCGGAGAACATAACTTTTGACCAATCTTCAATACTCCAATTTACGTGGCTCTGGGCATATCTTAGTCTTGAAATACGATGCCCATGCTCCAGTTTAGGGCCGTTTGCAGGTCTAAGGGGTTTTAAGTTAGATTCAGCAAGCCGACGTCTTACTGTCCATGCACTTGGGTTACTTCCTCCGAGGCGTCGAAACTGATTTGTGAGTTCAGTTCCTGTGAGAAAGCGATTTCGAAGCATGGTGTTCACCAAGTATCGGTCTTCTCGTGCTGTGGTACACCTGGTTCTGCCCGTTCCTGGTCTGCGTAGGTTAGAACCAGTTTCTTCGTAACGTCGGAGAACTCTTTGTACTGTTGACAGCGACACACCGACAGTCCTGGCTGTATCGCGCTGACTCCGGCCGGTTTCCAGCATTGTAAGTATTCTGGTGCATTCTTCAGGCGTAAGCGACATAATTTCAGCTTGAATAATGAATATAGAGCACTATCAACATGGTTTATATACCCACATAAATGACAGATTACAAACAAAAGCAAAACCAAATGCTGTAATTTCGTAGTTCCATCTTCGAAAGTGGCCCTTTTTCAAATTTGATTTTTTTAAGATATAACTTTACAATAACTAAGAAGTTTTAATACCTTCATTTAAGGAGTATTACATTGTCTATTAAATACAATTTATTGCATTAACCTATCATTTTTAGTTTCCGAGATTTTTAACATTCTTTAAGTGACCCGGAATCATTGCTCTCGCGTGTATATCAGTACTAAATACCTATTTTAGACATTGATGTGTGAGACCACAGTGAGTTTTAACCTGCCTGTATTTCAGAGACAATACTAAATGTATAATGTCTCGCGTGGATCTGTGTTCCAGCACACTGAAGGTTAACAACCGGCTCACCGACTGACCATACTTCAAGCATAATCAATATTTATTTGTCACTAGCAGTTACCCGTTAGACTTCGTACGCGTCTACAGTTTCCGTGTACATGATATTATCTGTGCGTGTACCGAGCGGATATTTCTTTGAGCCACTTGACATTACACCTCATTACACCGAACTCGTACTGGAATGTCAAACGCTAGTCGTTAGACCAAAGAGGTAGTACTACGCCCTGTCAAACTGACGGGACATGACATGACAATGAAATCCTCTTGCCAATTGGCGCTGCTAATCCTTTTCGTTCATTTTATCCTGTAGATCCTGTTAATTATTCGGGATAAAAAGTAGCCTATATGTCAATCCAGGTTACGAACTATATATATGCCAAGTTTCATTCAAGTTGGTTCATTAGTTTTGACGTGATTGAAACACAAACATCCAAACATCTAAACATCCAAACATCTAAACTTTCGCATTTATAATATTAGTCTATATAATATTAGGGGGGGGGTCGGTGTCCGGTCTTAGTGGGGTATGTTCCAAGTCGGGGAACACACCTCTAAAAAATGCTAAGTATACCGTAGTGCACGCCTAGGTGTGCGGAGCTAGGCTATTCAGGCACGCACCGAAAAGTTCTTCATACACGTCCACGCCATCTGTACGTTGCCGCCGCGATGTACAGTTGGGCCCGCATATTCTCATCCATGTGGGTCGTCCCTTCCGGGCAATGCTGCGGCCTATTAACGAGCCTCGCACATAACAACTACCTCGTGGCCGCAGTAGCTAAGTATGAAGAGCGAAAGCGAATCTTCGGCGCTTTAACCGAATCACCCGACTAGGGGAAGACAACCCTGAAAGAAAAAATAACACCGAACTATGGAAGCAAGACTTAAAGAAAATCTACCCCAGGAGGGTACCAGCTGCGCTGGAGAATCCCTCCCTGAGCTTAGCTCGGGCTGCCCCACGTATTCTGGGGGGGGCAAAGTAGTGCTACCCAAGGATATATCATCGGAGAAACCTAAGAAAACCCTTACTCAACAACTGTTCCACCCAGGGTTGTTCAATCGCCAACGATCAGCATCCTTAAGCGATGCCAATGAACGAAATAAAGAATCCACCATATGTCTCACCAACACTGATAGTGAAAGTCCAAGCACCTCATGGCAGAGAGTGCCAAGCCAAAAAAGAAATCGTTCGCCTGACGATAAAGAATCAAAATCTAACCAAGCAAAACGAACCCTAAGAAGGGAACAAGAGATTAACAAGCACAGAGGTCTAAACAACCAAGAACAAACTAGTGCTGCCCCAGTAGTAGAAACAAGTAATAGCTTCTCAATGCTAGACGTAGAAGAGGACAACTTACCTCAGACACAACACCCAGAAAGGGTACCTAAGCCCCCGCCGGTATTCATAGATAATGTAACCCACATACAACCGCTAACTAAACTACTCAATGAAGCTGCAGAAGGCCTATTTGAAATGAAAGTACTACGCAATAACCAGATAAAAATCCAACCAGCTACAGGTGAAGCATACAAAACAATCGTCAAAGAATTAGACACCAAAGGAACCGAGTTTTACACTTATAAACCTAAACAAGAAAGAAGTTTTAGAGTCATTCTTAAGCATATGCACCCATCTACAGACACTGAAGACATCAAAAAAGCCCTCGCAGACCTCGGTCACATTGTTACCAATACATGGAACATGAAACAGTCATCGTCCAAGGACCCTCTGCACATGTTCACAGTAGAGTTAAAACAAAATGATAACAACAAAGAAATATATAAAGTTAACAGCCTTCTGTACTGTCGCATCAAATTCGAACCTCCTAGACCAAAACGCACGATACCTCAGTGCTCCAACTGCATGACCTACGGACATACCAAAGGCTACTGCCGACGCAACCCGAGATGCATTAAATGCGCCGGTAATCATGCCTCCTCAGAATGCACACGCAAAGAACGGTCTGATGACGTCAAATGCGTACTATGTGAAGGGAATCACCCAGCCAACTACAAAGGCTGTTCAGTCTATAAAGAGCTCCAAAAGCAAAAATACCCTCCGCTACGCATAAAGCCAACAACACAAAGAAACCATCAAGCAGAGCTTTCACAACCTAACTCACAGCCGTACCAATCTCAGACATCAAACAAAAATTACGCTGATGCTGCTCGCAGTATGCCAGTCGAAGCCAAACCAAAACCACCACCAGTGAAACCACAAACGTCTTCACAGCCAAAACAAATACCCATGTCTGTTCCACCAGCCCAAACAACAAGTGCAAAGAACTCAATACCCATACAAGATCTACAAAACGAAAAACAACATAAACCACAAGAAAGCAATAGCGAATTCAGAGAACTCATGGATATGTTCAGACAAATGATGTCACAAATGACGACCATGACAAACCTCTTAATAAGTTTCATGACGGAAATACGGTCACACCCAACCCACGGGTATAGCCAGGATTTTATCCAAGGGGGAGGCAAGCAGCCCACCTTGCCTCACCGAGGCTACACCCATGCAAACCGCTGAAGATAGCGATGTGGAATGCCAATGGGCTGTCCAATCACGTACTTGAAGTAAAATCCTTTCTTTACTACCACAACATTGACTTTATGCTGGTGTCCGAGACGCACTTCACTTCAAAAAGCCACGTCGAAATACCAAAATACAAGCTATATTACACAAACCATCCTGATGGTACGGCCCACGCAGGCTCGGCACTGCTTGTTAAGGAGAACTTAAAACACTACACCTCAAGTTCATTTTGCACAAACGAAATCCAATCGACAAACATCGTGATTGAAAGCCTGAACGGCCCCCTAACTGTATCCGCATTATACATGCCACCTAGGCACAACCTAAAGCGCGAGTCTTACACATCTTTCTTTGAAACGCTAGGACACAAATTTATAGCTGGCGGCGACTACAACGCAAAGCACACTGACTGGGGATCAAGAATTACCTCAACTAAGGGAAGAGAACTACTTTTCGCCGTAAAACAACTAAACTTAAAAGTCTCATCCACCAACGAACCAACATACTGGCCAACAGCTGCACATAAAAAACCTGACCTGGTTGACTTCTTTATCACCAAAGGACTACCTACTTCGTCTCTGCGCTGCCACTCCAGCTATGATCTATCATCAGACCATACCGCGGTCATAGCCGACCTATACAATGACGCTATAGTGGTCACGAAGCCATGTAAATTGCACAGCAGGAAAACTGACTGGGATGCCTTTCGGCAATTCACTGAAGAAAAGCTAACCATACATATACCACTTTTGTCTGACGACGACATAACAAAAGCCATAGAAACATTTAACAACAGCATTCAAGCGGCAGCCTGGCAAGCTACTCCTACAAATACTGGAAACTTTAACATTGTTCCTACGTATCCTCAAGTAGTGACTGACATGTTACGAGACAAGAGAAAAGCCAGGAAACAGTGGCAAGCAACCAGGCATCAGCGTGACAAAAATACTTATAACAAGTTAGTTAAAGACCTAAAGAAGATACTCGAAAATATTGCAAATCAGCAAGTTGAGAACCAACTATTCAGCCTAGAGGCAACGGCTGCCACTGACTACTCTCTGTGGAAAGTCACAAAAAGACTTAAAAAACCTTCTGTATTCCAATCACCTTTACGTCGAAACGATGGAAGCTGGGCTAGAAGTGATGCTGAAAAAGCGGAACTATTCGCAAAGCACCTGTCAACAGTGTTTACACCAAACCCAGACACAGGGTCGTCCAAATCGGACGAAATACTTTCTGGCTTGTCAGAAACGTACCAAATGTCCCCTCCTATCCAGAAATTCTCAAAAGCTGAAGTGTACTCTGCCATCAAAAAACTAGATGTCAATAAAGCCCCCGGGTATGATCTAATTACTGCTAAAATCATGAAGGAACTCCCAGAAATCGGTATTACGTTCATCACGCAAGTGTTTAATGCCATTCTGCGTAGAGAATTTGTCCCCGCTCAGTGGAAGGTAGCAGAGGTTATACTGATTCTAAAACCGGGCAAGGACCCCGCTGACGTATCCTCCTATCGTCCTATAAGTCTACTTCCAATCGTATCGAAATTATTGGAAACTCTATTTCTGAGAAGACTAATGCCTGAAATAATCAAAGCACAACTCATCCCTTCACACCAGTTTGGTTTTCGCGCAGCCCATGGAACAATCGAGCAAGTCCACCGCCTAGTCTCTGCCATTAATGCCGCTTTTGAACACAAACAGTACTGCTCGGCTGCTTTCTTGGACATTTCACAGGCGTTCGATAGGGTGTGGCACGAGGGTTTATTGTTTAAAATACTTAAGACCCTACCCATAAACCACTACTTGTTTATAAAATCCTACCTTAGCCAAAGGCACTTCTATGTAAAGCACGGCGAGGATCGCACAGGCCTCTATCAAATAAAAGCGGGTGTCCCTCAGGGTAGCGTCATGGGCCCTGTTTTATATCTTCTCTACACCTTCGACCTGCCACTAATGGAGGGTATCTTGGTTGGTACATTCGCTGATGACACCGCCCTAATCGCAACTGATGTTAACCCAGTTAGGGCATCGTACTTGCTGCAGAAAAGCTTGACGGACATCTCGACGTGGTTGAAAGACTGGCGCATCAAAGCAAATGAAAGCAAATCAGTACATGTTACTTTTACTCTTAGACATGGTTCGTGTCCCGCAGTTGAGTTAAACGGTATAAAAATACCCCAGTGTGAAGACGTACGCTACTTGGGCATATATCTTGACAGACGCCTCACATGGAAGAAGCACATATTTACCAAAAGAAAGGCTCTTGGCTTGCAAGTCAGCAAACTATACTGGCTCATAGCTAGAAAATCAAATCTATCCCTGGAAAACAAGCTCCTCCTCTACAAATGCTTACTCAAACCAGTATGGTCTTATGGAGCCGAACTTTGGGGTACAGCGGCTAACTCTAACCTGGAAATCATACAACGCTTCCAATCAAAAACACTACGCATGATCGCAAACGCACCGTGGTACATCACGAATCACCAACTTCATCGTGATCTTCAGATCCCATTCGTTAGAGATGACATCAAAGCTAAGCTGAAATCGTACGCCAAGCGCATGGCCCGCCATCCAAATGATCTGGCCTGTAACCTAATGAACCCTAACGACATATCGTTCAAAAGAATTAAAAGAAGAGCTCCTCAAGACCTAATACGGGATTAGGAGAACAATAATGCGGGATGTGTCACTGGACACGGACCGCGCATGTCCGGAGTCGTGGTAGATCTTCAAAACTCTCGCTAAATGCCCAGTAGGGCAGCTTGCAAGAAAAATTGGATTTAAAAAAAAAAAAAAAAAAAAAAAAAAATAATATTAGTAGGATTTCATTAATTTCCTTAGTGGCTGCTAAGCTTGCCCATACATAATGACTAGATATTCTGTGTCCCGCACAACATTACAGTACATTGCCATATAATTGAAGAAATGCAAGTATGAGTCAGCGCCACATGTTATACATCATCATCATCATCATCAACCTATACTCGTCCACTGCTGGACGTAGGTCTCTCCCAAGACGCGCCATTGAGCTCGGTCTTCGGCTCTTCTCATCCAGTGTCTGCCAGCTACATTTCGCAGATCGTCGCCCCATCTCGCCGGAGGGCGTCCTACACTACGCTTGCCTAAACGTGGTCTCCACTCGAGTATTAGTTTGCTCCAACGATTGTCGGTTCTACGGCAAACATGGCCGGCCCACTGCCACTTCAGCCTGCTAATCCTCTGAGCTATGTCGACGACTTTGGTTCTCTGTCGGATAACTTCATTTCGGATTCTATCCTTGAGAGAAATTCCGAGCATAGCTCTCTCCATAGCTCGCTGAGTGACTTTTAGCTTATGGACCAGCCCTACTGTCAGTGTCCACGTTTCGGCAGCATAGGTCATGACAGGTAGGACGCATTGGTTGAAGACATAAGTTATACATAAATGGCTGTTATTTGATAAGAGTGACTAATGCAACTAGTTTATATAGACATAGGTGGTCGTATGAAACTGGTACCATTCCTATGTTTGAGTAAGTGGCCAATTCTGGTGAGTTTCAGGCATCCTTAAGGCCTTTGTTGTGGCTTAACAGTCTAGCGTGCCCTTCAAAGCATGGAAGCACTCAGATGTAAATGTAACTAGCGGTCACCCATCCAAATAGTGACCGCGCGTCGCATAGCTTAGATAACGGGTGCAGGTTGACTAAGCAAGCCTAGCCACGAGTGCTTCTGATATCTATACTTGCACATTGATTTTTTTATAATCTGTCTAAAAACCTATGCTTCATTCTAACTTGTGCAGCATATGAGCCTAGGGCTCTGAAGACCCATTCGGCGGCGGGTCCACCCACAGAACTATGAGATTTCCTCCTGTACCGATTATATGGAGCCATCCTTAGAATTGGTATTTTTGAAGCTAGGATAGAGAACTTACAGACGAAGCCGGTTCACCCTCAGCCGCGGACAACACTTGCCACTGATCTTCTGCAGGAGCTGGACTCCGAGAGGGGCGTCGCGACTCACTCCGCTCATCTTGACTCGTCTCCTTCTAAAAGTCTTGGAAATGTTCACAATCACGTGCCGCATGCAAGCCCCGTCTACTCGGCGCTGACCGTCGCGCACAAAACCAAACTATTACTCTATGCAGAAAACTGAGACCACACGCATTCTTTATTATAAAACCTTTGTTTACAAATTGTTCCAACTATTTTACTCACGTTACGGAAATGACAGAGATTTACGCGAATTAACTGAGCAACTGTTGTTGGAATCGTATGAAACGATGGGTATGTTGTTTTCTGTATATTGTTGACTGTAATTGCCGTAAACTAAGCGCTAAAATGAAAATAAAATAAATAAATCTCACTCTCACGGACGAGCGACACGTCTACGAATTTTATGTTAGACTACGTTACACTTTTTTGCCTTGCCAACATTTCGATTTATTTAGAAGTAGAACATAAAATACAGTCTATCTCTATCGTTTCTATTCGAAACTAACTATGATAAGAGAGAAGAAAGAAAGAACAACATGTGTACCTACCTAGCCTACGTAATACGTATCACTATGCATTTAATGCATTTGCACGCAGTGTGGAACAACACTACACCATAAGATGTCAATGTCAAATCAAACAGAAATGCCAATGTCATATTCACATAGATGCTGTTGGTGCGAGTAAGAAACCTAGGTAGGTACCGGATTTGCGCTTCAAGAAAAGGTAAGTCACAGTAAAGTATAGCTACACTACTACATACAATACAAACCACCTACGTTTTTACCTCCTAAGTACGTAATAGTGTGTATGTAAGTACCTAAATACCTAATAAAAAGTTTATAATGTGTGAAATTGTTAAAACTCGATTATCTAACATGTGAACTCGTAGTTAGATACCTATCTAAACCTAATTAGCTGTTTATGTGGTGTGAAATTAGTTCTTTTAGGATATTAGATAGGTTTTATAGATGAAATTATAGTACACTTTAGGTTCCCAATGGACATGTATGTAAGTTTGCTCACCTAGGTACTTATGAAAAGGAAAAGAAGTTTAAAATTCTTTTAGTATCCCTACCAAGTATTACCTACTTAATAATGGGGTAGGCCACATAACAATGTGGATGTGGACCACCGACTAACTCGGAGGTTCGTGCTATTTCTATTTTTTTAGTTACCCGCACACTCCGCACAGGGTAACAGAATAGAAGTAGGTAGCCAGTAGCTAACTACCTTTATGTAGGTTAGGCAGGCACCTGCTCTGGATCAGAGGTTTTAGCAAGCTCAATGCAGAGTGATGAAGCGTGGGAGATGTAGGTACTTTTGCCATTGAGTTTCAGGAGTTTTTGTGAAGCTGACTATAGTGAGTAAGTTCGCTGACCTTCTTTAAGAAAATGAAGTTTAGTTTGCATCCCTGCAAAATATGTTTGTGTGGGTTTGTGCAGGGATGGGCCTCTGCGTGGTTGGCCGTGTGCGCGGCGCTCGGGTCGCGGGGCGAGGTGCGGCGCGCTGGCTGGCTCGACCGCCTCGTGCTCCACCACAAGAACCACTTCATCGAGGAGGTTAGACTACTTGCCCCCATCGATATACGAGGTACGGGTAAGGGAGACAATCATTTTGAACGGTGTGACGTACGCACCTACGTTAAACGCACACTGTGATTTACTTTGCGCTAATGTAACGCAACGATCAGGCAGTTTAATTTAAATGCAACCGCAAACTAACTTTAGATCTATCCTACTGATATTTCAGATTACCAAAATTATCCCACACGATCAATGAATAGGGTTATTCCCATCCTCCCCATCAGATTTGTCCCATTAGTGGGGAGGATGAGAAATGTGCACAGTGATGTTGTGCATTGCATATCGACCTCAATGCAGTGCAGAATAAGTACGTTGATCCCGCAGCATCGATCGAGAAGGCGCCGGTCGGGTACGTGGACTCGCCGGCGTGGGACTACGCGTCGGTGACGCGGCTGCTGGCGCTGATAGGTGCGAGTGAGACAGCACGACCCGTGCGGTCAGCATTGCGCCGCGCGTTGCTCGGGAACGAGACGGCACCACCCTCGCGTCGGTTCATGAGTCGCCAGAAGAGCTACAAGTTCTTCCCGAGTCTAGCACAGGTAGGTACACTAATGCACTAGTCACTACCCTCTACCTGCTTGAGCCATTCTCTAATCTAAACTAACGCTATGTATGGTAGGTACCTAGGTTAGGTTAGAGAATGACTCTCTATGTATGGTAGGTAGGTACCTAGGTTAAATTAGAGAATGGCTCTGGATGAGGTGCTTAAGGTAGGCAGGCAGAAAAAAATCATACAGCTACATGTTTTTGTAATTGAAGTTGGATTAAAGAGCTAGTATTAAGGCACGGTTGGACAGATGCATTCCAGCAACCTGTACTACGATGTAGACACGGACGCAGACTATGCGTCGGAAGAGGAGGGGGCGCGCGGCGAGCCGCCGCCGACCGCGGTGGTGCTGGTTCGGAACCCGGTGGAGGCGCGGCTGCCCAGCGCACGCATCAGTGTCCACCTACTCAAGTTAGTACTCCAAGCACAACATGGCGATACCTACATGATGCCAAAACCAAACCAGAACTATTACATATTATTTTGTACAAGAACCAAAATGCTAAGTTTTTTTCAGGTACTCTAGACTAGATTATTACCTACGTACAGACAAAAACTTCTTTGATTATGTAAAAATCACACCGTCTGTCACTATGAGAGATAAATACACCAACCTGAAGATTTTTTTTTAATTTCTGTTCAACCCATCTCCTGATGATAAGTACGTGGGACGAACGGAAATGAACGAAAAATAGCTTTTTAAAAATGATTAGAATCACAATCGTCATCGTGAGTATTACGGTTAGAGGTATAGTCTCTCCTCTACATTGTCTATTCTTGATATTCGTTACTGACAGTGACATCACACATTTTGGACTTTCCCATTCACCCCACTAATGGGATTAACCTTGTAGGTAGGGATAGTGAGAATCCAAAAATCGAAAAAAAACGAATTTGGAAAGAAATACTGCAGATTCTTGTGTTGTTTACAGAGAGATTTTGAACGCCCGAGCGGTTGCGGCGAGGCAGATGCCGACCACCAAGACTACTTCGTAAGTAACCGACCTTAATACTACTATAATCTGTGCTACTAGCCACCAATAATAAAATTCTATCTTTTCGAACGGTACCTATACAACCTCAGGATACTGTCAAAAACAAACGAATGTCATCAATAAACTATCAATGTCATTATCATAAAATTCCAGGGAAGCAAAACATTTGGATCTTAGTAGGTAGGATAGGTACTATTAGGTACCTAACCCGCTCGCGGTTTTACTAGAAATAAACAACTAAGTGTGCGAAAAACGAATACCTACATATACCTACATAAACAGTGACAACAGAACAAAGACTCGACAAATAATAATGTATACTTAGGTGTAGAAATAACATGAAAAGCCCGTGATTTCGGAAGACGAGAAATGAGTATGTAAACGATGTCGCGCAGATTGAAACAAATATCTACAGACATAGGTACAGGCGAGAGCAGTGACTGACACGAAACGTCTCTGTACTCGGTAGTAGGTACGTGCAGTCAGCTCATAGGATCCTGTGTGCTGAGGCTGGGGACGGTCGGTACTTGTAACTTAACATTTCTTTAGGTACCATAATGTTGGACTGTGCGGTTAATAGAATTGATTTTTGTGGCATTTCCAGAGGGTGGATTTGGACAACGAAGAGTAAGTACCTACCAAGCACAAGTCTGTGTAAGTAACTAGGTAGGTACCTATCTACTTGCTACGGCTGCTACGAACTGGTTCGCCCCAAGGCACCGCAGCCGCTGCGCCCGCGCCGGCGGCGTGCGGGGCTTTGTGCGCTCGGCACCACAATGTCCCGTACGGCGTGTTATTAAAAGTTAAGGAGTTTTTCAACGCCAGGGGATTTTAATTCTTTGTAAAATAACTTGTATCAGGTGTACCAGACCCAAGCAAAACCAGCGCGCCCACCGCCACCACTGAACCAGAACCCGCTGCCAATCACACGGAACCGACGACGGCATCCAATGACACGTCCGGTCTAGCGACCGAAACACCACCCAGCACTGGTCCAACAACCCCTCCAACCAGCAATGATACAACAACCCCTCCACCCAGCAATGATACAACAACCCCTCCACCCAGCAATGATACAACAACCCCTCCACCCAGCACTGGTTAACAACCTTAGGGCCCTGATCGTCCTGATGTAACCCAGGCTGCACCACCAGCAGAATATGTTAGGCAAAATTATTGAACTCGTATTAAAAGAGAAAGCTGTTTTAGTCTTTTCCGTTCTACTCATGGACGAAGTTCGTCCAAGGTTCTACCTCCACATTGCACTTTTATATAACTAGTTGTCCTGTGAGAACAAAGACCTCGCGAGCCTTTATAACCGTGCAATAACCAACACTTTCCCTTTTACCCTGGCTAAGTAAATCTAATTTCAGGTGCTTGAATTTTCCAATAGGCCCTTATGTAGACTTTTGAGCAAAATAAGGGTATAAGTTTTAGCGATTACTGCGTTCCCTTGGTCCTAAGAGGTCGAATCTGGTGTCTACGGATTTGTCTCATAAAGGCGAAGAGGACTGTGTAGTCTCATTGATATTGGTAGAAGTCAATTTTTGGGAAAAAAAATAAAAAAATAATTTCCCCTTTTTTCCCCTTTCCAGTCCCCCTTTTTGGAATTATTTTTACACCATCTTGTGTAGAATGAAATCTTTCGTGTGCTCCTTAAATTTGATTGAAATCCGTCGATAAATAACGCTACAGCAAACTTTCCCTCTTTTCCCCCCAATCAAAAATCCCCGACGACAAAAAAAATCTAATAATTCATATAACCTGTGTACCAAGTTTCGTCCAGATCGGTTGAAAAATGCGACCTGTAGAGGAGAACAGACAGACAGACAGACAGACATCCGGACAAACGCATTTTTGGCCAATGTGGAAACTGAGACGCTTCGCTCGCTTCGCTCGCTCGGTCAATAAGTAGGTACTGTAAGGCCATGGATTTTCTTTTATTTAAGATGCTATGTTATTTGGAAACAAATAATCCTTACGATTGAGCCTTTTGATTGGTATCATAAAATTACCGGTGTTTTGTTTTACAATTTGGCAGGTTCGATTCCCGGTTCAGAGTTTCAGAATTCAGGCGATTATTCAAAATTCATTGAATGCAGTTTACATTTTGTCTGTGATTAGATTTACTTTATGACAACTTAGATATTGAGAGCTCGGTCTGCCTACTTTCCTGTTGCAATATCCCTCTCAATAGGATTCATATGTGATGCCTACTTACTACAATGTACAATGTAACAACTAGTATTGAAAGCTGCCGCCGCCGCCAACTGCAAGGTAACGTAATTTATCTTTTAAGTAGGTACCTTGTATTTTCCTTAGTGGTCTGTAGTTAAAAGTAAATGGCCTGTAATGTAACAGTTATTTATTTGAAAATGAATATTCAACAACAATGTATCAGGTCAGTGGTCACGGCCAGGCGAGCTGCACCTGAGTCACGTCCAGCGCCAGAATGTCTGTCCTGGCGCCGATGACGTCACGCAGCGCGGGCCGCGTGCGCCCCAGCTCGCCGTGCACCCACTCCTTGACGTACGTGCCTGCCTCCGTCTCCAGCGACACCGTGAACAGCGCCGGGTGACCTGCAATGCAACACACGACGACCATTACCCCTGCAGCATGCCACATCGTGTGCACGCACACTGCGACACTACGTACCGGGCACGGCGTGCGCCGCGGCGGCGCGCACGCGGCGTGCTCGCGGCAGCAGCGCGCGGCGGTGCAGCACGCGCAGCGGCGTGCGCTGCACGAGCGCGCGCGCCTCGCTCCACGCACACTGCGACACTACGTACCGGGCACGGCGTGCGCCGCGGCGGCGCGCACGCGGCGTGCTCGCGGCAGCAGCGCGCGGCGGTGCAGCACGCGCAGCGGCGTGCGCTGCACGAGCGCGCGCGCCTCGCTCCACGCACACTGCGACACTACGTACCGGGCACGGCGTGCGCCGCGGCGGCGCGCACGCGGCGTGCTCGCGGCAGCAGCGCGCGGCGGTGCAGCACGCGCAGCGGCGTGCGCTGCACGAGCGCGCGCGCCTCGCTCCACGCACACTGCGACACTACGTACCGGGCACGGCGTGCGCCGCGGCGGCGCGCACGCGGCGTGCTCGCGGCAGCAGCGCGCGGCGGTGCAGCACGCGCAGCGGCGTGCGCTGCACGAGCGCGCGCGCCTCGCTCCACGCACACTGCGACAGGTCGCGTGACGTCACACGCACCGGGCTCGCCTCCGTCGCACCTGACAACTTACACAAGTGACAATACATTTTAAACGTTAAGCCGATAATACAGTGAAACAACAAAACGGATAAGAGGGGTACACAAGTAATATAAGTAAATATATGTTTTATTTGTTTTTTTTTCTATACTAAAAGTCACAATCCTGTTTGAAGATGGATGAGATAGATAGAACATTCTTCATTGATTACCTACTTACTAACACTAGGAATACTTACAATATCCTCTTTCGTATGTGAAAGTTTGATGCAGAGTGCTTCGTAAGTCTTAAGTTTACTCTCCTCGCCTTTCTTCAATTCGGTCAGTTTTTCTCTAGACAAACGTGTTAAAAACTTTTAACAAAATAGGTAGGTAGGTAAAGGATATAAGTACTTGTGTATTGCAACTCAAGCACAGATCGCTGGTGCAGGTCGTGCGTGGTGTCGGTGCTCGTGTGTACTCACTTGGCGACGGGGACGAGGCTGTGCACGATGACCTTCCCGCTCTCGGAGATGAGTTGGCAGGCTCGCGCGAGCTCCGCGCGGGTGAGCGCGCGCCGCGGGTCCGCTATCTGTACCACACACACGGATCGTACGTACCACTCGCCACCGCCAACTATGCAACTATGCACCTCTGACGGACCTCCACAGACTTTAATAACCGTCTGCCAGCACATAGGTTACATATAGCGATAACTCATTCATTACATCAAGAGGTGTAATATAACAGTCAAATTTTCATATTCGCGTTATTGAATATAACGGTTTGGTGATACTATGTTATCGTAACTGTTATAAAATAACAGTCAAATAACAGGCAAGGCTACGGTTGTCATTTTATTTAATAACATGTTCTCCAACCAGACTTGAGCTCATAAAAATGAACGATGTATGAAACAGGATAGTCAAAATTTCAAAATTTGCGTTTGATACAAAACGAAATTTGCTGATATTTTTTTATAGAAGACTACTTTTGCGTCGACCGCCTGCCTGCACCCGTTTTTCGCGAGACTGTTATTTGGCTGTTATAAAATAACATAGCAGTGGAGACGCGTATAACTGTTACGCTTTAGGCCAAATAACGCTGTTCCGTAAACCTGTTATGGTTATATTAGTTACACCTCTAATTACATCCGTCTGTGTGGAATATGCGCGGGCGCGGGCGGTACGCAGCTTTTATGAAGGTTTTATAGCTTCAATCAAGACATAAACTTATTTTGTGTATAAACAAATTATATTAAGTACTTTATTATTATAGCAATACTAAAACAAAGGTACTTACTACCTATAATCCAAAAAAGAAAACGTAATTATAAACACACGTCTACAATCCGATGTTCAACTTCAAGTTCTTGGTTTATGCCTATCCAAATGTTATGCTTCTCTGAGTTTTATGAAACGATACTTTGACAGTGACATATAATGTCATTTTTTTGTTTACCTTTTTGTAGGTTGCAAAAAGTTGCAAAAGTCATAAATCAAGAAGTTGAAGTACTCAGCATCATCATCAGGAGTAGATCTCATAGGAATTTCACAATCTTATATGGTGTGAAAGCTTCGTGAAAGGCTAGGGAGTAGGGACGATGTGAGACAGGCACACTAGTAGGATGTGGTATGTGAGACGTGACTGACCTCCACGGCGAAGGGACGTCCGTCTCCGAGACACCGCACGTCCACGTCCTCGCGTCCCGCAGACACGAACTTCAGTCGGTGCTCCGCCTCCTCAGGGGTCAGCCTGTCCCACCATTACATTACATTACATTACCCACAAACATTACTTATCGCCAAGGAGCGCCAATATCTACTCCAGCGGCACCGACCCCGCTTCCGATCCTGAGGGACGTGCACCAGTCGGTGCATCCTGTGCGCAATGCCAGTGCTCTCAGACGGCGAAGGAAAACATCGCGAGGAAACCCTTGGCTTAGTCAGCTGGGCACGTATTGAGCTTGTGTTTCCTGTGGATTGTGGGGACTAGGCTGAGAGGATGGTATAGGTGCTACAAGCCTACTCCATCTAAATCATGTCCCAGGCACTGCAGCCTCCCGTACATCGGCCCATGGGGACCCTTGGCTTAGTCAGCTGGGCACGTATTGAGCTTGTGTTTCCTGTGGATTGTGGGGACTAGGCTGAGAGGATGGTATAGGTGCTACAAGCCTACTCCATCTAAATCATGTCCCAGGCACTGCAGCCTCCCGTACATCAGGGTACGGGGACCAAGTGGCGTCAGACGCTGGATACATCATCTATATTAGATGTAAAAGCCTCTCCTAAATCTCCATACTTCTCTTTTTCTTGCCTTGATACAAACAAAGGATAATTTTTGTTGTTTATGGTAGCCCATACATGGTAAAGGCAATTATTGATATCTCTAAATCCCACTTACCCTTCTTTACTTCTACACCCCATCTACTCGTTTCGCCCCATTGGGCTGCAGTTTGATTTCTTGTGCTATAGATTCCATCATTCTTCCCCATGAACCTCTTATTCTCAATTCACCACTCATTCCCCATTTACCTCTTAATTCCTCATTCCCCATTGACCCCTTTGTTTCCACTCACTTGTACAGATCTGCGATGGGTTGGAATATGATCTCCTGCACGGAGGACTCCATCATTCTCTCTCCCTTCAGCACCCACGGACTCTGCGATAGCTCGCGACTCAGCTTTATGTACCTGTGAACAAACGCAATTATATTTTATTCACTTTTATATATATCTCCTAATTTAATATCCATCCCATATAGAGTTAGAGATAGATAGAGATTTATTTATTTGACACACAATCACAACACAGGTACAGCACAGAACAAGCATAAAAAAGAAAGAAAACAATAATCACCTACACAATGACTACTAGCTAGCTAGGTAGGTAGGTAGGCTGGGCAGGTGTGAGTGCTGACCAGCGCGTCGATGTGAGTCAAAAAGGTCCTGCCTCAGCTTAATGCAGCTCTGCAGAAGCAGAGCGGCGCTGGTTTTCAGGCAGGACCTGAGAGTGGATGACATATCTCACCTGCCTCCCAAATAGATAGGTGCATGGCAGGCCTCGACAGCGACGCAGCGCGCCACGCCCCCCGCTCGGGGGGGTCCCTCGGACCACGAGCACACTGACAGGAGTGAACTCAAAGATATACCTGCTAAGAAAATTTAAGTTAGAGAGTCGAAAAGAGATGAGACACGCCAAATGTTTCAAAAGCATATTTGGACAAACACAATGTTACA
The DNA here is from genome assembly GCA_947859175.1 of Gandaritis pyraliata. NCBI lineage: Eukaryota > Metazoa > Arthropoda > Insecta > Lepidoptera > Geometridae > Gandaritis > Gandaritis pyraliata. The sequence goes on from OX401879.1 coordinate 4,738,708, forward strand.
AGCATTAAAAATGTCAAGCTCGTTTCGTAAGTGACAGTGCAAGCACAACGACTATTCGCTGCGTCAAGTCGTCGCGACTGTTTTTGTATTGCCGGCATTGCCGCGGAAACGCTGACGACAAGTGTGCGAGGCGCCTAACTAAAGTTGCCTGCAGCATCTAGTAGAGTAGAGTAGACACGACGCGGTGTTTGCCCGGTCACTTATTGCTAGGGATTGTACAAGGGGTTATCGTAGATACCGTCTAATATAATATGTAATAATATGAGTTGTAGATGAGACGGTCTGAGAGACTGACCGTCGAGCGCGCGGTCTAGCAGACACCTTGTGACGGGCGCGGCGACACGCTGACGGCGCTGACGGCGGCTCAGCTGCTCGGCCGACGGCGTGAACACATCCGCTTCCTGTCATGGTAGTCATGAACGAGGATCAATACCCGACACATATTATTAGACATCATAAACATTTTCATAGACATTTCACACAGCGCCCTCTAGTCTCAAACTAAGCAAAGCTTGTAATATGGAAACTAGATATTATTGCAAAACAAAATCTCGTTTAATTAAGAAACAGAGATTTAGTCAACAAAAAACTACTGCAATACTATCAAAACGTACTTGATTGAATACCTACTTTGTTTTACTAAACTTGTACTTTGTTTTAGTAAACAAGTGCTGAGTTGAGAAATGATTCAGCCGACTATACTTTCTGAGGCTGCAGGAATCCAACTGTGTTTGTTCCAAAAGAATGCTTACTACATTATCGTCGGCGTACTCCATGTTGAGAGTGAGCATGAGCGGGGCGAAGGCCCCCGAGTCGAGCGCGAGGCCCACGTGCGCCGCGAGCCGCGGGCCCAGGGACCACTTCCACGCCTCCTTCAGCGGGGTTACTGCATCTGTCAAACACAATATTCATCTCACTCACGTCGCACCATTCATCAGAATCAAGCTGTCTTAACGATAGCATTAGTCACTCACTGCTGTCGAAGCAGGGAAACAGTTCTGTGAGTTTGAGCACCGCCGCCTTCTCCCTGATGATAGTGGCAAGCGGGGCGGACAGGGCACACGCAAACCTATCCGTCTCATATCTGAACCAAAATTATAAACATTACAGACACACACTACAGACTACAGACTAACGCTTTCACAAAGCTTTTCATGTATGGAGAAGGATCATTCTGGTAATCACAGGCCTAGAATATAATAGCAGAGTTTTACCTACCATTAAAACTCTTATTATGTCTTATTATGTCGTATTTTGAGATTTATCCTCTCATTTCCGGCCGTATTTTACAATATTCGTCGTTGTACTTCCGGTATCGGTCGATAGAGGGCGTCACTTCCGTTCCACAGTTCACCAGTTTGTGCGAATATATTTCTTTTCATTGCGGGTCTCAAAATAACTACTAAAGCTAGACTTAATAATAGGTACTTCAATTACAAATTACACCAGGCAGAACTGACTGTAAGGCCTCGAATAAGGCTCCGGACATAATAAGAGTTTTAATGGTAGGTAAAACTCTGCTATTATGTCCTTCCGCCGTTATTCGAGGCCTTTTAAACATATTTTGAGACTTTGTTTGTTCTCGCCTGGTGAACGGACGCCAATGTGATATACAGAGCAGTAACTAAAAAATTTATACCTATAAAAGAGTTAATATATCATTATAAATAAAATCAACAATATATTACAAATAATTTTCAAAGTTCATAATCATTTTACTATGTTACACCTCATCATACTTATTCATCTTGAATCTAGAAATCAAGTTTCCAATAATAAACTTTTGAATACCTACCTAATTATCTATTTACATTTTATATCATTTATTGTACTGGTTCAAATAGAGCCCCCAGTGAGGTACTAATTGATGAACTACAAGGCCTAGACTGGATTTCTTTTTTATAAAACTTTAAAAAAGTGTTTTCTGATCTCCAATTAGCCCTCGCCATGATCTTATCTAATGGTTCATTGTCTATCCAACCCCTAGAAGCCACAGCAGACCTGACACTTCCAGGAGTTGCATCGACACCAGCTTCTTTCAAAACAGATTTTACCCAACCTGCAACAATAGTTCTAGAAGCAGCCTTAGCTGTACCGCGGGCAGTTACAGACAAATTATCAATATTAGCTTCTTCTCTTCTACTTTTTCCTAGCGAAAATAACGTTTTGACCCACAAAACTGGATTTAAATTCGGATTATCCGCATTAGAAAATAGTTTCCAACCAGACTGAATAAATGAACCCGAATCAGTTTTTGATCCAAATTTGGGCCAAAGCGTCACAGAATTGTCTTCATTATTAATCACGAATGATTCATTGGAAATACTTAAGAGCGTCAAGTCGTGAACTCTACGCCCTGAACAGAGCAACAAGAGGATAGCACAGCGTCGTGAAACTTCGTACAAGCTCTCGGACTTTACACAGTGGCTTGATAACCAGGAAATCAAAATATTGGTGTCCCATACACTCTGGTCGGGACGTTTTTTAGAATCATTAGACGCAATCGACCTTAAAATTTGCTTAACTAACACATTCGAACTAAGACGTGAGCTATCCTCTGCTCCACACAGGGTGGAAACAACCGATTTATGAACTAAAATCGTTCTGTAGGCCAAACCTTCTTTTAGATGCAGGTCAGCCAAAAACCTTGCCAATTCAGAGCCTGACGGGTTATCGGTATGTACAGAAAATTTTTGGCACCATTTAACCCATCGCTCCCAAGCTGGTTTGTACGTATTGAGGGTGGATTTTCGCCAACCTGCTCGTAACAAAGCTTTTTGTTGATTGGACCAGGATTCTACAGCCCGAGACCACCCCCACATTTCCAGACCTCTAATGTTAGGTCGTAAACCTTCGGTGGAGGATGGCCGGTTGACAGATCTATTAGGACGCTCTCTAGCTGGTGAATCGTAAATGGTGGCGCAATCGCTCGAGCTTTGAGGTCTGCTCTCCAAAACGCTTGAGGCCACTTCGGAGCTACTATAAGAAACGTGCCTTTTGCTCGATTGAGATGCATGAGAACTCTCGGCATCAGATTTGGAGGCGGAAACACCCAAGCCAGGTCGAACTCCCATTCCCAAGCGAATGCATTGTGTCTCCATGCTGCTGGATCTCGCTGATCTAGGCTGACATACTTTCGTACCACGTGAGCTCGAGCCGACGCGAACAGATCCACTGTTGGAGTACCCCATTTCGCAAACACTACTTTTGTCAACGATGGAACTAAGTGCCACTCTGGGACTATGGATTTCCGAGAAAGACGATCGGCTACAGTGTTGTACCTTCCCGGAATGTGATGTGCTACTAGGTGAATATCGAAGCGATCTAGTATTTCGTATATTTGATAAGTCAGATCCATCAGCGCAGCCGATCGACTTCCTCCCTCGTTCCTCAGATACGCTACGACAGATTTGTTGTCGCACTGCAACAGCACTGACGAACGACTCAGAAAAGGACCGAATCGGGACAAACATTTCAGAATAGTCAACATCTCTTTGTGATTCGAATGAAACGGCTATTCTTCGTCTAACCAGTCTCCTCCCATTTGAATTCCGTTCAACTCTGCTCCCCAACCGGAATCTGCTGCATCCGTCGTCAGAAAATTCGTATTGGCAGGAGGATGGAGCCTGGATGATGCTGGGCAGTTTTTCATCCACCACTGGAGCTCTTCGATAGTTAGAAGAGGAAGAGGGTAAGGACTCTCTGGATGTTTTTGGAGGAGACTGTTGCAATGAGTTAACAAGTAACGAAAGTTTAGACGACCCTGTGGAACGACCAGTCTGGCAAAGTTCAAACTTCCTACAATACTCTGCACTTCTTTGAGAGTTGCCTTTTTTCTTTTTAGAAATTTTGATATGGTCCCCTGCAGACCAGAAATTTTCTTCGGTGGAAGAAATTTTTTGTTCTGCCACGTGTCCCACACTAGACCTAAATACTCCAACGATTTTTGGGGGACTAGAATAGACTTCTCGGTGTTCACTTTCCAACCCAATTCCTGCATGGTTAGGAGGACAGTTTTTGTCTGATTGACTAGTTTCGACCTGTCTTGGCAAACAATCAAAAAATCGTCTAGAAATACTGCTATTCGTATGCCCTGCTCTCGAAGGATTGCTGCAGTCCAGTTCGAAAGGGAGGCAAAAGTTTTGGGCGAAGTCGCAAGACCAAATGGCAAACAAGTCATCTGCAACAGCTGATTTCTGTACAAGAGTCTGAGAAAACAACGATGACTGTGAGCGACCGGCACGTGATAGTAAGCCTGGGTCAAGTCTACCTTTACCATCCAATCGTTCGGCTGAAGGAAGTCCGGGATACGATGAACCGAAATTAGTCTGAATTTGGTTATTTTGACAAACTGATTTAAACGTTTTAGATTGAAAATTGGACGCATCGAGCCATCGCTTTTGGGGGTTAGAAACAGGGTTGATAAAAAGCTGGGCGTATCGGGGGCACATTCTAAAACCCGTTCCACTACCATACTGTCTATAATTTGGTCCATTTGAGAAGATGGAGCCGTCTGGTAACGGGAGCTTAAGAGTTGAGGTGAAACAAGCGGTGGTTTGGCTTGGAAAGGAATTTTGTAACCAGATATTATTTGTATTAAAGGACTGGGTGCATCTCTCTTTTTCCAAGCATCGACGAAAAACTCTAGCCTGCCCCCCCGAAACGCCTGCATCGAGTCAATATTTTCTATCCCCTCTACCTTTGCCACGCGTGGCACTGTGCTGGATGTATGGTCCCTGACGACCAAACGCTTTTCTATTATTTGCCGGGGCTTGCTGACGTGAGGCAGATGATTGAGGTCTAAATTGGGGCCGAAAGAACCGTTCATTATTCCCATACGCTGGGAAGTCGTAGTTGTTGGCATATGGGTAGAAAGCTCGTACCCCTTGCGGTGGCGGATACCTATTTGTGTAAAGCGGTGCCATGGAGCGACCGGCTTGATTATAATTATAACCAATGGGTCCAGGTTGCGCAGCCTGGGACCCAGATGCAGCTCTCTTCTCTTGCGCAGAGAAGGAGGTTTTCGGAATAGCAAAGATTTTACTGACTCCCCCATTATTTTTTAAAAATTCTACAAACGGTTCCTTATCAAATAAATGTTCGCACGAAGGCGGTATCTTTTTTAAACTAGCTTTCAAAAACTTTTCTTTTACCAAACTAATGAATGCATCGCGTCTTTGTTCAATAATATCGGCCCTGCGGCCACACACTAGCTGTAAACAGTCAAGCGAAATTTTTTGAAAATCCCCAGAAAATATATCTTTAATCTTAGAAATCATGGACTCGTTATCTAAACTATCTGCTTCGCGAGTCCATTGAAGTAAATCAGACACGCCTTTCTTCAAAGCATCGCTTTGCAAAATGACCGCCCGAGTGATAGCACCCAAAGATTTATCGGTTGCAGAAAGACTACTAGGTTTTTCAAATTGTTTAAGCTCGTCATTTGCCTCCAAATCAACAAACCCTGGCCGTGCATTATACGATTTTTGAATCTCAGAATAACGGACATTTGTCCAATTTTCAGTTTTAAAATGCTGCAGTGACTCTAACAATTTCAAATGCTCAGGAGAGGCATTTGCAACAGTTGGCTCTTTCAAGTTCGTAGCCAACTCAAAATCAAACTTGAGGGTAGACTCTAAAGTCTCTTCAGGAAGGGCCGCCTCGGCGGGCTCTTCGTTTTGCACAGAAAATCGGTAGGCTGCCAACAGCCAGGCGGCGGGTAGGCATTCCACGACAAAAAATTTTGAATCTCACTTACTTGTTTGGCAAGGTTTTCCAATACCTTACCATCCCTGCGCGATCTTTTCGCCTGCCGTGAATCAGCTTTGCGCGTACGCTTACGCCTTCTGCTTCTATCCACGCCATTATCGTCATCTTCACTTGTTGACGAAGATGAAGAATAAGCCCGATCACGCTGCACACTACCACTATTACTCGACATAACTATTTAGCACTACGTTATTTTTAAAAACTTATTTTTTTTTTCACTTTTAAACTTCAACGAACGCTAACAGCGTTGTAAATTAGAATATTTAACGACTATATTATATAACCGAGCGCGAACTGCGCGTCCCGCACGTCTTTACGGCAAGAAAATCAGGACGCCAATGAAAAGAAATATATTCGCACAAACTGGTGAACTGTGGAACGGAAGTGACGCCCTCTATCGACCGATACCGGAAGTACAACGACGAATATTGTAAAATACGGCCGGAAATGAGAGGATAAATCTCAAAATATGTTTAAAAGGCCTCGAATAACGGCGGAAGGACATAATATACTTTTTATTGTCCATAACCTCCTTGGTCATAGCGAGGCACTCAGCCCAGCCATCCTCTTGCAGGATCCCGAGGCAGCTCACACACACATCCGTAGTCTTGCTCCTCTTGGCAGGAGTACCTTCCGTCTCATCTGCATCCTCACACTTCTCAAGGTCTTTCGGAACTGAGTCTGTGTTCTGAAACATCAAATAAGTTAGGTCACAGAATATTCAATAATACACCACAAGTTACCTATGTATGGTTAGACTTTTAGGTTATGTTTTTGTCTACATCGTAAATGATGAAAATTACGAGGTTTCATAAATGGGAATGGATAGCTACGGACAGAATAATCAAAAATTCCTAATTTTTACTGAGAAAGTTGTGAACAAACAGAGAAATGCAAAGAATTAGTATGAGCTTACTTGTTCGATGAATTGCCTTATGTCTCCGAAGATTGTCGGCTTTCTCAATGCACAGTAGCGAACGCAGCAAGCGTCGCAACATCCCATTTCCCTGCAAACCTTAATTATTGCCTTGTGATCCATATTTACTGATATTTACGAAATTTTGTTTGTTTACGTTATTACGTTTTGTTTGAGTGAATGAAATGAATGGAAAATGTTGTTGAACTTGAATTGAATCTAATGTCAATGTTCAAGAACCGACTAAGGGCCGTAAGATCAATAGTGGTTTAAACGACAAAAGAGAGTTTAATCTCCAGTCTCCGATTATTTCATAAGATCAATGGTAGTTAATCGACCATGGGTAGCTTAAACTAACGATTAGTTTAAACTCGGCCGAGGGTACGGTTAAACTGCCAATCAAAGATTAAACGCTCATTTTTGACGTTTTTTCAATATGGTTGCCTGGCTACCAGATGTTTGTTTGAACTAAACTTTCTATTTGTATTGTAATTCGTTTGTTGTAGTTTTGAGATTATAAATACAAAAACTCTATTGCAATGGAAAATTATTCGGATATCGAATTATTTCATGGGCTGAAAACATTACATACAACAAGAGTTCAAATTCAAAACAAACAACCAAAAGGCCTTCTTACACTATGTAATTTGAAGTCAGGCTTACTGACAGTAATGTAACGTAACGAGTTGAATTATTTCGAACTCGAATTAATTATTTTAGTTAAACTGAACCTTGATTCGAGCCGCCAATTGGCTTGACTCAACTAGGTCCGTATGCAACGTAAGTGGTTAGAGAAATTGATCCTTGATTTTCACTTGTATGACTTTATATGCATGCAAGTTCTCGATGCGAGTCAATTCAAATAACTTGAGTTCGAAATAACTCAACTCGTCACGTTACATCATTATCAGTAAGCCTGACTTGAGATTGCATAGTGTAATAAGGCTTTGACAAAAATTGCGTCTGTATGTCAATGTCGATGTGGTCGAATATGTCAAACTGACTAATTATAACCTTTTTTTTCATGAACGAAAGAACGAAATACGAGAATGTTGCCATGTGTTTAGGACTAATCGAAGTTTATCTAATCTGCTTCATTTTTCGACTTGATCTTATGACAGTAGATTAAGCCATCGATCAAATGTTTTTTTTTTTTTTTTTTTTTATATAATATAGAATGTCCTTTGGCCACAATCTCACCTGATGGTAAGTGACGATGTGGCCGACGATGGAGCAGGACAGTCTAGAAGACACCTATTCACTCTTGCCTTGAAAAGACCCAGATTATATTTTTCAGGAAAGACAGAAGACGGCAACGCGTTCCATTCCTTGGCAGTTCGCATAATGAATGTAGATCCAAAACGTTTGGTGCGAATGGGTGGAATGTGTACCAAGTATGGATGGTATTGTGCCGTGCGTCTACTTGTCCTGTGGTGGAAAGGGGATGGTGGTATCAGGTCATGCAGTTCCTGAGCACATTCCCCGAAATGTATCCTATAAAAGATCGATAGGCATGCAACTTTGCGGCGGTGTTCGAGACTCTGGATTTTTGTCTTCGCCATGTATTGCTCTCCTATTAACCTGAAAGCTCTGCGCTCAATCGAGTCCAGAGCAGCCAGCTGATACTTAGCCGAGCCATCCCACAAGTGACAACAGTACTCCATTCCTGATCGGACTTGTGCTTTATAAAGGCTTAGAAGCTGTCCAGGTCTGAAGTACCGACGCACTCTATTGAGGATACCCAGCTTCATAGAAGCCGTTTTAGCCCTGGACTCGATGTACGAGCCGAAGTTAAGAGCAGGTGATAGTGAGGCACCTAGAAGCTCAAGGTGGTCCTGTATTGGCAAAGATACATTTCGGAAAACGGGAGCCTGGAGAAACGGACTCTTCTTTGCTGAGAAAAGACATGCTTGGGTTTTTAAGGCGTTGAATTTGACCAAATTAGTGTCACCCCAGTCGGACACTGCCTTGAGTTTCAAATTCAAACGCTCCAGCATGTCTTCTCTCTCCTGCCGAACCACATTCTGTCTGGCCTGGGCATTGGAGGTATATCTTTCCACGACTGTGCTGTCATCTGCGTACCCAACGATACCAGGCATTAGCAGATCGTTAATATGCAGCAAGAACAGTGTAGCAGATAGTACAGACCCCTGAGGTACACCGGCGTTAATGGCCAATTGATCTGAAGAGCAGCCATCTACAACCACTCGAATAGATCGTTCCCTCAGAAAGTCTCCAAGCCAGGAACAGAATTTAACTGGGAGTCCGTAAGCAGAAAGCTTGCCAATAAGGCTATCATGCCAAACCCTATCAAAAGCCTTCGAGATGTCAAGTGAAACCGCCAGTGCTTCACCATATTTTTCGATGGCTTCACTCCAAATGTGCGTGGCATACACAAGAAGATCCCCAGTAGATCGGTTCCGGCGAAAACCATATTGGCGATCACTGAGGAGATCATTGTCTTCTAGGTATGCCAGGAGTTTTGCATTCAGCACACGCTCCATACATTTACATAATACGGAGGTTACCGAAATAGGGCGGTAGTTTGACGGGTCGGCACGACTACCTTTCTTGGGCACAGGCTGCACATTGGCCAGCTTCCAAGACTTGGGGACAACAGCAGCTTTTAGGGATAGGCGGAAAAGTCGCGTCAGGACTGGAGACAACTCAGGGGCGCAGGCTTTTAGCACCACGGCTGGAATACCGTCAGGACCACTAGCTTTGTTCACGTCAAGACCACGTAGCGTTTTGAGCACTTCCTTTTGCTGGATGCGAATTTCCGGCATCGATGGTTCGCATCGAGGAAGGCATGGTGGAATTTCGCCGGCGGTATCAAGACGGGAATTTTCCGCAAATTGGGTCGCAAATAGATTTGCTTTCTCAATCGCAGTATGGGCTAGAGATCCATCCGGTTTCAGCAGTGGCGGTAAGGAAGGACGGCTAAAGTTCGCCTCAACCGACTTGGCCAGAGACCAGAACGCTTTACTTCCCGCCGGGTATTTAGCTAGTTTAGCACCCATACGGCCAATACGATCAAAGCGCGCCTTACGTATGACCTTTTTGGAGGACTTGGCAGCTTTATTGTAGGCTCTCTTCTTTTCTCGCGTATCAGAGGCTTTACTGTTTCGCGCATCAGCCCAGGCAAGATAAGCCGCATGTTTTAGCGCTTCTGCGCTAGCACATGCAGAACTAAACCAAGGGCGAGCACTATGTGTGGGTGAAGCATCAGAGAAAGGAATAAAGTACTCCATTGCTTTTTTGATCACCTCCGTAACAGAGTCAGCACAAAGCGATGGGTCACATGAAGAGAAACAAGTTTGCCGCCAAGGATAAGACGCAAAGAAATGACGCATCTCATCCCAATCCGCTGACTTGTATCGCCATATTCGCCGACAACCTCTAGGAGAGGGATCAGGCGGCGAGTAAGACGACACAGACCTCACCACGCAGTGGTCAGAGGTTCCCAAAGGAGGCAACAACGACACCGAGTGGCGATCCGGTTCGCTCGTCAGGAAAAGGTCCAGGCAGTTGGCTGTGTGGCTTTCAATATCCGGTATCCTGGTTGCTTCACCGACCAGTTGCGTAAGATTAAGGGTTAGGGCAAGCTTATAAGCTTCTATTCCAGCGTGGTCGGTGCTCTGGTAAGGGAAGAGCCATTGTTGGTGGTGGGCGTTAAAGTCCCCTAGTATTACCATTTGTGCATCCGGATATCGTCCTTGAGCCACATCTACCGTTTCGCTGATATAATCAAACAACCTGGTTGTCTCAGAGTCTCCAGAGTGTGATCGGTACAAACCAGCATAGATAATCTTATCTAAGCCAGTATCCACCAGAACCCATATGACTGAAAAATCGGGCTTCTCAAGGTTACGCAGACGCTGACAGCAGATGTCATCCCGAACAAACAGACAAATACCAGCTTTAGGTTTAAAACTGTGTTCTAACGAATAGCCTGGGTATGTGAGGTACGCTGTGTCGGGAGGACACTGAATCTGCGTCTCCGTGAGGAATAACAAGTGTGGCTTATTGGTCTCTAGATAGTGGTGGACCGGATCGAGATTAGAGTGCAGTCCTCGTATATTGGAGAAGTGCACTTGAAGTGAGAGGACGTGCTTCCGCTGTAAGCACAACTTATTATTTTTAAACTTTTTCATTGGTGTTGAGTGTTTTAGGTTTGGGGAAAGACAGCAGTTGAGCGAGGCACAGGGTAGGCAAGCTCATCGGCACGCAGTAAACTCCTGCACAGGTGGGGGACTAGAATGGAGACTGCGGGGACGCCCGAACCCCCCCAAGAATGGCCATCGGATCCTCTCATCCGGTCGCCAACCGGCACGATGGAGCATTCCGGGATTTTTCGCAAGGCGGCGGGGCAGCCTTTCACGAGTGGCTGCTCGCTAATTGGGCCCCCTACAAACCTGCGGTCGGCCAGCGGAAAAAACCGTGCTTCGGATCCCGCTACCCTCCAAATCTAGTCTCCCGGTGCATTTGTACTACTGAGTTGACCATAACGCTTTAGCCTACCCGCGCAAGAACTACTCAGACCTGTCACATCCTCTGTGTGTCGCTGGCTACACCGAACAACACTCCGAAACACGAAATATTCGCTTCACGGAGTGACTTCGTCCGGTGGGTGGTGACAAGCCGCGGCCGAAGCCTACCACCAGAATGATTGTTACCCATTTGGCACTACCCAGGAATCACGTGTAGGGTTTCGGGAGTAAACTCCTACGGACGCGGGTAACTCTGATTCCCAATGTGATCGTAGTTTAGGAAATCCGTAGTTTTAACTGCTTTTGATCTTACGGCCCTAATGGATACGTTGATCACGATCTAACTTCTTCTTCTTCGAGTCGATTGGCTCCCATATGTATTATTATTATTTAGTAAGTACCTAGGTACCTACTAAATATCCCGTTTTGCCCAGAAACGGGCCACGTCTATGGCATTTTCCGTGGCGTCACACAGATCCTTCCGGGTGCAGGTGTTGGTGCATTCTGGGCAAGACAGGAGGTGAGGCATTGTCTGTGGGGCTCCGCAGTCACATTGTGCTTGGTCGGAGTACCCCCATTTTACCAAGTTATGCCTGCAGCGATCTAACTAAGATTTAGTCACATTTAGTATTGACAGTGTAACACAAAGAATATCAATATCCTAACCTGTAATAACTATTACTAATAAGCACTAGGTTTGATTCCCTCTACGATACGATGTCAGTTGATCAATCGGCATTCGGCTCCGCTGTTTCGTTTTGGCGGCTGTCACTGTCAGTCAGACATAAATGTCAATCGTACGTAGGTATATTTATTTTATGTAATTCAATCAAACAAAATAAAAATTCAAAATTTAATTAAGAAAACCAAATAATTGTTTGTTATTTTGTAAAGTACCGTTTCTGAAATGGGCACCGTGCACGCTAAGGTATGTAAATATGTAAAACAGTTGAGATAACTTGTCTTGGACTGGTAAGGTGTTGTGAGATTAGGTTATCATTTTATTTACAATAGGTACATCCGTAGAACTGGCTTTTGTTTGCCGGTTGCTCTGCTTGCTCTGTTCATCTGGTGAAGTGCGGTGGGTGACGTACAAAATGTAACATGAATACACACTAATTTGGTACCTATGGACTAGTCTGGATGCCAAAATTCTGTTAAAACTGCTATCAAATTTAGTCGTCGGTACTCAATAGTGTTAGAGTTCCTCTATTATTGAATAGACGATTCCCCCTAGCCAGATGGTAGCAGGCCGATGCAAACGGCATGTCGGTGTTATCTATAGGCAGGGGTGATCACTCAATGTCAGGACGATAGTGTCCGTTGAGGATGTGCAGTGTAAGACAATGCGTCCATGACTCTGAGACATACCTAAAGGTTTCAAGTGTCATGGGTCTGTAATTGCACCTTCATCTTTCAAGAACTAGTATAACCACATCATGTATGCTGCGGTGTGCGTGGCTCAGTACTTCAGTTCTTCTTTTTTAATTTGAAATGCTTTTATTGCAGTCTTTAAATGACAGTATGACAGAAGGCGGAGACCGACTGTTTGAGTTCGATGACCCCATTGAGCTGGAGGATGAACCCATCTCCAAGCCGACTATTCGACTCAATGGAGTCAGGGTATGTACTGCAGTGCACCCGTTATCTCACTGTAATGCATGCTGGAGGAATACTATCTGCACTGACATCCCCCCGAGCTGCCGATCTCACCCCGGCTAGCACCACTTGTAAAAGTATTGGAAAGGAACTTTGGGTTGGACTTGAACTTTTTAAATTGGATAGTTCTTAAGTTTAGTAAACTGTGTGAATGCGCAGGCGCGTGTGGATCGTGTCCACGTGGACGGTTTGAACCGCACCAAAGATGACGTCATCAGGAACACGGTCGATGACCTCTTCCATGCCACTGACTTTGAAGATGTTATACTGCGCGCCCACAAGGTAAACCTATTCCAAATAGCCTCTAAACAATTGATTTTAACAATTATTTGATCACTAACTTAAGCTTTGTCTTGTTTTCAACAAAAATGTAATTTAACATGTACATGTTTGGGTCTCTGTGCAATGCCAGTCAGGGCACGTCCTCGGCAGAGCTGTGGATGGATGAGCGTTGGTACATGAGTGTGTGTGACAGGTGCGGCGTGCGTTGGACTCGATGGGTTGTTTCCGAGACATCGGCGTGTCCATCGACGTGTCGTCGGGGCCGGGCTCCACGCCGGAGGGACTCGAGGCGAGTACCTACACTATACACTACACTACACTACACTAGATACTAGTACTCAAGTACACAATCACGATCACTTTGCCAGCACCTTTTTTTCATCCATTATATATCCTCTAAAATAGAAAGTGTTGCAGGTAACATTCCAAGTGGTCGAGTTATCTCGCATAGTGGGCGGCGTGAATACCACCGTCAGTGAGAATGAAGGCAATCTCGTGCTCGGTGAGTTGAGTACACACACACAACCATAGACTCAGTTTCAGTTTGTTCATTCGTGATAAGTGAGTCGCAATTTTTTTAATCGACTTCAAAAAAGAAGATTCTTAATTCCTTTGTATTTTTTTTTAATGTTTACTCACAAATATTAAACTGATTGGTTTCATTAAAAAATCATCAATATCGGTTCTGTAGTAAAGCGTTTATATAAAAGTATGTGATCCGATCCGTTGCACTCTTGTGACTTGTTAGTGGTGTTAATGAACTGCCATCAAACTGGCTGATGATGATGAAGCCGGCAGATGATGAAGTAGTAATAAGTAGGTACTGATGGTGAGTGTGCGTTGTGTCTGGTCGCAGGCGTGAAGTTGCCGAACGTGCTCGGGCGCGGAGAGAAGGTGCACGCCGAGTACAGCCTCGGGCATCGCAGCTCTTCCAACTTCAGCATCCACGCGACCAAGCCCTTCCCGCACAAACACGCCGTGCCGGTGTACGTACCGCTCACTCACTCATACTCATTCACTCACTCACTCATACTCATTCACTCACTCACTCATACTCATTCACTCACTCACTAATACTCACTCACGCACTCACTCATTCACTCACTCACTCACTCACTCACTAATACTCATTCACTCACTCACTAATACTCACTCACGCACTCACTCATACTCATTCACTCACTCATTCACTCACTCACTAATACTCACTCACGCACTCATACTCATTCACTCACTCATACTCATTCACTCACTCACTCATACTCACTCACGCACTCACTCATACTCACTCACGCACTTACTCATACTCATTCACTCACTCACTCATACTCATTCACTCACTCATACTCATTCACTCACTCACTCATACTCACTCACGCACTCACTCATACTCATTCACTCACTCACTCATACTCACTCACGCACTCACGCACTCACTCATACTCATTCACTCACTCACTCATACTCACTCACGCACTCACTCATACTCATTCACTCACTCATACTCATTCACTCACTCACCTTCACCCACATACTAACACTCATTCGCTTCACTAATTCACAATGACTTTTTAATTGAATCACTCGACTTGATCACACGCGCGGCGCGTTACGTTCTATTCACTCATTCAACTCACTATCATTCACTTATAGAGTAACTGACTCACTTGAATTCGCTTACTAATGATTCAGTCGTTATTGATGACTGACTGGCATTACTCGCGGACTCACTGGCGGACCGGTCGCCTCACGCTCGCTGACCTAGTGAATGAGTGAGTGAGCTATAGATGTTTGCAGGTTATCGACGTCAGTATACCAGCAGAACCAGGAGTTCCCGTGGTCCGGCTACCGGCTGCTGGACCGCGGCCTGCTGCTGGAGCTGGCCTTCAGGACCTCGCCCAGGGTTAGTTCCCTACTAGCTGTGCTGTGCTGTGCTGTGCTGTGGCACTTGGATAATCGGTGGTTCACTAAGCAAGCCTAGACACGAGCGCTTCAAATATTGTATCAGCGATCTGGTTCCCGTAGTACAAGTTTGGCTTAGGTTGGAGCTATAACGCGCTGTGCGTGACGTCGCTGAGTACAGTGTGCGTTGATGTTCGCAGACGACTCACAGCGTGCAGTGGGAGGGCATGGTGCGGGACACCACCGTGCTGTCCAAGAACACCAGCTTCAAAGTGCGAGAGAGCAGCGGTGAGTCGCTTCCACTTACACTATCTGTTAGAATGCATCGCCTCACCGACCGACTCCTCTGAAGGAGTGCGCCCTTCACTCGGAGGCGAGGCTGATGTAGCGACATGATGAGTTGTTTGTATCAGGTCCGCAGATGAAGTCGGTGGTGCGTCATAGTGTCGCCGTCGACCTGCGAGACGAACCCATCTTTCCGACCAGAGGCGCCTATGTGCACTTCTCTAGCGAGGTAATACTCACTTAACTCACCCACTAACCCACCCACTCACTCAGATCAAGTCTGGTTCGAACTCATTTTTCCGACAAGAGGTGCATACGTGCGCTAATACTCAGTCACTGATACACTGAGTCAGTGAGTCACACTCACTGATACACTGAGTCAGTGAGTCACACTCACTATGGTGAGTTAGACTCACCATATCAACTCAATACATTCACTCAACACCGCTATTGCGGAGTTTTTACTGATGATTATTCGTACGTATTACATTTTATTGAAGCACACAATCAGTGAGTTACTCACTGACTCGCTTTCTGTGATTCTCAATATGAGCACGACTCACTTATAAAAATGTTTACTGCTGTTATTTTCTGTCATTTTATTTTTCGTGACTGTTTTACTATCACTTTACTGAATCCGTGACTCGCTATGTTAGTGAGTGGCTCACTAACTCGTTTTGTATTGCAGGTGTGCGGGCTGGGAGGCGGAGTGGCTCACCTCAAGAACGAGCTTAAAGCACAACACAACCTCTCGCTCACCGAACACATCGTGAGTATCATTCACTCATTCACTCACTACAAGCACAACCATCATTCACTATGAGGGCTTGGCTCACCGCCACCGCCACCGCCACCGCCACCGCCACCGCCACCGCTACCGCTACTGACACGCATCGGCTCGACGTACATCGACGCGGAAGTGGTACTCATTTGGTATAAAGTGTGAAGTAGCGGTTTTTAAAACCGGTTCGACAGATTAGCGCGGAACCGGTTCATTCACTAATACCGGTGTTAATATCGATAAATTAATAATTTGAAAGACGTTTTTAAAAGCATAATGAGATGTATTGTGAGTAGTGCGTTGTACATGTTGCAGGTGCTGCAGGTGTCGGGCGCGTGCGGGGTGCTGCACGACGTGTTCGGCACCGAGATACCGGAGCACCTGTTCCTCGGGGGGGCCACCACTCTGAGGGGCTTCCAGCAACGCGGCGTCGGCCCCCACAGCGACGGACTCGCCACCGGCGGCAAGGTAACGCACATATACCTACATACCGGAGCACCTGTTCCTCGGGGGGGCTCTCTACCACTCTGAGGGGCTTCCAGCAACGCGGCGTCGGCCCGCACAGCGACGGACTCGCCACCGGCGGCAAGGTAACGCACATATACCTACATACCGGAGCACCTGTTCCTCGGGGGGGCTCTCTACCACTCTGAGGGGCTTCCAGCAACGCGGCGTCGGCGCCCACAGCGCTAGATGGCGTTGTATCTGGTAGTTGTGATGTAGCGCGCTAGATGGCGTTGTATCTAGTAGTTGTGATGTAGCGCGCTAGATGGCGCTGTATCTGGTAGTTGTGATGTAGCGCGCTAGATGGCGCTGTATCTGGTAGTTGTGATGTAGCGCGCTAGTTGGCGCTGTATCTGGTAGTTGTGATGTAGCGCGCTAGATGGCGCTGTATCTAGTAGTTGTGATTTAGCGCGCTAGATGGCGCTGTATTTAGTAGTTGTGATGTAGCGCGCTAGATGGCGCTGTATCTGGTAGTTGTGATGTAGCGCGCTAGATGGCGCTGTATCTGGTAGTTGTGATGTAGCGCACTAAATGGCGCTGTATCTGGTAGTTGTGATGTAGCGCGCTAGATGGCGCTGTATCTGGTAGTTGTGATGTAGCGCGCTAGATGGCGCTGTATCTGGTAGTTGTGATGTAGCGCGCTAGATGGCGGTATAGTCGGTTATATAAGGTGTGTGTGTGTGGGCTGCAGGTGTACTGGGCGGGCGGGGTGCACGTGTACTCGGGCCTGCCGTTCGGCGCCGGCCGCGGCGGCCTCGGGGACCTCTTCCGCACGCATCTGTTCCTCAACGCGGGCTGCCTCGCCGACACAGGTATGTGCTGACACTATTCACGGCTACGTCAGCAGACTGCAAGGCAATTATCTCAATCAGCGAGTATTGATGTTATATTATAACCTCTTATGTACACGGACCTGCCTCTACGAGTATAGTCACCTCTCTCTCTAGCCTCGAAGATTTGCTTAAAGGTTCAAATAATTACGTTAAAGTATTGATGGTTGGGTTTTAGACGATTCATCGCTTGTAATGAGGATTAAGTAGCGTCAGCGGACAATCTCGACGCCTTTGCAAGGAGGGTGGTGAGAGGAGGCACGGGAGAGACCATTGCCCAGCATTGATTGGGACGAAATACGTTGAAAAATGCTAAAATAGGAATGTAAGATTGTTCGTTGTACAATTAGCAGATGAGAGTGCGTCCCCGGTGTGGGAGCGGTTGAGCGCGGTGCGCGAGGCCGGCGGGCTGCGCCTCGGCCGCGCCCCGCGCCTCGAGCTCAACTACTGTTCGTTGTACAATTAGCAGATGAGAGTGCGTCCCCGGTGTGGGAGCGGTTGAGCGCGGTGCGCGTGGCCGGCGGGCTGCGCCTCGGCCGCGCCCCGCGCCTCGAGCTCAACTACTGTTCGTTGTACAATTAGCAGATGAGAGTGCGTCCCCGGTGTGGGAGCGGTTGAGCGCGGTGCGCGAGGCCGGCGGGCTGCGCCTCGGCCGCGCCCCGCGCCTCGAGCTCAACTACTGTTCGTTGTACAATTAGCAGATGAGAGTGCGTCCCCGGTGTGGGAGCGGTTGAGCGCGGTGCGCGAGGCCGGCGGGCTGCGCCTCGGCCGCGCCCCGCGCCTCGAGCTCAACTACTGTTCGTTGTACAATTAGCAGATGAGAGTGCGTCCCCGGTGTGGGAGCGGTTGAGCGCGGTGCGCGTGGCCGGCGGGCTGCGCCTCGGCCGCGCCCCGCGCCTCGAGCTCAACTACTGTTCGTTGTACAATTAGCAGATGAGAGTGCGTCCCCGGTGTGGGAGCGGTTGAGCGCGGTGCGCGAGGCCGGCGGGCTGCGCCTCGGCCGCGCCCCGCGCCTCGAGCTCAACTACTGTTCGTTGTACAATTAGCAGATGAGAGTGCGTCCCCGGTGTGGGAGCGGTTGAGCGCGGTGCGCGAGGCCGGCGGGCTGCGCCTCGGCCGCGCCCCGCGCCTCGAGCTCAACTACTGTTCGTTGTACAATTAGCAGATGAGAGTGCGTCCCCGGTGTGGGAGCGGTTGAGCGCGGTGCGCGTGGCCGGCGGGCTGCGCCTCGGCCGCGCCCCGCGCCTCGAGCTCAACTACTGTTCGTTGTACAATTAGCAGATGAGAGTGCGTCCCCGGTGTGGGAGCGGTTGAGCGCGGTGCGCGAGGCCGGCGGGCTGCGCCTCGGCCGCGCCCCGCGCCTCGAGCTCAACTACTGTTCGTTGTACAATTAGCAGATGAGAGTGCGTCCCCGGTGTGGGAGCGGTTGAGCGCGGTGCGCGTGGCCGGCGGGCTGCGCCTCGGCCGCGCGGCGCGCCTCGAGCTCAACTACTGTTCGTTGTACAATTAGCAGATGAGAGTGCGTCCCCGGTGTGGGAGCGGTTGAGCGCGGTGCGCGTGGCCGGCGGGCTGCGCCTCGGCCGCGCCCCGCGCCTCGAGCTCAACTACTGTTCGTTGTACAATTAGCAGATGAGAGTGCGTCCCCGGTGTGGGAGCGGTTGAGCGCGGTGCGCGAGGCCGGCGGGCTGCGCCTCGGCCGCGCCCCGCGCCTCGAGCTCAACTACTGTTCGTTGTACAATTAGCAGATGAGAGTGCGTCCCCGGTGTGGGAGCGGTTGAGCGCGGTGCGCGAGGCCGGCGGGCTGCGCCTCGGCCGCGCGGCGCGCCTCGAGCTCAACTACTGTTCGTTGTACAATTAGCAGATGAGAGTGCGTCCCCGGTGTGGGAGCGGTTGAGCGCGGTGCGCGTGGCCGGCGGGCTGCGCCTCGGCCGCGCCCCGCGCCTCGAGCTCAACTACTGTTCGTTGTACAATTAGCAGATGAGAGTGCGTCCCCGGTGTGGGAGCGGTTGAGCGCGGTGCGCGAGGCCGGCGGGCTGCGCCTCGGCCGCGCCCCGCGCCTCGAGCTCAACTACTGTTCGTTGTACAATTAGCAGATGAGAGTGCGTCCCCGGTGTGGGAGCGGTTGAGCGCGGTGCGCGAGGCCGGCGGGCTGCGCCTCGGCCGCGCGGCGCGCCTCGAGCTCAACTACTGTTCGTTGTACAATTAGCAGATGAGAGTGCGTCCCCGGTGTGGGAGCGGTTGAGCGCGGTGCGCGTGGCCGGCGGGCTGCGCCTCGGCCGCGCGGCGCGCCTCGAGCTCAACTACTGTTCGTTGTACAATTAGCAGATGAGAGTGCGTCCCCGGTGTGGGAGCGGTTGAGCGCGGTGCGCGAGGCCGGCGGGCTGCGCCTCGGCCGCGCGGCGCGCCTCGAGCTCAACTACTGTTCGTTGTACAATTAGCAGATGAGAGTGCGTCCCCGGTGTGGGAGCGGTTGAGCGCGGTGCGCGTGGCCGGCGGGCTGCGCCTCGGCCGCGCCCCGCGCCTCGAGCTCAACTACTGTTCGTTGTACAATTAGCAGATGAGAGTGCGTCCCCGGTGTGGGAGCGGTTGAGCGCGGTGCGCGAGGCCGGCGGGCTGCGCCTCGGCCGCGCGGCGCGCCTCGAGCTCAACTACTGTTCGTTGTACAATTAGCAGATGAGAGTGCGTCCCCGGTGTGGGAGCGGTTGAGCGCGGTGCGCGAGGCCGGCGGGCTGCGCCTCGGCCGCGCGGCGCGCCTCGAGCTCAACTACTGTTCGTTGTACAATTAGCAGATGAGAGTGCGTCCCCGGTGTGGGAGCGGTTGAGCGCGGTGCGCGTGGCCGGCGGGCTGCGCCTCGGCCGCGCCCCGCGCCTCGAGCTCAACTACTGTTCGTTGTACAATTAGCAGATGAGAGTGCGTCCCCGGTGTGGGAGCGGTTGAGCGCGGTGCGCGTGGCCGGCGGGCTGGGCGTAGCCCTGCGCCTCGGCCGCGCGGCGCGCCTCGAGCTCAACTACTGTTCGTTGTACAATTAGCAGATGAGAGTGCGTCCCCGGTGTGGGAGCGGTTGAGCGCGGTGCGCGTGGCCGGCGGGCTGGGCGTAGCCCTGCGCCTCGGCCGCGCGGCGCGCCTCGAGCTCAACTACTGCGTGCCGCTGCGCGCCTGCGCCGGAGACCGCGTCAACGCGGGCCTGCAGTTCGGCCTCGGAGCGCACTTCCTCTAGTGTAAGTGCACTTGTAGCTTCTTCTTCTTATAACCTTCACTATTCATTATGTACTTATGTATTGTTTGTTATTTCCAGATCTGAGCGCGACCTCGCCCGTGTTTGATACATTCAGTACAACTCTATCCGATGGTGCACAGAACTAGCCCCATTTCCGTAAATTATAGTTGCTATATTAGTTTGTCTTGTATTTTGAGTGCGACATGCACCTGCCGGTACTTTCACTGACGCGACTGTTGTATATTTGTTGGTTTGTTTTGTAGGTATAATGGTTTTGTTTGTTCTTTTAAACCTTTCTAATAATTGACTTTGTATAAACAACTGATAGGTAAGTATTGCACTGCGAGTGCGAGTAGAACGCGCTGTCAAATTGTCGTAAATAATGTAAATTAGTAAGTTGGTGTACTTAGTTGTAGATTTGTTAGTTTATAATGATTGTTTTATTTGACAAAACTGCATTTTAATTCCATGTTTATTAAAATAGGTAGGTCCTTTTTTCCGTCCTTGGTTTTAAATCTGACGTATTTGTATGACTTGACAACTCGCTAAATACTATTTAAGAGTTAAACGCGTTTAGCGATTCTGTTGCAATCCGTCCGTCTTTGTTCAGCTTCTGTCAAACATACCGACAACCTCATGAGACCATGCTTAGGTTTACCGAACCTTGCGATCGATTTAGACAGTATTGATAAATAGACTAGATAGTATTGATAGTTAGGTTAGACAGTATTGATGGTTAGGTTAAAGAGTTTTGGATGTTAGTTTTTTTCCGTACCCGTACTACCATCACGGAATGGTTAGAGTAGGAAAAATGTCGGAAAAATCTATTATCAGTTTTATGGACTCCCCGATGAGTGTCACCAAATACCGAATCACAAGATCGGAGACGAATAGCGCATCTTGAATTCGACATCTGAAAACTCATCAAATGGCTTTACTCTAGCTCTATTCGTCCTTAAGGGCTCCGAAAGCGACATCCTAAAATATATTTGAGGTTACCTACGTAGTTTAAATGTGTTTTTTATTGATAAAACGATCCATAAGTTGTTAAAATGTAGCAATATTGATGTGCAGTGCATAATACTCCACACAATACATCTTGACATGACATTGACAGACTTATCGCATGGCTGTCATAATTTGTAATGTCAAGTGATTGACGTTGACTCTTCCTCTTTGCCTCCGCAGCTCTAAGCGATAAGGTTGTACCTATCATATTCTAATATATTTTATTCCAATAACATTAGGTACTTAATAATATGTCGGGAGGAGGCCTATAGTGATGGAATCAATTAACAACAATCGTCGGAGTTCACCATCCACGCATCTATGGACCACCGCCGAGAGCTCCCGCGTGAAAAACTAACCATAGACTTTTCAGTCTCCCCAGTGTTGCCAAGTCCGTTTCGCTCTCCCTTCAAACTAAAGACCCATCATCGGTCCATCAGGTCCATAGACACACTCCTAATTTTGTTTAGAACAGTGTAAATAACTACCCTACGTTAATAATTCCGTCAAATATGTATAGACCTAGGATTATATCCATTTATTATATTGCTAATAAATGCGAGCAATTGAAACACTACAAGTTTTTTCTCTTCTCTTCAAGCTGGTAGTAAGTAACCTATGTGCACAGTACACGTGCTGTGGATTCTCACGTAGGCGACCCTCTTAGACCGCTCAACATAAGTATTGTGAAATATAATAAAACCACTTTTGGAGTTTTTTTCACTTCCATTTGTTTCAATGGTTTGACAGACTGGTCAACAGTAACTAAGCTCTGTTCAAAATCAAAGTACGTAATCACCGTTTGAGCAATCCAAATGACATTTGATAAGAGATTTGATCATTGGTCAGTTTAAAGGAAGTATTAATTTTATTCTCCTAATGAAAACTAATAAGTTTCCTTGAGTCTGAACTAGATGGCGCTGCTAAATCACTCCGCATTGTAAAACGCGCTATCGTTGCGTTTTGTGCAACGAGCCAAGAAAGCTGTAATACTTAAATGTAGTGACAACATACATCCTCAACACGTTACGTTTTCCTAGTTTTCCATACAACAAATCTTAGCTCCTCTGGAGACGTGCCAACCCTTAAAATACACAAACGCTAACAATTTGTGGCCGAGGGGCTAAAGCCTAAATACCTGATAATGAATGTATGTCGATGAAAGGAAAATTCAAAATATTTTGGCGGCAGATAAAAATGTGACCACATTTGGAGTTGGCTAGGTTGCCAAATATTGAAGCGTAGGTTGGCGAATACTGAAGCTTAGGTTAGGTTAGGTTTTTTTTTTTTTTTTTTTTTTTTTTTTTTTTTTTTTTTTTCTCTAGTCCCTCTGATCGTATGCAGAGTTCTTTTTTACGGTTTGTTTTCTTTTATGTCTATTCAATTTTCCTTTCTAATAGTATACTATAAGTAGTACTTGCTTTACTTTTTATAAATCTTTATCTTAGATCTATTTATATCCTATTGTACTTATTTCTACATGTTTTCTTCATCTTATTTTACATATATGCTAGTTAAATATATTATCATAATATATTAACCTCATAACTTATTTATCTATTTATTCCTATTTATTACTGGTTTAACTATTTCTGTACAGTATTCTATAAACTTATCTCTTATTTTCTTATCCTCCATTATTTTATACACATTATCAGCATCTATTTTACAGTCGAGTTCCTGTTCGGTTTCGAATCTTTTCTTGTTTGTTGCAGGGCATTCGAAGAGGACGTGCGGTACCGTTTCAGCAACTCCAGGCTCGCAGATGCACGATGGGTTTTCTTTACATTTGAATCGGGACAAATATTCAGAAAACCCACCGTGCCCCGTCAAAACCTGTGTCGTCACGTTGGTTATCTCGAGCTTTCTGACAACTTTGTAAGCTTTTACTGCGTCCGGGAAAAACAGTTTCGTCACTGAGGCTGTTTCACCTGAGGTATATCTGCTGTTCCATTTGTCAAGCGACTCCAACCGGATTTGTCGCTTGACAAATGAAACAGGGCATTCTTCGTAATCCATCTTCCGTTTAGTTTTCAGCGCAGCCTCTTTGGCCAGATGGTCGGCTCTCTCATTACCTTCAAGTCCAGCATGTGCTTTGATCCAGAATAAGAAGATTTCCTTATTCTGGAGTGTACCTGTTCTCAAGTTTTCCCGGATCTCTACTGCAAGTGGGTGTATAGAACTTGGGTTTATTACAGATTCCAGCGCTGATTTAGAATCGCTGTAAACGCCAAATGACGTTTCTGAGCGCTTAAGTATCTCTCCAGTCGCTTTCCATATGGCCAAAAGTTCCGCCTGGTAGACCGTGCAGTACGGGGCCAGCTTTAACTTGAGGGTTTTGGTCTCTGCCTCGCTGTCCCATATGGACAGCGCAGCTCCGACTTTACCCTCAATTTTACTGCCGTCGGTATATATCCGTACTGCTTGGGTGTTGTACCTATCTACTTCCTCTCGGTCTATCAAGCTTATAAACTCCAGGCACATATGGTCCGCAGGATGGGGAGTCTTGGCGTACGGCGCCATTCGTTCGACCTCCCGGTCCCCTAGCACCGGCCAGGGTACCCCTCGCTTGGCCTTATACAGTGCAGCTGCTTCCTGTATTCGGAGATCAAGCGGGAGTATCCCGGCCAGCACTAGGGCCGAGTTTAGGGAAACGGTGCGGTATGCTCTGCTCAGTTTTTGGGCGAAACCTCTTTGTACAGCATTGAGTTGCTTCTGGACTCCAAGTTTATGTGACGCTGGCGCCCAGGCACTGGCAGCATACATTATCACGGGCTCCACCGTAGCTAGATAAATAGTGCGGATCACTTCTGGGTGGAGACCCCAAGTGATCTTTGCAGCTCTGGATAGCTGTTTATAGATATTTAGGGCTTTCCTGCAGACATTAACCGTGTGGGTGTTAAAAGTTAATTTGTCGTCTATGGTCAGCCCTAAAATCTTTATTTCTGAAGACATTCCGATGTCGACCCCGCCCATTCTCAGCAGTGGTGTGTCATATTTTAGTTTTCTGGTTATAACCATGGCTTTGGTTTTATGTGGAGCAAACCGTAACTTATTTTTGACACCCCACTCCTGAACATAGGCGAGGGCGGCATTGGCTTGTCTTTGCACCTCCAGTGCCGTGTCGCCATCGATCACGAGTACCACATCGTCCGCAAATGCCTGACAATAATCATTACGGCGCTCCAGTCCCTTGAGCAGAGGGTCAAGAAGAAGGTTCCATAGAATGGGACCACCTATCGAGCCTTGTACACAGCCTTTGTTAGTACTCTTCAGATACTCTTGTCCAGCATATCTCACTCTGACTCTCCGCTCTTGCAGGTAGCTGTCCAAGATCCTTCTTAAATTTACTGGGCAATCTTCTTCCGCCAGTCTGGTTCTAATTGCGGGCCACCAAGCGCTGTCGAAGGCTCCCTCTATGTCTAATGATATGATTGTTACAAGTTTTTTATGGTCGAGTTTTAAACGAATGTGCTGTATCAAGTCATAGAGGGAGTCTTCGGTGCTTCTTCGGGGCATAAAACCATACTGGCGGGTGCTCATCTTAGGGAGTAAATGCCACTTCAGGCGCCCGACAATCATTTTCTCCAGTATCTTGCCCATTACTGGTAAAAGGCCTATGGGCCTATACGACTTGGGGTTCGAGTAATCATCCTTGCCGGGTTTTCTCAGGGCCACCACCGTAGCCTCCTTCCAGATCACTGGAAAGTGGTGTAGAGCCAGGCATTTATTGGCCAGGGCAAGGTATGATTCCGGATCATGCTTGATCGCCTGACGACAGATATCGGCTGTGAGACCGTCTGCACCCGGGGCTTTTTTAGGATTGAAGCTTTCCACCGCGGCAGTCAGCTCTTCCATGGTAAACGGTGGGTCATGTTTCTCATCATGGACCCAATTATTTACTTTGCTTGCTGCTACTCTGATCCGTCGGTGGTCTGCGTTCTCCTGGCTTTCTGAGTCCTCCGGGTAAAATGTGTCCGCCATTAGCTTGGCCGACTCCTCGGGGCACATGGTCTTACCGTCTTTAGCTAAGAGAAGATCTTCCTGCCTCTTTGTTGTTCTTCCTATCACCCTATAAATTCCTTCCCACACACCCTCCTTGTCCTGTTTACAGCAAAATTCCTTCCAACTTCCTATTTGAGCTTCTTTCACTTTGTACTCATATTTTTCTTTTTGTTCCAGGTACTCATTGATGACTTTGTTCTGCCGGACGGGCGCTGCACATCGGATACGACGCTTCTTGGTGATGACTTCCTTCCTCAACACGGTAAGTTCCTCGGACCACCACGGTAAGTTTATTTTACTATTATTTTTCTTTTTTGGGATACTTTGATCACTAACTTTTATTATTGTATTTATGTAAAGTTCTATTTTGTTTTCTAGTTGTGTTTTATCTAATATTTTCCCTATTTCATCTTTATTTAAATTGGTTTCTTCTAGAAATTGGGTCATTTTCTCATGAAAATGACCCCAATTTGCTTTTTTACTATTGTAAATTCTTGTTGTACGTTTAATATCTATTCCTATTGCTTTTTGTAATCTAATTTTAAAAGTTATTGCGTTGTGGTCCGAACTAATCATTCCCTCGTTTACCTTCCAGTCGTCTATCAGGTCAATCATCTCCGTTGTGCAGGCCGTTATGTCCACAAAGCTGGTGTACGCTTTCCCACCCCTGATTGTGTCAAATGTTGGGGTGTCACCCTCATTGAGCACCTGCAAGTTCATCTCTTCCAAAGTACCAGCCAAGTCCAAGCCCTTCTGGTCAACCGTTCTGCTACCCCACCATGTGTTTTTGGCGTTCGCGTCTCCACCTATGATCATGTTTCTTGACCCGGTTTTTTCCTCTATCAGTCTGAGTTGCTCCAAGTATGGCTGCACGTCTTTGTCAGGTTCAAAGTAGAATGAGACGACTATAATTTCCCAGGCACTTGTTCTTATCTTCACCACCGAGATGTTGTTGGTGGTAAAGTCAGGGCATTGGATAACGTCCAGTTCGTCATCAAAAACAGCAATCGCTGCTTTTACAGGTTCGTCACCTTGCCCCGTGCACTGGAAAACTCTGACCCCTCGATAGTCCCTCATTCTACCTATTCCCCCCACGTACGGCTCCTGGAGCAGTGCAAAGGCCAAACGTTTTTCACTAGCTTCCTGTATTAATTCCAGTGTTGCGAGTTGTTTTCTTTGCAGGTTTGCTTGAACTATAGGGTAGGCCCTTGCACAGACTGCAGAGGTTTTAGTGCCCGTGACCACTTTAGCAATGGTAGGCTACCGTGGCCCGCGCCAGGTTATCCCACTTTTTCCTTATGGGGCACTCGTTGCTAAATGCGTTGTGGTCCACTTTGTCAAATTTGGCATGCGTGTGATAAATTTAGTCTGAGATCTACTTGTTTTCCTAATAAAAGGCAACCTTCTTATGGAAGTACCTCTGTTCAAGTCCTAAACTAGGAGAACTTTTATATTGAGTTACTCTTTTAACTACCTAAGTTCTCACAGCTAAAATACAAAAATTAATAGAAAGATTAACTATAAATGAAACACCAAATGCTTTAACCTTTTTGTATTACATTCGCACAAGTAAAACATTAATAAAAGAATGGTACCAAATTTAGTACCACTTGGTGCCAAAGTGTAACTCACAGAATAAACACAGGGTTATAGATTAATTATTACTTAGCTTGATACATATGGCTAAGGCTCTGTAACGAGTACACAATTTACAATGAAATATAGCAGGATTACAGTAAAACAAACAACAATTAAATTGGTACTTAGCTCGTGTCTCGATCTGTCGCTTCACCTTTTCTAACTGACATTCAACCCGTCTCCCCAATCTGTCGATTCTATCATATTGGCCAATCACAGATAAGCAAATATTTATTTTAAAATATATCTTTATCCCAACAACGAAATTAACACAAAATGCTGTAAAACGCTTTTAAAACCAAATAGATGATTCATGAATGTCTTCTGACCCACCAACTCTTCTTATTTTCACCATATTTTACACATCTGTGTTTGGACCAATCCCCACTAAACATTAAATTATCATTATACCACAGTAGTTATAACCAAATGTCTTCATCTAGAACCTTTTTAAAACCTACGTAATGAATTATACAATTTTTATAGTTAACAAATCACATTTCTAAAGTAAAATATAAAATAAACAATTCTTCAACAATACTAAACATAAACAAAGGGACCAGTCATTTTGAAACTTAATACTAAAACCACACGATTAAATGTAATTATAACACCTTCTTGTTACATAGTAAAACATTATTAACCAAGTCACTATTTTCTATTTGAATTGTAACGATAAATATTGCTTATTTATAAATATTATCACAAGTATCTTATCCGGAAATATGCTTATTGTTCTCTTCTTTCATGTCATTCTCTATGATTGACATCATGGCTTTTAGCCACTAACATTACATTCTCTTTTGTAATGACATACACAACAAGAATCCACATAGATACAAAAACTGAACGTTACTAAAGAGTATTTTGTCAATGAATTCTACAATACCCTGTCACGTGCAGTTGCAGCATGCTGCGGGTTCACCTGCAAGCCAATCAGCGCATTGTGCCCTCATGTGGGGCCCCCCACAGTGGCTACACTTTTCGACCGTCTCCTTGCAGAGACGTTTTCCGTGCCCGTACCCTAGGCACTGCGAGCATTGGATTAGTGGCGATTGGTCTGCCACCCTCACTTGCTGGATGTCTATTTTAATGGTCTCTGCATGGACCAAGCGCTGCCAGACTTGGGGGGACACCCTCATAATGATGTGGTTGGTTTGGGGGTTCCTGGTGCGTTTCTTATACGTGATTTCCACTTTATTTTCTTTTTCATCTAGGTCTTTTAAAATCTTTGTGTTTTGTTTCCAGAGGGCGCTGAGGATGTCCGCATCCGTGTTGAATGCAAAAACATTCTTCAAGATGACCAGTGGGTCTTTGTTTTGGACCTCTTGGACATTGAGGTGTTCCTCCGCCCTCTTGAGCCTGTCCTTAACTTTCTGCCTTTCTTCTTGTGTCCTACATCCCACGATAACCTTCCTGTCCTTGGCCTTCCGAATTTTTTCCACAACCACTTCTCCATCCTTAGCGTTGACCACTTCTCTTATTCTTTTCAGTATATCCTCTCCTGTCTCTTCCTCATCCTTTGCCGTGATGACCACGGAGTGTAGCGCAGTGTGTTGTGGAAGCTGTTTCCTGGTGCTTGTCGCTGCTACACTCGCGTAACTTTGTCTTTCTGCCATCTCTTGATGTTTATCTAACGTTTCCTTCAACTTTTCCATCTTATTGTTATTTTCTTGTAACTGTTTCATGTGCTCTTCTAGTCTTTTCATCAATTCATTGTCATCTCTTTTCTTTTCGTTTTCTTTTCCAAACTCTTTTTCAGGTTCTTTTTCCTTTTCCGGTTGCTTCTTGGCCTGCCCTTTTACGCTTTCTGACTCCTTGACCAGTTGGTAGAGCCTTTCTACAGCCTGTGTTACCTCTGTCTTTATCTCGGTTTTTATGTTCCTCGAGTTTGACAGGTTCACTTTTGCCTTAGTAACACAGGCTTTCGCTTCTGCCAACCGGTCAGCGTACTTCACCTTTTGCTGTACTGGAGGGCTGCACATTATCTCCAGCAGCAGGCCCCCCTGTGGTTTGCTCCCTTGCGGGAGAGTCTTCTTGGGCTTAGGTGGCTCTACTGATGTCGCTTTCTTCGGGGGAGTACGGAGCCTCGAGTTGGGGTCCGGCTTACCAGATTCCCAATCCCCAATGCTTCTACGTACCGACGATGACTTGCTCGGAGAGCCAGCTGCCTCCGGCGTGAAACCTGATGTTGTTGGTTTTTGGCCATCTCCACCTACAGTTTTTGCTCCCTTGGCTGGAGTACGGAACCCAAACATTATGAAGGAGTATTAAGAGGGACACGTCAAAGTAAAAATAACAATTGTATAAGTTGTAAAAATTTTGTCAAAAGTTGTAAATAATATGTATATTTTTAATCGTAAACCTAACAAAAGTCAACCAATTACTATGTTCCCGGGAGGAACCGTGTTCTATGGTTATATTACCGTCTCGGTAGTCAAGTTATTACCTTTCACCAGGCAATGAAAAATAATTTTGTTAAAATCGTGATTTTAAAAGTTCAAAAGACGATGTGTTCAATTTAGAAGATTCTAAACACACAAGTCAAACAGAATATCTATATCTAACGACAAATACAAAGACCGGGTCCATAAATGTGCTCTAGTTTAGGAGTTACTAAGGTTTGAAGGTGTCTTCCCCCACGGAAATCGACTTTTCTTACCTTAGTAACTACACTCTGGGTGGGTGGGCGGGCGATTTTTTCGTGAATTTAGGCGATAATCGTGTTTTTTCTTTTGCAGGTACGTGCGGGGACGTCGGGCAAGGGTGAACCAGCCACGCGATTTGCAGAAACACGCCAGATGGACGGGACAGAGCGAAAAAACGCGCGAAAAACGACCAAACTCAGAGGAAAAACCCAATTTTTCAACGATTTTTCTATGACAGGTGCACCGATGAACGGGCTCCACGGATAGAGCGCGGCGAGCCGCTTCCAACGATATAGCGCACGGCTATGGTCACTCAAGTATGGAGTCAAGAAAAATATTTCCAATTTTCACCTAATTAAGAAAATGCGAATTTTCAAAAATGAAAATTCGCGCTAAACCGGCGCAACGCACCACAAACAACGGTCTAAACACAATACCAATCAATTTTAAAAAATAAATTTTGAAAATATAAATAAAAATAATGTAAAAATATTCTAAGTCCCTAGAAAATTGCGCGAAAAACGTCAAAATTCCACGTTTTTTATATAGAACGTGGGTCCTATTATAATTTTAACGCGCAATGGGCGTCGAGACGCTTATTTTGATGTGCGGCACGCGACAATATCACAACAAAATTTTTTTTTTTTTTTTATGTTTTTGTATCGGTTAGGTTAGGTTAGGTTAGGTTGAGGCGGCGTGTGTGTTGGCGGCCTGCCTTCCCTGGGAGTTGGATGCCCGTGTGCTCACTGCGGTCTACGACCGAATCGTTGAGCATCGGTCCACGGGCGAGCCGCTTCCAAGGGAGGGCATGTTGCGCTGGCGCAGGAAAGCGCGCAGGCGCCTTCTTCTGCGCTGGATGCGCGCGCTGGAGGAACCTTCTGCCGGCAATGACACGATTGATGCGGTGCGGCCGGTTCTCGAGCGGTGGGTGACGAGGAGGCATGGGGTCCTCTCTTTCCACCTTACGCAGATCCTTTCGGGGCACGGTTGCTTCGGGAGGTATCTGTGGCGGGTGGCAGGGGCGGAGCCCACGCCCGAGTGTCACCATTGCGGTAGTGCCGAAGATACGGCTCGCCACACGCTGGCGGAGTGCTCGGCTTGGGCGATGGAGAGAGCGGAGCTAGTCGCAGTGGTCGGGGCGGACCTTTCGCTGCCGAGCATTGTGCGCTCCATTGTCCACAGAGAGAGTGCGTGGAACGCGCTTGCCGAGTTTGCGGATGTGGTGATGACCGCCAAGGAAGACGCCGAGAGATTGCGAGAGCGCGATCCTCAGGCGCGCCTCGGCAGGCGAACGCGCAGGCGGCCCGGGACGGGTGTCGACCGCCACTCGGCGGAGAACCGTCGAGTTCCGTAGGCTTTACTCATATGAGAGGGATGGATATATGAGGTGTGCGAATTACACGCCTTGCATGACTGATTGTGTGTTTGGGCCATGTAGCCATAAGGGGAGAGTGAGAATAAGAGAGGATTGGAGTGGGGCGGTATGTTGCGCATACTGTGCGAGCATATTCGTGCGAGTGTTTTATTTAAAAAAAAAAAAAAAAAAAAAAAAAAAAGAAAACACAGCGCCGCCGCCCGATTTCATGCATTTTGCATTGCCGAGGGATATAGTCTGAATGAGGGGTGGCGCATGCGTGATGCGGGAGGAGAGCGCCACTCAGTCTGACAGGGATTAATTTAACGATGAATGTGGGCCGTGATGCCATAAGGTGTATGTATTCTTCGGGCGTGAGGTCCCTAGGGGAGGACCTCGCTCGAAGAGATTCCTCTTCAAGGGCTCCGTTATAGTGTCACATGTTCCTGACAGGCGACGGAAGTGGGCCGTGGGGCCGAGGGCTATGAAGCCATATGGGGGATGTATGAGTATACAAGGAGATCAGAGTGGAGGTGTGGCGCGTAACGCTATCCGCTCCACTTATGCCGATTGGGCCAGCCCTCGCGATACTGGTTTGGCCACCGCCCGCGCGTCCCTCGCCCGCCGGCGCCTGCTGCGACGACTCAAGCTTGGCGGACACATTGCTTGCTCTCTGGCACCTACCGCACGCGCGCGCTTTATTTTGTATCTACTCGCTTTGCTATTTTTGCTTGTATTTTTTCTTTTATTGATTATAAAGTTTTCTTATCTAAATTACTATTCTTCATTTAGCTTCAGTTCTCGCTTATTTTATTCCCTGAGCTTCACTCAATTATAATTCCTACCTACAGATAGATTTTCTCATTTTAAATTCTTGTAATAGTAGGATTAGTGCATATCCTGCTATAGAGGAATGGGACGGGGTGATGCGCGTAACACTTGCATGCTTATGCGAGTGCAGCAGCCCCGTCTAATGCTGGCGCAACAATGTTGCTTATGCCACGTGGAGGAGATCAGAGTGAATGAGGGAAGGCGCATGTGAAATGCTGCCGTTCAGTATGAGAGGTATTCGCCAGTCGAGTCTCGGATGGTGTAGTTCCCGTGGCTCGGCGTGAATGGCGCGAGAGGAACATCGGTGAGGTTTTAGTTAGGGTATTCTGCTACGGCGGTGAGTCCCACATAATTCCGGTCTTCCCCAGACTGGTCTACTCGCAAACGAGTTTCCTCACCGAGAACAAAAAAAAAAAAAAAAAAAAAAGGTTAGGTTAGGTTAGGTTAGGTTAGGTTAGGTTAGGTTAGGTTAGGTTAGGTTTTTTTTTTTTTTTTTTTTTTTTGAAATTACCGTTTCTAAACGGTACCACAGTGTCCCTCAGCCAGGATGCCGAGTAGTTGGTTTTACAATTTTCATGATTTACATTTTATGTTTCAAAAAAAAAGACTAACTATTTATCACATATTTATCTTTACCAAATTACGCAAATTAAAACTGTTATGATTATTTAACTTTATCTGTTTTTAAACTTATTTTAGCTTTGAATACTTAAGTACAAGCATCTTAACAATTTAAGTATTTTTAAATTTTTGTTTACCAAGGTTTTAATACTTCTTTAAATTGTACAAATATTTACTTATTCCTACAGACACAATACATGTGCATAATTAATAATATTTGACACCTGGAATCTAATACTAATTTTAATTGTTTAACTTAAATGGTAGGGTACTTATTTTACTTTTTTGTTTTTGTGGTTTTTGCATTTTATTTTTAACTTAAAATTATTAATTCTATTTTACTGTTTTTTACATGTGCTATTTATGAAGTTTTTGCTGGTTGTATTATATATACATCAATATATAAATGCCAACAAGGCTTATCTAACTTATATTTTAATTTTATACGTATTTTAATGTTTTTTACTATTTTACAGTTGAAGGCCAAAGTTCTTTTTTGTTTTATGCCCGAGACTTTTCTCACCGAGTGCTTGTTATTGTTTCGCTTTTCAGGGGTAAGCGGCCGACCATGGTCAACATGGCCAAGACAGTTTACTTGGACAGCTACTTTTGTGGCTCTTCGGTGACGGCGCCTTTTTGCGCTTATAGCTTTGCCAGGGGCCACTTTAGCAGTGATAGGCTATGGTGGCCCTAGCCAGTGCGTCCCACTTCCTCCTGATTGCACACTCAGGACTGAAGGCGCTATGATCTGCCTTATCAGCCTTGGCGTGCAGGCAGTTGCAGCAGGAAGGAGTCGCACCGGCGAGCCAGTCAGCACACTCCGTCCTCATGTGGGGCCCCCCACAGTGGCTGCATTTGACGATGGTCTCCGTGCAGAACCGTCGCCCATGGCCATAGCCGAGACACAGCGAGCATTGCACAAGTGGTGACTGGTCAGCCACTTTTACTCGCTGGAGGTCTATGACGACGGTTTCTGCATGGACCAGACGCTGCCATACTGCAGGGGACACCCTCATGATTACGTGCTGTGTCTGATTATTTCTGGTGCTTTT